>CM061047.1:71066972-71201673 GCA_030762985.1 Adelphocoris suturalis
TATATACCTACATAGATCCTTCCTATTAGGCCGTGTGGAAAAGATTAAATTTCCGGTTCCGTGGTTTCCATCGTAATTTTCACAGAGATTGACTCGTCTGGTATTTAAATTCCCGTACGGACTTTGGTAAACCCAATATTGCAGGGAAAGTGCAGGGAAAATGCAGATTGCGTCATCGTTTGAATACTAATTTGTGTACAGTCTGGCAGCCTGTACAGGCTTCGGACAAAATTTGTTTTCCCATCTCAAAAGAGCACCTGTACGTAAATTTAAATATCAGGAAAACTTTAGTTTGTTTTGGGTTAGATGAGAATGTAAAGTTTCTCATCAAGCGGTCGAACTTCCAGGCCCGTAATTTCCATCAACTGTTTCCCAGTGACTGACCCGTTTGGTATTTAAATGCCGTTAACAGCCTTGGAAAACCCAATAACCGCCCGGTCGCGGGTTCCCGAGAAAGCGAGGGGTAATTAGGCGTTTCCTCGTTGTCCGCGTTAACGCATCGTGGCCACGGGGCCACTGGGGGTACCCCCTGCCCCCCCCTGCCCCCGCGGCACCACGTGCCACAGACACACAGACTGCCAATTGGCGGGAGGGGGGGTGGGAAGCGTCGCCGCGCCGCTCAGGTGGCCGAAGGGCGGGATTGGGGGTTTTGGAGGGAATCGTGAGTCACCGGACGGCCGATCCGGCGCGACGTCGCGGTGCCAATGGGCGTGGCGCCCCCAGAATACCCCAATGAACTACTTTGTGACGACGTTTTGTAAACCGTTTTTTTCATGGAAAATTACGTTACTGCAAAAAGTTCCAATAATGCAGCATGATATTTGCCGGAAAATCAATAAAACTGCAAAAAAGCTAACAATCCACATTTCTTTTTTAAAATTTGAAATTTCCGAGGTTCTATGACTGCACCAAAACCTAGATCGAAAAACATTGACCTGTTTATAGCATTTCCAAGTCAAATTTAACCTTTTCCAAGTCAAATTCAACCTTTTCGAAGTCAAATGCAACCTTTTCCAACTCAAATTCAACCTTTTCCATAAAAATTCAACCTTTTCACCATTATTAGGGAAATGACGAAAACTACGCACAAGCCCTAAATGTAGTACAAAATCCTTGTCTGTGATTGGGGACTGGGCTGAAAACAATACTCCAAACGCAGTATGTAGGTACCTATACATGAAACAAAATCATGTTTTATTAAAAAAGAAATCAAAAAAAAAAAAAAAAAAAATAAAAAAAAAAAAAAAAAAATAATAATAATAATAATAATTTTAAAAAAATCAACATTTCTTTGAAAGAAAAACTCTTCTCTCTTCTTTACATATTGTTGCTTCTCTCATCTCTCTTCATATATAGGTACCTACCTACTGCGTTTGGAGTATTGTTTTCAGCCCAGTCCCCAATCACAGACAAGCATTTGGTACTACATTTAGGGCTTGTGCTTATTTTTCGTCATTTCCCTAATAATGGAGAAAAGGTTGAATTTGACTTGGAAAAGGTTGAATTTGTTTTGGAAAAGGTTGAATTTGTTTTGGAAAAGGTTGAATTTGACTTGGAAAAGGTTGAATTTGACTTGGAAAAGGTTGAATTTGTCTTGGAAAAGGTTGAATTTGACTTGGAAAAGGTTGAATTTGTTTTGGAAAAGGTTGAATTTGTTTTGGAAAAGGTTGAATTTGACTTGGAAAAGGTTGAATTTGACTTGGAAAAGGTTGAATTTGACTTGGAAAAGGTTGAATTTGTTTTGGAAAAGGTTGAATTTGTTTTGGAAAAAGTTGGATTTGACTTGGAAAAGGTTGAATTTGACTTGGAAAAGGTTGAATTTGAGTTGGTAAAGGTTGAATTTGTCTTGGAAATGCTATATATGACCCACATCTGTACTCACTACAGTCAGAACTATTTTCCTCACACTCCACCCTCTCACTAGCTTCACGTCTTGTCCTCCGAAGCCTGCTGGAGCCACCAGTTGAGTGACTAAAGCACACAGTCAAGGTAGGTGAGCATTTTTCAAAACGTGCAGTGTCAGTACAACCCACATTACACAGACAGCAGGCATAAAATGAGGGTAATAGAGACCAAAAATACACAGCCGATAAATTATGTAATTTTACTCCAAGGTTCTTGAAGTAATGCAATACCTATAATATACTAGTTTTTATTAATAAACCTTTTATATTATTGTGGAAACTAATATTTTTTGCGTCTCTCTGCGTATTACAGATCATGGCAACTGATTAAAGTGATAAAGTGTACCACCAATATCGATATCAGCTGTGATACAAAATGGTTAGGAATCTTTTGTATATATGGTACAAGTCAATGGTATTTTTTATATTCACATTATGGAGTGGTTTTGGTTGTTTGCGATACAATAACAGTAACTTCTTTATAGTTTGTATAAAAATCTGATGTAATACTTTAGCCAACAATAAATGAATATTAGTGGTGATATTAGCTGAAATGATTAGTATAGAAACAAGCTGAAAAACTTGATGATGAGTTCCAGAAAAGTTGAAAACAAAGGATAAAAAGGGGAAAGTTCTTATTACATTTTAAATTAGTCATATGTGAAAAGATGCGTTGCAGTTGAGAATGACAAACATTTTCCTATTATTTTGGGAAAAGATTAAAGTTTCGGAAAAGATTAAAGACATTATTATTTATATATTTATACAACTTGTCCTCAGGTTCAAGAGAAGAATAGGAAAGCATTTTTTGTGGGTCAGCTGGGTCATATAAACCCCACAATACACTGGCCAGGAAATAGAGGTGTTACAAGTGGAGAGATAAAAACAGCCACGAAAAGTGTGATGAATGTAACAAAAATATCACGATTTATCGTTATTACCCCTTCTATTCACCCCCTTCCACGATGAAATTTGAAATTCCTGTTACATTTTCTAAAACCTCGACCAAATTCAAAGTTGATTAAAATCACGAAAATTGGACGGTGAACTTTAACATCATGATTTATCAGTATTACCCCCTCTATTCACCCCCACTCTATATCAAATTTCAAAATCCTGACATACTTTCCAAAACTATATTGAATTCACATCGGAACAAAAAGTTCCAGTCGTGCAGCATGATCGTATGAACGAATTTTCGTAAATTATGATATTGAATAATGTTAAATTCTTTAGAAATTCGAGCTTTAAGAATGCAACACGAATGTCTGGAATGAAAAAAAAGCCCAGTCATGCAGCATGACCCCATGAGCGACTTTTTGAATAAATCTTCGACATTTCAGTCGCTATTGATCGTGTAGAGAAATTTTAGTTTATGATTTTGATAGACAAACATGGAATCAAATTATTAAAAATAATTAGGAGGTACTCATACTTTATTATTATTAAACTTATCTTGTAGATTTAAAGACAAATGTAGGTAAATATTCATAGATTTCGATGTCCAATGTGGTCAGTATTGAAGGCAGTTGAAATCTTAACAGTATCCTATCATAACATCATCAAATCTTGACATAAAATAAAATAACATACCGACGTCATATGAAAGAAACGTATTTCCACAGCCAATCGATGATGAGGCTTTATATTACGAGTGATATAAAGTCAGTTGCATTCGAATCTAGTATCCTACAACAAGAAATTGACAGACAAACTGTAGTCTCTGTGCATCTATTGACAGCCTAAATTATGGGGAAGTGTCACTTGGCTTTTCCGTAGCAACAAGAAAGAAATTGAAAATATTTAATACAGGGATACTTCCATAAGAGTAGTTCAATCTGAATTTGGACAATGTTTCATGCAAATATTACCGATTTTTACAACTAGCGAACGGCACTATTTCGATTTTTGACTGATTTTTCAACTTTGAAATTCTTGAAAACTTGATACATATTCTTATAGGAAATTTTACGCTGATTTCGAATATACCACATGTTAGTATGCTGAAAAAATTTTTCGCACAACGAAACGCAAAAAACAGGCTATTTTGAAATTGTTGACTACATTTTTGAAAACTTCAACCCGAAGATGTAATCCGATCATGCTGGCCAACGAACTTGAACTTTAGTTTTGTGTCCTTAACATTTAAAAATTTGTGTTTGAAGTTCCTAGCACAATTCTACGGACAGTTATCGTTTGGAATGACACATACATACATAAAAAAATGCGTTAAACTTCAGAATATGATTCAGAATAGCCTGAAACGGATTTCTGCGTAAAATTTTTTCAAAAATTCACATTCTACAAACTTTGAGGCGAGACCAATAGCTCATTTTCTTCAAAAATTCGCTAAAAGTTCAATTTTTTTATCCGCGCGAATCAATGTGATTTTCATTCTTCAGCCCGTGGACAATGAAAGCCCGTTTGGAAATGACGATATGGTTACCCCATATGTTTCATTTCGATTGTATCATGAGCCAACCTCAAATCCATGTACACATTCATGTTACGGATACGTTGATGCTATCCGCAAACAACCAACGTGGGACAATCCCCCCCAACCACATACACTTTCAAAACATGTTTGTTTACGTTTCACGATACGTAGATTTAATTTGAAACATTCGTTCGTCCGCTGCTTGGTGTTTTTTCCCCCGAAACTACTGGTTTTCAGTTTACGTAATTTAGGCCAAAAATCATAAATCCGGCCATGGCCGGCCAGTTATCTTGGTGACGTCCTCAATCAACCCCAAAGGGTAAAATTAAGGGTTGAAATATAAAAATATTTGTGACCCCCTTGGTCGGGCTCTCCTGTTCATCCTAGGTATTTAAGTAGTTTCATTGGGAAAAACGCTGCAAATTATTTCACAAAGGTTTATTATTTTTTCAATTGAGTATGATCGTAGTTTTAGTTGGCTTGCGTACGTCATAAGGCCCGTCCAGACTCCTCGGCGTGTCCTATTTCGAGTTGCCACAACCTATACTTCTATAATTATATACGCATGTTTATATTTCTCGATTTGAGCTCCTATCTATTCAAATAGTTATTGCCTTAATAATATCATTATCTAAGTACGTACGAAAAGTCGAGAGGATATGTTATTAAATATGTGTAGGAAAAGCATTGGTATTAACACACAAATATGACCTAGAAAAAAACATATATTCATGCCTCGAAGGAACATGAAATTCGAAAGCAATACAAGTGTAGGAAGTTTTCCACGCCACCCTGGAGGTACTCCCTAGGTCTCGTTACCTCACAACCAGGCGTGCGCGCGTACGTCAGTCTAACACTCAAAGCCTAGAAAAAGAAACTTTTTCACCTATTTTTGGCTCATAGCACCCATGGGTGAGGAGCGATCGAGCTGGCGAGAAGTTAGGACCAACTAGACCCCAAGTGGAGTCTATGTGCGAAAGAACGGATTTTTTAAGTCAATTCTAAGGCCTTTTATGGCCCGGACGGCGAACGGCGGACGGCGGAGGGTGGACGGCGGACGGCAATGGACCCCGTACCATTAACATGGGAAAAAATGTGACTGTGAAATTCGCTGAAACTTCGCATATTGGTTCTTTGGGCAATTCTGAACAGAAAAAGTTGAGTGAAAAAAACTCTTAAATGCCTTAGTTTTTGAGCTAGAGGCTCAGGAAGGTGCTCAAATCAGGCTCCGGGAGAGACTTCGATTTTCGCAATACTACGAATGTATCTGTGTGTGCGCGCGCGTGTGTGTGTGTGTGTGTGTGTGTGTGCGTGCGTGTGTGTGTGTGTGTGTGTGCCCCCATTCTTCCTCCTCGTCCTGCAACTTCCCTTATCCCTAGAGCTGGCGTCGGGTAAACCTGGGCGTCCTCCCCACCTTTTTATTTTATTTGTTTATTTTCAATTTAATGGCGTCTCCGTCTTTGAGGGGAGGTTTCTCAAAAAAAAAAAAAAAAAAAAAAAAAAAGTGTGTGTGTGAATAGACCTTTTCAGGGCCAAATGATGTACTAAATCCGACCGAGCTACCTCCACGTGGTGTATATCGGGTTGAGCTAAATTCTCTCCTGTTCACCCTAGGAATTTAAAATTTGGCAGCGAGCCTCACTTGCACACCAAGAGACAATGAAATAATTCTCTGAAAAATTGATCCACTATAAACCTGTATCGTAACGGCTTCAAATGGTCCGCTAGGTATCCGGATGTTTACATCATCTCCCATAAGGAAGATCGCTTACAAGCCCGACACATTTCGATTCTTGGACGCCGTCCAGCTTTTGTTGTTTTGCCTTTGTGGCACCCTCATCTTGTATTCTCTTGTTTCGGCGATATCATTGTTTATTATTAGGGAGACAGAAATAACGGATGAACAGTATTGGACTTCACAAATTTATTCGATTTGGAAATGGTAACGTTAAGTACATGGTTAACGTAAGTACATGTACAGGCGGTACCAAGATGAGTGTATTGGAAAAAATAATGTGTCGTATTAACGTTCAGGTAAGTGAACAACGTACATAAATGTCACTTGAAATCCACTAAATCTGTTCAAATTAATCAGAAACTAATTAGGGACGCATACACCTTTTTTCTTACAAAACTTGGCTCAAAGTTGGAAGTGGAGGGACACAGTAATAAAAGAAAACGAATAAACAGAATTAAAAAAGTGGGTACGACGCCCAAGTTTACCTGAAGCCCCCACACCACTCCCAGCGCCAGGGCTTTGATGTTGTTTGTCGCCATCATCCATTCCAGCTCAGATACTGCTTACCACAAATCATTCCTGACATACTTAGTTACCTTACTCACCTGCTTGCCTGCCAAGTTTGTCCATCCAGGGTTATGGCAGACCCATTAGGTTTGACTGCAATGATATTCGGTTTATGCTGGGGGCTTGACAGGACAAAGGAAATCCACCCACATTTTGAAGGATTGAGCACAAAACTACACCTTGGACACCTGGGTAGTTGCTTAGCAAAGGCAATGACGGCGATCTGCAAGGCCTCACTTGTTTGTGCAAGTAGGATGACATCATTGGCAAAAGCCAATGCACCTATTCACGCGGGTGGTGATACCGCAGAGCGCTCCTGCCGAGATGCCCAACTCGAGTAACCCCATGGCACTTTTCCCACACCACTCCAAGTGCCAAGGCCTTGATGTTGTTTGTCGCCATCATCCACTTCAGGTTAGATACTGCTTGCCACAAATCACTCCTGACATACTTGCCTTACTTTACTTATCTGCTTGCCTGCCAGGTCTGCTCCATGTCCACGGCTGCTTCTGACAACTTTTCCACCCAGGATTATAGCAGACCCATTGGGTTTGACGGCAATGATATCCGGTTTATGCTGGCAGCTTGACTGGACAAAGGAAATCCACCCACATTTTGAAGGATTGACCACAAAACTACACCTTGGACACCTGGGTGGTTGTTTAGCAAAGGCACTGACGGCGATCTGCAAGGCCTCACTTGTTTGTGCAAGTAGGATGACATCATTGGCAAAAGCCAATGCACCTACTCACGCGGGTGGTGATACCGCGGAGCACTCCTGCCAAGGTGCCCAACTCGAGTAACCCCATGGCACTTTTCCCACACCACTCCCGGCGCCAAGGCCCTGATGTTGTTTGCCGCCATCATCCACTTCAGCTCAGATACTGCTTGCCAAAAAATCAATCTTGACATAGTTACTTACCTGCTTGCCTGCCAAGTTTGCTCCATGTCCACGGCTGCTTCAGACAACTTGTCCACCCAGGATTATAGCAGACCCATTGGGTTTGACGGCAATGATATCCGGTTTATGCTGGCAGCTTGACAGGACAAAGGAGATCCGCCCACACTTTGAAGGATTGAGCACAAAACTACACCTGGGACACCTGGGTGGTTGCTTAGCAAAGGCAGTGACAGCGATCTGCAAGCCCTCACTTGTTTCTGCAAGTAGGACGACATCATTGGCAAAAGACAATGCACCTACCCACACCTAGATTTTTCATGTCTCAAACCTAAATTCTTGAAAAAGCTCAGGCATCTATCCGATAGAACATTTAATGTTCTTTCCAACGGTATCGTAATTTAAGAGGTTCCATCTACTACCTAACCCGCACATTCACTGACAATTCTATCAAATTCAGATGACAACTGTGGAAAATAAGCCTGTTACAAGGATTCAGATTGGCGCATGTGCAGTGGCAATTGATAATACAACCATGTTGAAATTGATATTGGATGATAAAATTGTTATTCCTCAACTATCATCCAAATTTGAGCGAGATCGGATGACTAGGGCCTGCAAAAATTATGATTGGTAGAATTTACGTTTCCGCATGCGCAGAGAGACGTATTGAGTCGGAACCATGAAACTTATAGAGGATCGTTTGCACCCTAGTTCGCACATTCCCTGAAAATTTCATCCAAATTGGATTAAAACTGTGGAAAATAAGCTTGGTACAAGAATTTGCGGACACACAACAGACACACATGCACACACATACACAGACACACACACACAGACAGACACGGGACCAAAGTTGTTCAGAATGGTCTAAAACGTAAAATGCGAGCAGAAATTTTGATTTTGGAGATCAAAAAATTTTTTTCCCGAAAGTCAAGTACTTTTGATCAGAAATAAGCTTCGAAATGAACCCCTCAAGTACTGACCACCTTATGCGGGACAGTTTGTTCTATATTACCAATCAAGAGTTTGGCCTTCAGAATCATCCGACGACTGACACGGAAAACCCATTTCTCAGTCAGTAGTCGGCCGCGACGTAATGAGCTGTGTTATCTTCCCTATCATACCGATTGGCACCTCGGTTAGACCATTATTATAATAGATTCAAGAATAAACATTTTCTGACTTTAATCGGCCTTATTAACAGAAGGAGGTTTATCAGCTGCATTCCTCAGATAAGGAAGTAATTGATAAGAACAGCTCGAACATGGTTGACGCCGCACTTTAGATAAATAACACATACTAATTAAACAAGAACACAGTAAATGCTAATATGTGAATGAAACGTATTGAATGGAATTGAATAAAACCGTCTGCCAAGTTGGGTGGGCAGTATAACTTTCTCACATATTGTGACAGGGACGTATAGAATTAGAAAATTGTAACAACTAATAATTTTAAATTTTAAGTCTGTCCTCAATTCAGTTACTTATTTTGCTTTCTCACTACCGAAGGTAGGGAAGCTTTGTGTTCATGATAGAAGTCGTAACACTTTAAATGCACCAATGGCTGAAGCCGGCGAACCTCCTCCTCACATACGCCTCATGCTATTGGCAGATAGATTCTTAGCTACAACTTATAGCAAAGACCCTGAAATGTATGCCAAAATACGATCATTAGCGATACGAAATTCGACTACCCCGTTCTGGGTTAAGAAACCATCCCCTATACTATGTGACAGCTTTACAAACCTCTCCAAGGAGCTGAAGTGGATCACAAAGTAGCCAACCCCACTAGAATTCCAAGTAAACTACGAGATTTTTAGACAACCCATCCCAATTATTCATTTTGCCAAAACCACACATGGCTCCCTTCAAAGTCGGTGGCCAGAGGGCTTATTTATCTTCACAGATCTGCCCAACAAAAATATATATTCTTTGGTAGTTTCTGGGATCTAAATAGCCAAATTTTACTAATTTTGGGTCGAGAAACACGAATATGACAATGCAATTTTTTTATTAGCTCTTGTTCTCAAGATACAAACACAGCTAAGTGAAGGTGAATCTGATGTAAAAATCAATCGTGTTGCCCGAGAAATTCAGTGCACTTACTAATTTCTCTTCTTCTATTTCTTTACTAATCTTCTTTATCTACCAATCTTCTCCAATAGGAAAGGAATTGGCTGAAGCCTATTCTTGAGAATGTTTTCTCTTTGATTGCCCGTTGTACGTCATATCCGGTGCATCTCTTGTAACAGTCGTTGTGTGATTCGTTCCAACGATCTTTACACCTGCGTTCAATTGCAGAAATATCCAGATGGAATCTTTCCCGTGCTCATCACTTTCAGCCCCACAATTCTTTGGGAAAAAATTAAGATGAGAGCGAAGGAAATGCATTTTTAGGGACATGTTGCAACCTAGTTCTTGGTACGTTTGAAGGAGTTCACTCACTAACTGTCCGTAGTTGCCTTCTTTCCTGTTGCCAAGAAATCCTCTTACCACATTTTGGAAAGCTTCCCAGGCTGCTTTTTCTTTTCCCTTCAAAATTTCATCAAATGCAGAGTCCTTCAAAATTTTGCGAACTCGAGGGCCATTGAAGACTCATTCCTTCACCTTTCCATCACTCAATCTTGGGAATTTCTTTATTAATCCCAGCTTAATATGCAACGGAGGAAGTAGGATCTTACGTGGATCTACTAGAACCTTATTTAGGACATTTTTCTCCCCTGGATTTGATGTTCGTGCCATTTGTCCTTAATGTAGTGAGATCTCCGGATGGAAGGGAGAAGGTTGCCATTATGAAGCAGGACGGCTTTCAAACTGAGCTTCGAAGAGTCTACAAAGAGCCTTTATTCACTAGGAGCATGACTTATGTTCAGGGAATTCATCAAACCATTGATATCGATGCAACTTACAAGATCGTCTGATTTTTTGAAGAAATGTATCAGGTTCTCTTTTGGCGAGATCTGTACTCAGTGATCTTGACACCTGGTTCTAGGAGATTCCATTGCTGCAGTCTAGATCCCAGAAGCTCTGCTTCCTGCTAGTCCTTGGAAAAACCAAGATCCCTTACAAGATCGCACAGTTCCATTTGATTTAGTCTGTGAGGCTCGTTGGGTCTGTCAGCTCCAAAATTAGGGTCATGTAAAGGTCCAGCTCGAACAGTTCCTTCTTCATCATCATCCAAATTCAATTCATCACCAGCATAATCCTTCACAACGTCATAACTCTCAGGTGGTTTAGGGACTGGCAGTTCATCTGAATGGAGAACAGGACGAATAGCAGATGGAACACTGGGATAATTCACTGGTACTTTCTTTTTTGTTGACCATCCTTGATTCAAAGAGGGTGTCACACAAAAGTAACAATCATCTAGGTGGTTGGTTGGTTCACACCAAATCAGGGGTACCTACTGCAAACTTCATTGATCGTTTCTTGCCAACCAACCATTCTCGCAACCTCACTGAGCAAGAGTAAGAACAAATATGAGAGGCCCATGCCTTATCCTGATCACTTACATTCACACCAAAATAATGGAAGTAAGTTGTCTTCACAGTTGGGATGACGGTTCGCTTTTGGGCAGAAAAGTTATTTCACCACAAATGTAACAAATGATATCAACAGTATTAACGCACTTCCTCGGCATTTCGAGTTTAACCGTCGAAATTTAGCTTGAAAACTGATGTAAACAAATGAGTTAACAATAGATGAAAGTTGATTCCAATGTTCAAACAGAGGGTTCAAACAACAGGAATCATAGCAGTCAGGTGAAACAACCTTCGGAAATTCAATATCCCTTGATCCCGCTATATTCATCATTTTTCACCCACCTAGGTTCTGTATCTTTGAAACAAGAGCTAACATGAGATTTTCGTGGTTATTTTCGGCATCAGCATGATAAAATCCTTGAGAAATGGCTATGTTCAAGCCCGAAACATTTTTTGTGTTGAGCTGTGAGATGGGTCAGAGAATGGAGGAGGCGTCGGTTGAACATCGTTCATCAAATCAATTCCAACTTCGGAACTGTTCAACCATCTATACTACACTGCTGAAACTGCAGCCTTAGCTTATGCTTTGCGACACGCCATCAATCATTTCGACTCGTGCTTTATTCTTAAATTAGTTCATACGTCCGTATTAGTTCATAATATGTGGGAAAACTATACTGCCCACCCAACTTGGCAGTCGTTTTTATTAAAATTTTCTATTAATTTGAAAAGTCTAAATTAAGAAACTTTGTTCGGAATTAGTTCAATGAACCGGCCAAATACGACTAAATCAACATTATCAGACACTCACGGCTGCTCATGCACACACACTACTATCGATTCGAAGGCAATGAAATTTATAGGAGACCATCTAGGAGCTAACCCACACAATGCTACATGCGATGTCAAACCGAATTCCAACAGTGAGTCCCCATGAGTATTTCCGGATCTAAAAAAGCCAAAGCAGGGTTTCCGGAGAAAATGAGAAGAAAAAAATCGGACACAGTCAAGAAGGCAGATTCAATAAACTATTAAGAAATTATACAACAATAAATTCGATGCATGCATCACAATAAGTGGTATACATTTGATATTTAGTTGAGTAGTGTAAAAATGTTTAGATGTTGTGTGATGAATTATCTATCTGATATGCATTTTCCATCATGTATTGTAATATTTTCCTAAAATGGATTCATTGCATACAATTTTATGCGATGATTTAAATACATGTTTATGCACCGATAATTTTATTGAGTTGGAAGAACATACAGGAGTTGGCGGGTATACTTGTTTCTGTGTGTAGATGTACCTAATTAAACGATAAACAGCTATTTAAACGATAATTGTTGGTTTTATTGGTTCATTGAGACTCACAGTCATGAAGAATAGAGTGAGAGTAAACACAGCGATAAATAATACTAATTAATGTAGACAATCTCACATGGTAATTGTTATTTTGGTATTGTTACATATATGAAATACAAAAATTAATGTAGATATTTAAGAACTTTTATGGAATACTATTTATGTAGGTTACACACTAGATAGGCAGAAAACATTCGAATCAATAAATAGCCAATAACTTGGAATTTTCGCAACAAAACTCACGATTTTAACTTATGATTATCTCCGTAATTTCGAGTTTATGCATCTCCGTCTAAAACGGAGGGAGCGAACGCATAAGTAATGGCTAGCAAATGAGGTTGAGAGTTGCTTTCTATGAAATGATGTGACAAGAGAAGAGTACAAAAGTTTATAATTGTGGACGGTTAGATAGCTTTCTAGCGTCGAATGCCAAAAGATAACCTTGATGTAGGTAGTAGCTCCCCTAGAAGTCACGGCTGAGTCCGTCGGATAGTCTTGTAAATATGTGATTTTTAGTGAATTTTATTTTAGCAGAGTTAATTATTTTAGAAATGAAATTAGAACGACTATCTTTGATAGATTTTAGAGGCGAAGTAATTTTATTTGTTGACAACACAACATGATAATCAACATGTGTGAATATAACACATTTACCTAACTAAATAAATTAATATTAGAGTGTCAGTTTGTATAAACAACACGTCCCCTCAAACTGGCAACTCCAAGTTCACTTGTGAAAACATGATGTTTTGCTCCAGGCAACCCTTTTGTCAACACATCAGCAATCATAGATTCCGTTGGTAGGTATCGAATGTCAATAGTATTTTCGTCAACACATTGCCTCAGGAAATGATGTCGGATGTCTATATGTTTTGTTCTAGAGTGCTGAGTTGGGTTCTTGGCAAGACAGTGAGCTCCTTGATTGTCATTGTAAATAGTTACACATGACTGAAGTTTTTCATAGTTTAGCTCAGAGAGAAATGTTTTTAAGAAAATTGCTTCTTTCGCAGATTCAGCTAGAGCCATGTACTCTGCTTCTACAGTCGACAATGCTACGGTTTTTTGTTTTTTGCTTTCCCAAGTGACTGCTGCACCTCCCAAAAGAAATGCGAATCCAGTGTAAGATCGCCGATCATCTGGACACGCACCCCAGTCAGCATCAGCGTAACCAATAAGTCCTTTGCCAGTCTTACGAAATTTAATCGCGTAATCAGACGTGCCTTTGAGATAACGCAGGATTCTTTTTGCCGCTGCCCAATGGTCATTAGTGTATGCATTGTTGAATTGACTCAACATATTCACTGCGAATGCTATATCAGGTCGTGTGCAAACGGAAAGGTAAAGTAAGGAGCCTATGAGTTGCTGATATGGCAGTTTCTTCATCTCTTTTTCAGAAGGAATCATATCCGGTTTTTTCAGTTTCATCCCAGGTTCCAGTGGTGTCGCTACAGGTTTTGCATCCTCCAAGCCGAACCTTTTCAGAAGTTCAGCTATATACTTCTTCTGGCTCATCGAGATCGTCCCCTCGTCGATGTCTTGATGAAACTCTATTCCCAGGCCGTAGTGAATGTTACCTAGGTCTTTCATTTTAAATGATTTTTTCAGTTCTCTTTTTACTTCATTTATCCATTTGATGCTACTTGATGATATCCATAGATCGTCAACATAAAATGCAACAAAGATAACGTCGTCTCCCCGCTTTGCATGGAAAAAACATGGATCCGAATTTGATGGTACCAAGAATTTTCGTAGACATTGGTCCAACTTTTTGTACCATTGCCTCGGAGCCTGCTTGAGTCCGTACAAAGCCTTTTTTAAACGACATACTCTTTTCCCTTCTTCATAGTTTTTCAGTAACTTCTCACTTTTTTGTTTCAGATTTTTTTCTCCTGTTTTTATTATCTTGGTCAATGCTTCTTCAAACATATCAGGTAATGCCATGTGAATGGTCTCTTCCAGGTCTCCATTCAGAAAGGCTGTAACGACATCCATTTGATGAACTTCCAATCTAAGTTCTACAGATAATGCCATGAGCAATCTTACTGAGCCCATTCTGACCACAGGGGCATAAGTTTCTCTGAAATCAACTCCATACCGTTGATTGAAACCCTTAGCCACCAAACGGGCTTTTCGCCTTTCTAGAGAACCATCCGCTTTCAATTTTTCTTTTAGAATGAATCTGCTCCCAATCTTGTTAATGTTGTTTGTTTGTTCTACTAATTCAAATGTATCGTTTTCTATTATCGAGCTATATTCTGATATTATTGCTTCTTTCCATTCACGTGCTTCTGGGCTGTTCATTGCGTCTTTCATGGATATGTCAGCAATGTTAGCTATTTCTTCAAACGTGAAAGAGTTTTCAACTACTCCCTCACCCACCAAAATACAGTTCTGCGGTTGAACTGGCCTATATAGTTTCCGTGGCCTGCCAGGATTTCCAGACCGAATGATCCGAGGCCTTCCCCTCCCTCGGCTGGAAACTACTGGCTGCTCATCGTTGGTAGTGGAAGTTATCGGGTCAGGTTCTTCATCAGCTGTGTCATATTCATCAGCGTCTTCTAAATTCTGTTGTTGATTATCTCCTTCTTGTTCGTTTCTTGAATTTGTCTTCTTCAGTGGTATTGTAATTGATTTACTCTCAGTTGCTTCTTTCTTCAATTTCGTTTCGAATTCTTCATATTGATTTTCTTTTTGAAATTCATCCAGGAACCTTACATCTCTTGTTTCAGTTATTCTTCTTTCTTCTTCCAAAAATATTCTGTACGCTTTACATCTTTCCGAATAACCAAGAAAAATACACGATTTCCCTCGTGGCTGAAATTTTCCTTTGGTTGGTGATTTATCAAGAGCAACGCCCTTGCAACCAAATGTTCTAAAATGGGTTAGAATAGGCGGTTTACCTGTCCACATTTCAAATGGTGTTTTTCCATCCAAACTTCTTGAAGGACACCTGTTCCGAACGTGATTTGCAGTAAAAATGGCTTCTGCCCAGAATGATGGTGGCAGTCCTGACTGGATCAGCATACATCTCGCAGTTTCAACAAGTGATCGGTTTTTTCGTTCTGCTATACCGTTTTGTTCTGGAGTATGTGTCACAGTTAATCTTCTGCCTATTCCTGCTTTATCTAAAAATTCATCAAATGCTTTATTTCTATATTCGCTTCCATTATCTGATTGTAAAAATTTTATACGACCCCCTTTTTGATTTTCAACTAAATTTTTATATTTTATAAATTCATTTAGAACGTCACTTTTGTTTTTCACAAATCTTACTTCACACCAACGTGTGTGGTCATCAATAAATGTTAAAAAATAATTTGAACCTTTCTTGGATGATGTTCGCATAGGTCCACAAATGTCTGTATGAATGATTTCCAGAATTTTAGAAGTTCTAAAAGATTTTGTTGGAAATGGCTTCTGTGCCATTTTCCCCATGGCACATACTTTGCAGGTAGATAGTTGTCCACTAAATTCAACTCCTAGTGCCCTACGGTGATTTACGATTTCTCTCATACTTCCTTCATTCAGGTGACCTAAACGTTGATGCCATTCTTCGATATTATTAATGTTTCTTTTTTGTGAAATTACACGGCAATTCTCGATACCTCGTTCTTCAACATAATATAAATTATTTTTACGTTTTGCGGTCAGTATTATTCTGCCTTCATCATTTCGAACTACAGCTTCGTTTTTCGTAAATACTACGTGCCCTTCATCAGTTATTTTACTCACTGACATAAGGTTTGTACGTAAGTCAGGTACATGTAGTGTATTATTTAGTGTCATAATTTTTACATTTTCATCTCTAGTTATAGCTATTTTAACTGTACCTTTACCTTGAATTTTTGTCGATTCATTATTTGCGAGGTTTACTTTTCCATCAGAAATGGGTTCTCGAGACGTGAACGCTTCATCCTCGTTGCACATGTGGGAGCTGCATCCACTGTCCAAGCACCATACTCTGGAGTTGGTTTTCAAAGCAAATTCTTCAGTGAATAAGCTGTTGTCCCTTTCTTCTACCTTTCTTGCCTTTGGTCTGTAATAGCAGGAAGATGGTTTATGACCTCGCCTAGTACAGTACGGGCAATTTCGGTTATCGATTTGCGGCCTATAAGCAGTCCATTCCCTATTCTGATAGTTTTGTTTTTCGTGGTTTTGTCGTTTTTCTGTATGTAATCTATTTTGATAGTTTTCTTTACGTTTAGAAGAATGTAGTCTATAATTATTATTACCCCTCGCTGTCATTGCCTCTAAATTCCAACTATTATCTATTCTAGCATCCCCTTGTTCTATTATTTTTATTTTCAATATTTCAGGATCTGGCAGTTCATCTCGCGATTCAATGGCGCATCTGAAGTTGTTATAACTATCTGGGAGGCTATAAAGAAGTATTATGGATAACATATCAGGGTGTATTGTAACTTCCATCATTTTTAATTTATCTACTGCGTCAAAAAACTTTGCAAGATGATCCCTAACGTTGCCATCCTCTTTCATTCGATATAAAATTAATTGCTTCAATAAGGTGGCTTTCCTAGCAGGACCTTTGGATTGGTAAATACTTTCTAATTTCAACCATAATTCTCTAGATGTTATACAATCTTTTACTTGTTTAATCTCCGAAGGTGATATTGCTAAAATGATGTCCGCTCGTGCCTTCAAGTCGGTGTCATCCCATTCTTCTGCTGCTTTGATGGTATCGAGATTTCCTTCAATGACGACTGGACGTTTTTTCCTTCCATTGACATATCCGAGTACATCATTCTTGACAAGCAGGGCTTCCATTTGGACTTTCCAAGTGTCAAAGTTGTCTTTATTTAGCGCTTCAATTTTTACGCTCATGGTTGGTACTTGATTTATATTTGTACCTATTTATTTTTTACTACAGTGGAAGCTCGCTAGGAGCATAACCTCTTGTAAATATGTGATTTTTAGTGAATTTTATTTTAGCAGAGTTAATTATTTTAGAAGTGAAATTAGAACGACTATCTTTGATAGATTTTAGAGGCGAAGTAATTTTATTTGTTGACAACACAACATGATAATCAACATGTGTGAATATAACACATTTACCTAACTAAATAAATTAATATTAGAGTGTCAGTTTGTATAAACAACAGATAGCAACCACAAAATCTGGTAAAATATTCTCTTCCTGTGAAAGCTGAACATTTGGCTACTAGAACGATTTTTGGCCGGACATCTTCTTAAAAAACTCGTAAACGAGTTCCACTATCTGCTTTACAAGCAGATACCATGTTACATGGATATGTCTTGGATTGGGGATTTCATAACGGTTGTCCTCGAGAGTTGTAAACAAATCCTTTAACTTTGGACTGCAGGCGACGAAATGTAGGATAAAGAATTTATTCTATTATTCTTGGAGACACAATAAGCATACTATACATACTATTAAAGTTATTCCACCAATACAGGCGCTATCATTTTTATGTTCATGTTAGCCTGATTTTTCATTAATAAATGAAATTATATGATTTTATTTGATAACGTTTCGTCCTCTTAATGAGGACATCTTCAGATCTTGCTTTCTTTACAATGAGTTGACTTGGTGAGCCACTGTTTTATTTCATAAATCCGTTATATTCGGATGTTTATAAATTTTTTCCTGGACACACCAAGATCTGAAGATGTCCTCAGTAAGAGGACGAAACGTTATCAAATAAAACAATAAATGAAATAATTTCATTTATTTTCCCTGGGCCGCATCCCCACTAATTCCAACAAAACAACGGTTTACTTATAGAAATGTTGAAAATAACTGTGGAGAGAAGCCACTACAATGAGTTGTTTGAGTTGTTGATGAAAATGTTTCCTATGGAGTGGAGTAAATGATGCTATTTATGTTAAGAATATTGTAACCGGCTTATTAAAATTGTTTATAGTCCAATCAACTTAGTTTAGGAATGTAGCCAGGTACGTAAGGAGAGGGAAATTGGTAGCTTGAGATGTGAACATTTATCACATAAATCATGCGCTTTCCAACGAGTGGCGAACCATTTCTGTGCGATGAAAACTGCGGAAGTTCCATTCCCCTAGCAACGGATGGGTTGTACGTGAACATCATTAGAAATCGTGACATAAAATTTTGCGTGACGAAAATTTTTGGTTGACCCCCCAGAGCAAAGACATATCCATGTCAAAATCGAACTCTCCGGCCCTAAACCGCTTACCTGGCAACCCTGAGCCGAAGATATATTTGGGGAAAATGTTGCTACTCGCTAACGATAGAAACCTCAATCAATTGTACCTCTAAGAAAAAGGGGGGTTACCTCATTTATTACTTGGTTTAATTTATTACTTTAAGACAGAGACAGATGGTCGGCAGGAAACTAGTTACAGGAGGGACCGCAACGTAGCACTAATGCCACTCGTAGGTAGCATAAAAGTTTTCGTACAAGCTCACTTCCTGAGTAACCCTGTCTTTATCGAGGCTTCATGCTAGAAATGGGTACCGTTATTAAAAAAATCAATCTTGTGAATCGGTTTAGAATCCAACCTAATAAATCGTTATTCTAAAAACGCTGCAAATCATTTCACAAAGGTTTATTATTTTTTCAATTGAGTATGATCGTAGTTTTAGTTGGCTTGCGTACGTCATAAGGCCCGTCCAGACTCCTCGGCGTGTCCTATTTCGAGTTGCCACAACCTATACTTCTATAATTATATACGTATGTTTATATTTCTCGATTTGAGCTCCTATCTATTCAAATAATTATTGCCTTAATAATATCATTATCTAAGTACGTACGAAAATTCGTGAGGATATGTTATTAAATATGTGTAGGCAAAGCATTGGTATTAACTCAAATATGACCTAGAAAAAAACATATATTCATGCCTCGAAAAAGACAATTTTTCACCTATTTTTGGCTCATAGCACCCATGGGAGTGAAGCGATCGAGCTGGCGAGAAGTTAGGACCAACTAGACCCCAAGTGGAGTCTATGTGCGAAAGAACGGATTTTTTAAGTCAATTTTAAGGCCTTTTATGGCCCGAACGGCGGACGGACATTGCAAATTTGGATTCTACACACTTTGAAAGGTAAAATGAATAAGTTTGAGCGGGGGTTATAAAAATATTTTGCTATACGATCACATAGGCTTATTATTGAAAATAATAAACCAAAAATTGTGCAAGAACGACCCTTAGTTAGAGGGATGTATTGCTTTGAGGGTGGTTTGAGGGGCTGCTAGCCTCATTGCTCTGCCTATCCAACTTCCCATGTGTGACAGGTCGAAAATCTGAAGATGTTTATTATTTAGCCTTATTTCTCAACTACCTACCTAGGCCTATCATGTTCGTGTAGACTGAGCAGAAATATAAATCCACCACCACCATCTCATTGTACTGCTCGTCAACAAACTGTCTGGTGTCTGCGGTCGTCTTTCGTTCATTTTGCTTTGCTCATATATGGGCTGACTAGGCTGAATATACGTTTTTTTCTAGGTCATATTTGTGTGTTAATACCAATGCTTTGCCTACGCATATTCTCCACAGTGTTCATCCGATTTGGATGAGATTTTCAGGGGATGTGCGGGCTATGCAGTAGACGGGCCTCTATCAGTTTCATCGTTATTGACTCAATACCTCGCTCTGCGCATGCGCAAACGTGAATTCTACCGAGCATCATTTTCTCACGCCCTAGTCGTCCAATCTCACTCGAATTAGGATGATAGTTGGTGGTTGACAATTTGATAATCCCATATCAATTTCAACATAATTGTACCATTAATAGCTACTGCGCTTGCGCCTATGTGAATTTCTTGTTACGACCTTAATTTCCACTGTTTTCATCCGATTTTGATGAAATTGTCAGAGAATGCGCGGGTTAGGTTGTAGATGGTCCCCTATCAGTTTCATTGTTGCCAAATCAATACTTCATTCTGCGCATGCGGAAACGTAAACTCCATTATGCTCCAGTTTTTCACTCTCTAGTCATTCGATTTCGCTTAAATTTGGATCATAGTTGGAAGAAGATGACTTGATTACCTCATATCAATTTCAACGCGATTGTATCATTAATAGCTACTGCGCATGCGCCAATGCGAAATATTTGTAATGGCCTTAATTTCGTTAGTCGTAATCCGATTCTGATGAAATTGTCAGCCAATGCGCGGTTTGGGTTGTAAATGGTCCCGTACCTATTACATTGTTTTCAACTCATCAGTTCATTCTGCGGTTGTACAAATGTAAATTGCATTGATTATCACTTTTTCGTTTCTTAATTGACCAATTATGACATTTCACGCTACTTCTTGCTTTACTCTTTTCCGCTATGGAATTTTTCAAGACCATTTAAAACTTTTCAATGATCTATACATTCATGATACGTAGACGAGGAAGCTATGTGCCACAGCCAACATGGCAGAAGTTTTTTTAATTTTATTTGATTTCATTTTTCTATTGGTTTATAATTTCCAATAATAAGCCTATGTGATCGTGTACCAAAACATTTTTATAACCCCCCCTCAAACTTTGTCACTTTACGTTTCAAGGTGCGTAGAATCCAAATTTGAAATGTCCGTCCGCCGTTCGCCGTTCGCCGTCAAAGCCTAAGACTTGACTTAAAAAACCCGTTCTTTCGTACATAGTTGGTCCTAATGTTTAACCATCCCGATCGCTTTACTCGCATAGATGCTATGGGCCAAAAACGGGCGAAAAAGTCTCTTTTTCGAGGCTTTGAGTGAGACTTACGCACGCACGCACGCCTGGCACGCTTGGCAGGGGGTCACGGTTGGTGGTGAGGGGGGGGGGGGAGCGGGGGTGGAGTGAGAGGAGGCGCCGCGGCCCCTTGTGGGGTCTGGGGTGACCAGGGGCGTAGCAGAGGGGTGTAGAAGAATGGATATTTATTACTTTTACGTGTTATACCCATATAATACACCGCGGCACCATGAGGTGGGTACGGCGTTCCTTCGAGCCATGAATATATGTTTTTTTCTAGGTGATATTTGTGTGTTAATACCAATGCTTTTCCTACGCATATTTAATAACATATCCTCTCAACTTTTCGTACGTACTTAGATAATGATATTATTAAGGCAATAACTATTTGAATAGATAGGAGCTCAAATCGAGAAATATAAACATGCGTATATAATTATAGAAGTATAGGTTGTGGCAACTCGAAATAGGACACGCCGAGGAGTCTGGACGGGCCTCATGACGTACGCAAGCCAACTAAAACTACGATCATACTCAATTGAAAAAATAATAAATCTTTGTGAAATAATTTGCAGCGTTTTTTAAAAAGGCAATCCCTTGCTTCCCAGTACAGGTGGGGTTTATGATAGGTTGAGGGTTGTAAGTGGGAGTATTTATTTTTCCTCAAACTCCCAATGAGTTCATAATCATTAATGGGTGCGAGTGTACTAAATTGCTTTGTAAGTGCCGTAGTCCTTTGTTATCATTTTAGGCGAGGTTTTATACTTTCAAATCCGCTTTTCTCAAAATAAGAAAATTGTTTGTTAGACCCTTTTTTTCCCTCTGAGCTCTTCGCTAGAATGATTTAAAAGATCGCGTATTTGTTCATGCTGCCAGGAACTGTTATACCACGAGAGTTGCGTTTCTCAAATGTTTTGGTCTTATGAAAACTGAGGATCCGCGGAATGCCTATCAACCTTATGTAAGGGCCGAGGGCGTAGGTCGTTATATTAATAGCAACTTTGAGGCTCAGCGTGGGTCTCACTGAATGACAGGCCGTAGACTCCCGCCTTCCACACAACACAGAGGCTTCGGAGAGCTTGCCGGGATCAGAGTTGCAGCGAAAAAAAAGGTATATATTTTATCTACACAGCATGAAGCCAACCGCTAAAGATACGATATAGGTATTTATAGGCGGGGAGGAGCGAAGTTAACATGAAGGACGACGGTGGGCGTTTAGCGTTTCACACTTGGGGACCTTTCCGAGTCCAGTGGAGCAAGAAACAGCCTCCGATACGATCCGCGAGCTACAGTTCAGCGGATAAACGCGTTAAACCGCAGGGGCTGCTTAGATTTTTATAAACCAATTAAAAATATATATTTAAAAAACACTGCAAATTAGTACACAAAGGTTTTTTTTTTTTTTTTTTTTTTTTTTGCCATGCTGACCGTCCGTCAGTAATGTGAACCTGAACACTTACATTCGAACGCTAATTAAAATTGACGTCATCATCCTTGAGCTGTTTTTTCGCATAAAATCGCACGAAAATAACTGAGTTTTTCTCTCTCTTTTTTGTATCGCTGCTCGACGGACCCGGTTGTACTTCACTAGACTCCGATAAGTCACTGTCCATGTTCAGTGATCAACTTCGCAAATATACACAGTAAGAGAGAAAAAAACGTAGAAAAAGTTCGGCACTAGAAGCAAGATTGAAATAGAGATACCTACCTAATAGGTAAACCTACTGATATGAAACAATGGAAGTAATGGTACTCGTTATCACGTTGCAGTGATTCACGGAGTCGTTATGCGAGACGGACACTGAAACCGGGACTGAAGCCGTTCTTCCTAAGGCGCGCTCGGACTCATGTCGTTTTTCCGCAGTACGGTGAATCCTTTTAGTGTATTTTCAAGGACTCAAGTCATTATTTCCATTTGTTGGTTTGTGTATGTTATACTACTCTCATTGTGCTACTAGATGGCACCACAAGCTCATTGTTAGGGAAAAGTGGACTGAAGTCGTTTTTCCCCATCATCCTTCAACTGAGATATGGTTGATTTTAAGCTCTAAACCGGCCTATCTTGAAGCTTTTTCACCTAGAAACGCACTCACAGTAAAATTACATGATGCCTGCTTTTTAGTTAGAAAAAAAGGGGGGAGGGGAAACCATGGTCGGGAGCTGAAAAAGAAATTCCACTATCTGCTTTACAAGCAGATACCACGTTACATGGATATGTCTTTGAATGGGGATTTCATAACGGTTGTCCTCGAGAGTTGTGAACAAATCCTTTAACTTTGGACTGTTGGCGACGAAACGTAGGATTAAGAATTTATTTTATTATTCTTGCAGGCACAAAAAGCATACTATACATACTATTAAAGTTATTTCTCCAATACAGACGCTATCATTTTTATGTTCATAATAACCTGATTTTTTTTTTTTTTTTTTAATTTTTTTTTTAAGCTCCTCCAGCCTGTTTGAGGATTTCTCGAGCACTTTCTTCTTACTGGTAATTTTCTGTTCCTCAGCCAAGAATTCTTTGTTGTAGAAGACTTCTGCTCGTGCCCACTGATTCTTCAAATTTTGCAGCATATTAACCGGAACGATCTTCTTATTGGGAAATTCCCAAATCGCAGGGTTGTTTGCACATGGAAACACATTAATCCTGGTCAAGCTGGCCGATTGAATTGCCACCGGTTATAGAAGAATTTACTCACATTGAAGGTTCTGGGTGTAGCGGTTTCTTGAGTTCGCACTTCCGTTTTCACCCAGTTCCTCCTTTGTTACTACTTGGAGACATCTAAATTAATAATTAAGCACAACCCAAGACTATTTTTGAAAAAACACGAATTCGAATTCGTTGAGCGCAACTATCCGTGTCTAGTACAAGTATGATGTCATACGCAAATCAGCTGACTCGCTCCTACAGATTATTTGGTGCATCATAACATTGGGAAGGTGACGGTAAGTCAAACAACAACGCTTTCAACTTGTGATGCATAAATAACCTGCCTAGAGGTAATTATGGAAAATAATTAACACACATTATGTGTTTCAATAATTTCATTCGAAGTATGTATATGGAGGTAACCGGGGTTTAGTTTCCGCCAAACGAAAATTGTTTATGGTCCAATCAACTTAGTTTAGGAATGTAGCCAGATACGTAAGGAGGAGGAAATGGGGAGCTTGAGATGTGAACATTTATCACATAAATCTAGCGCTTTCCAAGGAGTGGCGAACGATTTCTATGCGATGAAAACTGCGGAAGTTCCATTAACCTAGCAACGGCTGGGTTGTATGTGAAAATCATTAGTTTGGAAAATCGTGACATCAACTTTCGCGAGACGAAAATTGTTGGTTGACCCCCAAGAGCAAACATATCCATGTCAAAAAGCATCAATTGGTGTGGCCGCCAGCAAACCGGCGTATAAAAATCTCATAGTAGTGTAAACCTGTACACTTACATTCGAACGCTCATTGAAATTGACGTCATCATCCGGGAGCTGTTTTTTCCGCATAAAACCGCCCGAAAATAACTGAGATATGGTTGATTTTAAGCTCCAAACCGGCCTATCCTCGACACACACTCACACACAGATAGATAGTCACGGAACCAAAGCCGTCTGAATGGTCTGTTCAGAAGTGGACTCGTTCAGAAGTGAAAACAATTGTTCCGCTACCTATAGGTAGACTCGGAAGCAAAACAGTGGAGAAGGGCGCTGTATTGAGAAAAAAGTAATAGAATTTATTAATAATGAAATTCGGTATCTGATTCTTCAACTGGTCATTTTAATTTTGTCATTCTCTTAACTTTCATTTCCGTCTCTTATTTTTCTTCTCTTTTTTCCGCCTGTATTACTTGATTTCTTCTTCTCGGTCTTCCGTTGTTTTGCAGTCTTCGGATTTTCGTGAGTCTGGAAGACACAGAGCAATTGAAACCTGACATGAGCAGGCAGTTCTAAGAATGCTAGAAAAAAAAGAACCAACAATCTTTGATGTAAACAAAACATTGCGACGTAAGAAAAACTTCCAGCTTATCGAGGTAGCCCTTTCCTCCACTTTATCGGTGGAGAAGGCCCCTTCCTTACTTGCACGCAAAACATTCAAACGCATTAGAACTCAACAAATTCTACTCCTCAAGAGCTACAGTTTGTCAACCTTAACGTCCCTATGAATGGATTGTATATAATTTTCGTGAGAATCAAATAAGAGAAAAAAAGATATGACTTTTCGGAATTACCCCCTCCTTTAACCCCCTCCACCCACAGTAACATAATGAAAGTTCCAACATGAAATTTGAAACTCCTGACATATTTTCCAAAACTAGACCAAATTCATAATTGTACAAATAATGGTCACGAAGGAATGGCAGGAATAGGTGATACATCTTGAACATCATGATTTATTACTATTACCCTTCCATCCACCCTCTTCCATGATGAAATGTGAAACTCTTGATATACGATCAAAAACTAGATCAAATTCATTGTTGGGAAAAAAAAATCACGAAAATCGGACGATAAATGTTTAGGGTTGCCAGATTTTTTCGGATCATATAAAGTATATCCTGGCTGCAACCAAGGAAAAGTAAAGTATTTCAATGAAAGTTAAAGTATACATTAAAGTTAACGTTCTCGACTTACACACTAAGGTATTTTTCATTCAGCATCTGCACACAAGGGCTTGAATGTGTCAGATTACTGAAAATAAGAAAGTTCGGTTTGAGGAATTTAAAAAGAACCATAGATAGTAATATTTTTACTGTACGTAGGTCACAAAATTTTTATTCCGAAGAAAACATTAGACATTTCAATCTTAACGATCCATATTTCAGTAAGGTTAAATTAGGATTAAGGATATTAAGGTTGAATTAGGAACATCTGAAATTTTGGGGATGATGTGTCAGTGGTACCGATGACACAGCTAAAGAAGCAGAGGTTCTAAACAAACCGAATCTTTCTTTCGGGAGTCATTTTCCACTAGTTTAAGCAAACAACATCGTATATAGGCACCTACTCATTAAAAATGACCAAAATAGCTTAAGGAATCCTCATCACATAGGCATCACATACAGAACAGACCCAGGGTATCACATTATCATGACAGATGACATCCAATAAGTAAACAGAATCATTGAACCGTTCGTTGCTGTTGTGTTGTATGGGGTTGAGCGCCCGGCGGGAGATGGTCAGCCTGCTCAACTTCTTGAGTAAACGTGAGCAACCCTAGACTAATTTTCGTTCATGCAGATAGGTAGTTCTGGTTTAGGTAGGTATGGGAACTTTGTCCTTGACTAGTAAGTAGGTGCGGGGGCTGAACTTTTCTTCTTCGTTTCAAATATAAAGTATTTATGTCTACTTGAAATTTTTTATAAAGTATACAGTATTTTGAGCAAAAATAAAGTAGGATAATTTAAATTAAAGTAGATTTAGCAACCCTATGCAAGAATGCACCCCTGGGGTATGTTGAATATATTTAGAGCGTGCACAAGTTAAACATTTATATACATATTATTGTATGACATTATGTAGATTAGGAAAATATAAATGTTGTTTGACTTTGTGGATGGTTTTCTGTTGTCTCATATGTACACCAATTACCGAGTCGTGGAAATATTTTATGACACACAGATTTATGAGGATTACCCCCTACATCCACCATCTCCCATGATTTACCCCCTGGATCAATTTCAATAGGCGCCCGTCTTGCCAATAAGACATAGCTTCAGAGATCGTCCTAAAAAATCGTACCCCCTTTTTCCTCTGTACTCTTCGTTATCTCGATTTCGAGTAACGGTAGTTGCGCCACTGTCACGTCCAGAATGATGGGATAGGTCCTGACTAGACTCACAAGGCAAATCACCATTTCTTCATCGAATTTTGGGGAACTTCGGGAATTTTTATTGTCTCCAAAATCCAAATTTCAATTCGCATTTTACGTTTTAGACCATTCTGAACAAATTTCGCTCATGTCTGTCTGTGTGCGTTCGCATATCCTTGAAACCAGCTTAATTTTCTCAATTTTCAATAGTTTTTGATGAAATTTTCAGAGAATGTGCAGGTTGGAGTGTGGATGATCACCTTAATATTTGCATTGTTCCTAAATCAATACTTCATCCTGCGCATACGCAAACGTACCTTAATTCCATTAAGTATCATTTTCTAACCCTAGCCGTCTGGATGCTCAGGGTCTGTCTTTTGGTATTCAGCAAAAACCCCGCACAACTTACTTGATGCACACACTATAACTAAATGATAGAATGCGAGAGTCTCTAAGTAATTCGTGGGCAAATTACTATTTAAAGCAAGTGAACTGTGTTATGTACCTATGTTGTTTCTTTCAGTAACCAATTAAGTTAAGTAGGTGTTGTAAATGAAATATAACGAATAATTTACCTATTTTATTCAACAGTAATTTATTGTAATGTAACCTACAAATTATAGTCCGGTATGTTGGAAGACTACCTACAGCGTGGCCACGGCATTAAATGTACCTAAAATGTAGTGAAATTCCACAGAAGGCTATTGGTAGACTATATAGATAAATATCCTATTTCTCCCCTTCCTCCCTGGATGTCCAATATGATGATGAGTGGATGGTGTGGTTGATGCGGATGTGGTGATTGATGTGGCTTACTCCATGTAAGTGGTACCGATGAAAATGAGAGTATGGTAGAATGTATATAATAATAATAATTTATTTACATACTTGTTAAGACCGGATCGCAATACAGTTGTCAACAATTTGAAAAAAAATTGTAATAAAATTTAAAAGACCTACAGCAAAAGTTCGGAAAAAATAGAAAACGAGAGAGAAAAAAAAAAAAAAAAAACGCCCGGTAACAAGAAAATATCAAGACCCAAAGCCCTTCTGAGAAAAGTCCGTCTCAGTATTAAGTTCTGCGTTCAACGGCTTCGCCCTGACTGTAGCGATGAACTTCTTTCCAGGAAGCGAACGCAGCTCGTTGGGAAGGTGATTAAAAACTTAGCACCCGACTGCAAAGGGCTCGTATCCCTCGTCATACTGAGAAGTGTCACTGGAAGAAATAAGTCCTCTCTCTGGAAGAAATAAGTCCTCTCTCTTCCTGGTATCATACAGATCACGCCGTCGTTCTATTTGACCCAGATTGCTTCCTACGGGTTGGAGACAGCTCAGGACATAAAGGGCTGGAACAGTGAGGATTCCCAAGGTGTGAAAGCTTCCACGGCAATCTGAGGCCGGGAAAGCCCGCAAATACTTCTGAAAGCCCTCATCTGTTGAATGAAGACCTCACCTGCATGACACGAATTGCACCATACCAAAACTCCATATGAAACCCTGCTTTCAATGTAGGAAAAATATACAGTCCGAAGGACATCCTGTGACACAGAGCCAGCCAAATTGCAGCATGTAGTTGCAGGAGGCTAATTTGAGCAAAAGATAATCAATGTGTGAGCCTCCTTGAGAGCCGATTATCAAAGGTCAGGCCAAGAAAGTTCACCTCTTGAAGTCGTTGATTGAGGCGGAAGGTTATACTCTGTTTTTTAATTGATGTTTAACGTCAAACCATTAGCGGAACACCAACCCTCAATAACCATATTCACATTAATTTGGCCAAGAACCAAGCCATTAATTTGGCCAAGAGCCAATGATTACTGTTGTTATGGATAATGGTTAGATAGGTATTGGTTTGATCTCACCACAATATCTACTCCTGAGCAGGGTATCACAGCATGCGAACAGGCTCCTCAAGGCTGACACAATGGTCCAAGCCAGATAACCAAGAATATTGTGATGAAGGTGTCCACTCCGATAAAGCGATTAAACATTGTAACTCTTTATTTTTCGTGGAAATAGACAACGTTTTCTTCACAAACTTCCGTTTAGAAATGGGTTTACACAATTTCGTCGGGAGTGATTTAGTTCGTATCAAATCTTCCCATCTGCCAAATCACTTGAATGTGCCTTACCAGATATATATCTGGAACTTTCATGTCTGTATACATATGTTTGTGGTATTCCTGCAGAAATCTACTGCAACGTAGCTAGTGGGTACGTTCAGGGTAACTCGGGGCTCCCGCAGGTGAAGTGATTTAGTTCGTATCAAATTTTCCCATCTGCCAAATCACTTAAATATGCCATGGCAGATATGCATCTGGAACTTTCATGTCTGTATACATAATATGTTTGTGGTATTCCTGCAGAAATCTACTGCGACGTGGCTGCTGAGTACGTTCAGGGTGACTCGGGGCTCCCGCAGGTGGAGTGATTTAGTTCGTATCAAATCTTTCCATATGCCAAATCACTTGAATGTGCCATGGCAGATATATATCTGGAACTTTCATGTATGTATAAATATGTTTGTGGTATTCCTGCAGAAATCTACTGCGACGTAGCTGGTGGGTACGTTCAGGGTGACTCGGGGCTCCCGCAGGTGGAGTGATTTAGTTCGTATCAAATCTTCCCATCTGCCAAATCACTTGCCATCTGCCAAATCACTTAAATATGCCATGGCAGATATGCATCTGGAACTTTCATGTCTGTATACATAATATGTTTGTGGTATTCCTGCAGAAATCTACTGCGACGTGGCTGCTGAGTACGTTCAGGGTGACTCGGGGCTCCCGCAGGTGGAATGATTTAGTTCTTATAAAATCTTTCCATATGCCAAATCACTTATATGTGCCATGGCAGATATATATCTGGAACTTTCATGTATGTATACATATGTTTGTGGTATTCCTGCAGAAATCTACTGCGACGTAGCTGGTGGGTACGTTCAGGGTGACTCGGGGCTCCCGCAGGTGGAGTGATTTAGTTCGTATCAAATCTTCCCATCTGCCAAATCACTTAAATATACCATGGCAGATATAAATCTGGAAATTTTATGTCTGCATACATAATATGTTTGTGGTATTCCTGCAGAAATCTACTGCGACGTAGCTGCTGAGTACGTTCAGGGTGACTCGGGGCTCCCGCAGGAGGAATGATTTAGTTCATATCAAGTCTTCCCATCAGCCAAATCACTTAAATGTGCCATGGCAGATATATATCTGGAATTTTCATGTTTGTATACATATGTTTGTGGTATTCCTGCAGAAATCTACTGCAACGTAGCTAGTGGGTACGTTCAGGGTAACTCGGGGCTCCCGCAGGTGAAGTGATTTAGTTCGTATCAAATTTTCCCATCTGCCAAATCACTTAAATATGCCATGGCAGATATGCATCTGGAACTTTCATGTCTGTATACATAATATGTTTGTGGTATTCCTGCAGAAATCTACTGCGACGTGGCTGCTGAGTACGTTCAGGGTGACTCGGGGCTCCCGCAGGTGGAGTGATTTAGTTCTTATAAAATCTTTCCATATGCCAAATCACTTATATGTGCCATGGCAGATATATATCTGGAACTTTCATGTATGTATACATATGTTTGTGGTATTCCTGCAGAAATCTACTGCGACGTAGCTGGTGGGTACGTTCAGGGTGACTCGGGGCTCCCGCAGGTGGAGTGATTTAGTTCGTATCAAATCTTCCCATCTGCCAAATCACTTAAATATACCATGGCAGATATAAATCTGGAAATTTTATGTCTGCATACATAATATGTTTGTGGTATTCCTGCAGAAATCTACTGCGACGTAGCTGCTGAGTACGTTCAGGGTGACTCGGGGCTCCCGCAGGAGGAATGATTTAGTTCATATCAAGTCTTCCCATCAGCCAAATCACTTAAATGTGCCATGGCAGATATATATCTGGAATTTTCATGTTTGTATACATATGTTTGTGGTATTCCTGCAGAAATGTACTGCGACGTAGCTGGTGGGTCCATTCAGGGTGACTCGGGGCTCCCGCAGGTGGAGTGATTTAGTTCGTCTCAAATCTTCCCATCTACAAAATCACTTAAATGTGCTATGGCAGATATATCGCACCCATCCTAGAATAAGGGTACAACTCAAAAATTGTCATTTTCGGCAAATCACATTCAAAGTTTTCCTTCCACACCATAGGCTACCCGTTCTTTGGAACACGATGAACATAATTTATCTTTGCGAAACTTGTTTTCTACATTATTATTCTAACGCCCCATGGTGAATAAATAGTTTTTTTGCCAGTGGGAAGGGAGTGGGGGGAAATGTTTTGTTGATTTTTTTACGAATTTTTGAGTTGTTCCAACTCAAACACTGAAATCTCACCAGTCAGGATCCAAAATGTTCAGAAAAGAAAGACACAAGTTAAAATTGTCCACAAAAAAAGGAAACAACTCAAAACGAGACACAGACTGGGTGAACTCAACTGAGTTGTGTCTTTCTTCCCAGGACGTGAATTGGTTACTCCCTCCATAGAAGAAAGACACACGCACTCTCTAGCGGAATTAGAGTGCCCTACACATATCTCCACCTTCTACAGACAAACTAGACCGTTTCTACTTCTCAGAACCACAACTAACTCAAAAATCGCGATTTTTGAGTTGTACCCTTATTCTAGGACGGGTGCGATATATCTGGAACTTTCATGTCTGTATATATATGTTTGTGGTTTTCCAGCAGAAATCTACTGCGACCTAGCTGGTGGGTCCGTTCAGGGTGACTTGGGGCTCCCACAGGTGGAGTGATTTAGTTCATATCAAATCTTCCCATCTGCAAAATCACTTAAATGTGCCATGGCAGACATATGTCTGGAACTTTCATGTCTGTATACATATGTTTGGGGTATTCCTGCAGAAATCTACTGCGACGTAGCTGGTGGGTACGTTCAGGGTTGCTCGGGGCTCCCGCAGGTGGAGTGATTTAGTTAGTATCAAATATTCCCACCTGCCAAATCACTTAAATGTGCCATGGCAGATATATATATCTGGAACTTTCATGTATATATATATAATATGTTTGTGGTATTCCTGCAGAAATCTATTGCGACGTAGCTGGTGGGTACGTTCAGGGTGACTCAGGGCTCCCGCAGGTGAAGTGATTTAGTTCGTATCAAATCTTCCCATCTGCCAAATCACTTAAATATGCCATGGCAGATATACATCTGGAACTGTTATGTCTGCATACATAATATGTTTGTGGTATTCCTGCAGAAGTCTACTGCGACGTAGCTGCTGAGTACGTTCAGGGTGACTCGGGGCTCCCGCAGGAGGAATGATTTAGTTCATATCAAATCTTCCCATCAGCCAAATCACTTAAATGTGCCATGGCAGATATATATTTGGAACTTTCATGTCTGTATACATATGTTTGTGGTATTCCAGCAGAAATCTACTGCGACGTAACTGGTGGGTACGTTCAGGGTGACTTGGGGCTCCCGCAGGTGGAGTGATTTAGTTCGTATCAAATCTTCCCATCTGCCAAATCACTTAAATGTGCCATGGCAGATATATATATGTCTGGAACATTCATGTCTGCATACAAATGTTTGTGGTATCCCAGCAGAAATCTACTGCGCTGTAGCTGGTGGGTACGGTCAGGGTGACTCGGGGCTCCCGCAGGTGGAGTGATTTAGTTCGTCTCAAATCTTCCCATCTGCTAAATCACTTAAACGTGCCATGGCAGATATATATATCTGGAACATTCATGTATGTATACATAATATGTTTGTGGTATTCCTGCAGAAATCTCCTGCGACGGAGCTGATGGGTACGTTCAGGGCGACTTAGGGCTCCCGCAGGTGGAGTGATTTAGTTCGTCTCAAATCTTCCCATCTGCTAAATCACTTAAACGTGCCATGGCAGATATATATATCTGGAACATTCATGTATGTATACATAATATGTTTGTGGTATTCCTGCAGAAATCTACTGCGACGTAACTGGTGGGTACGTTCAGGGTGACTTGGGGCTCCCGCAGGTGGAGTGATTTAGTTCGTATCAAACGTTCGTATCTGAAACTTTCATAATTTACAGATGTAATAGGTACAATTTCGTTTGAATGTGTGAGTTAATTTTATTTTTGTTCTAGTAAGTTTTGTAGGTATGTATAGCTATTCTATAACATATTATATTTACGTATCATATCTTAATCAACTAGTTTTTTAATTTTCAATAATTTTACAAACCGCAATTTCATACTTACGTATGTCGCATACTGCATTAAATTATTAGCACCTATATTGTGTGTATATAAGTTTTTTGCTGCACTTATACTGCTGGTCGTTCTGACCGTCGCAGGGGGTTGTCGGCCCATTGTGATTTTTCAATAAACACCCTAATAACTTTGTTCGTTTACCTTTAATTCGAGAGTATCGTTCAACGTTTTCCCTTATTACATTATTATAGTACTAAACATCATCATAGACAACATCATCTCTTCATTCTAATCATAGTTGAACTTCTCGATCAAGAACGTTTTATATTCAGTGGAATCTCACAAAATTGTTCAAATTCCCAGTTTTCCCATTGAGAATATCAATTACCTCCTATTCTGACAGTCTTGCCTTTCCCAAAATCGAGCTACCGGCGTAGGTTTTTGTTATGCAAGAAATCTGAAAAAATTCAGTGGTCTTTTTTTGACATTTTAAACCAAATTTCGGGTGGAGGTCGTCAAAATTCCTTCCACCTTTCTCAAAATGGCGGGCACCCTAATACGTGTCTGTGGTATTCCTGCAGAAATCTATTGCGACGTAGCTGGTGGGTACGTTCAGGGTGACTCGGGGCTCCCGCAGGTGGTTCCCCGAACGTGGAAGCCCGCGGCTCGGGAATACGGCGAAGGCGGGGAGCCGCAGCCAACTGCCACCATGGGAAGAGTTTGAATGAAGAAAAGAATGGTGAGAGATTCGCCGCTTGTGAAACTTAGTGACCCACATAGTCAACACTCGGGTAGGTACAGGTAAGACAAGAGGGTAGGGGGGGTCTTCGGATCGCGGCCTTGGCAGGGGTTTCACTTCTCATGACGATATCCAAGAAATATTATAGACGGCGAGCTCCCGATGCGATGGTGACTTTCCTTATGAAGAAGTCTTTGCGGGTTTCCAACAAAACACGCCAACTCGCGCAATTGGCCACTCACGGTCAAACACCCATCGCCGCTCTCGTGCCTTTCGATTCATATTCGAAAATAAACCTCGCGGTAATCGCTCAAGATAACTTTGCTTTCATTCCCACTTGAAATCCTACGGTTCCGTGCAGTGCGGTTCAAGTCATTCATCCGTAGAACCTAGTAATCGACTAGTTCACCAAACTTTTTAATCAACGTTTACTCATTAAACCGAAGATCTCAGCTGTTGAACAACGATATCGGTTTTACCAACTCCACTTCAGATAAACCAACGATCAAATGCGCTAAATCAACGATCATTCCAACGCAGAAAAAACGGACGGTATACCTACTGTTCTACAATCAGATCATTTAATAATGATTAATTTTAAACATTATATGTTCACTAGAGGCCTGTTAGGGCTTCGAAAGCCCTAAACTAGAGAGTCTCCCTATCAAATTTCAACTTCCTCCAGTGAACAGGAAAGGATTAGCTCACTCAGCTGATCAGAAAACACCCCATCACTTCACTCGTCTCTTAATGTCCCAGAGAGTCTACCTACCAAATTTCAACTTTCTACAGTGAACAGGAAAGAATTTAGCTCACTCAGCTGATCAGAAAAGACCCCATCACTTCACTCGTCTCTTATTGTCCCAGAGAAACTACCTATCAAATTTCAACTTCCTACAGTGAACAAGAAATAATTTAGTTCACTCAGCTGATCAGAAAAGACCCCATCACTACGTTTCTTACTTACCGACACTTTTGCAACAAACTTGGGGCCGTTCTGATTCGGAATTATATAATAAAGACCGTTCGATATTATATATAAAGTCCGCTAAGTTCTTCAGTTTCAATTTCTTCGTTCAGAAATAACTCTCCTAGATGTTAGTAACTACACTACGTTTCTTACTTACCGTAAGTTGATGGCAACTGTTGTTACCGCCACAGCCTAATAAACAACTCTCGTTGATGAGGACCGGCTAGAACACGATCAAGGCGGGTATAGAGACGAACGGCGACACTTTTGCAACAAACTTGGGGCCGTGCTGATTCGAATGAGCAGTCTACCACTAAAATCGAACCGCGAAGTTCTTCACAATTTCAAAGACCGTTCGGAATTATATATAAAGAATATGGTGACTTAGCAATATTAGTTTATAACTGAGCGTAATAAATCAGCTTTCCTTGACACTTCAGAGGCTTAGGGAGCATGAGATGCTGCGATAAAATTAGAGCATTCCAAAAAGTGGCTAACGATTTTCCTGCTATGAAAACTAAGGGAGTTACACTTCCCTAGTAACGCCTTGGTGTACGTGGAAATCAATAGAAAACCCCACCGTGACGTGACGCTCGTGATGTGACGAAAACAAATGGAAACGTCCTGTTAATCAATATTAAATGATAAAAATCTGTCAGGGCAAAATACAGGTCAAGTTCGTTGGCCAGCTCGATCGCTCAAACATTTCAGGCTCAAATTTAAAATTTAATGAGCCAAAAAATGCTTTAAAAAAAGGTTTTTTGACAAAAGGGCATGTGGGATGTCACAGTCGAAGTATTCATCAGCACTGAATAGATTGCGACAACTCCCAGATCTCCAAAATCCATAATAAGTGAGACAAATTTTTTAGGTGAAAAATGTCCAGATAGGCCAAATTTTTTAGTTCGGCTGCTTGTTCTAAAATTTGCTTTGCTATCTCGTCACACGGCTGTCCCCTCAGTTTTATTCAGGACATGATTGGCCTAAACCAGTGTTTCTTAAAGTGGGGTACATGGACAAAGTCCAGGGGTTCTTGAGAAGCTCTGTGCATTGCGGAGTTTTAAATCTACAATGCATAAAAAAAGTAAAAATAATTATAAATAAATAAAATATAAATAATAATAATAATGAAAACGAAAAATAAATAAATAGGAAATTAAAATAAAATGCGTCAGCCATGGTTATTTTCCGGGGCCAAGATGTTGAGGTTTTTAACCCATGGAAATGAACCAACAACCACTCATTCTGTGAATAGATTCCAATCTATGTTTTTCAAGATGATCCAAATAGAATTCGTTTGTAGTGCCTAACTTCTTGTCTTCGAGTTCATGCTAACACACTACTCACCAATCATTTCACTCGTTTCATTCATTTTCAAATCTGATATTTCTCAATACAAAAAGTGCAATATTCCTACCAGTAGGTACATATTCTTCGCGCACTGTGAGGCTGGCATTAGTGATTTTTTCTTATTCCACCCTGCTATTAGACACGATGTGGTTCGTTCCTTTTTTTTTAACCTTCTATTTTCAAAGTAATTTTATCGAAGATTGATTTTGAGTTTAAATAATTTTTAGTATTAACAAAATGTATTTGCGCTTAAGGCCTTCTTTGTGACTAAAAGTCACCTACCATTCCTTCCTACCAAATCCTACCAAAGACCTACCAATCTTTCGTCATATTAAAAATATTTCATCTTAAATAATCATGAATGTATTTAGAAATTTGTATTCTACAAATACAGTTCATAAAAAAAAAAGTCGTATTTTATTAACAATAATCCCTGAGCTTTGGAAATCTTTTTTGAATTTTATTGTTAATTCAGTTCCTATAAGTGTTTATAATTTTTTGCTTCCTAGTCTACCTACAGGTAGCAGAAGCATTGTTTTCACTTTCGGGAGAAAAACATTTTTGGTCTCCAAAGTCAAAATTTCCACTCGCATTGCACGTTTTAGACCATTCTGAACAAACTTTGATTCCGTGTCTGTCTATCTATGTCTGTCGTGTGTCCGCAAATCCTTTTAACAAGCTTATTTTTCACAGATTTCATCCGATTTGGATGAAATTTTCAGGGAATGGACGGTCTATGGGGTTGACGGTCCCCACAAAATATGACAAAAAAAGGCTAAACATCGGTGTTTTTATTTTTTTAGCAGAATATTACTCGAATAAAGTTTATCAACTATGAAGTTGGTAATTTAAAAATTAAAGCTCAAACCTATGCTCAAAATTGTAATTAAATTTCATTAAAATGAGCTACAAAATCGATAAAAATTTAAAATATTCTAGAAATCCAATATCTTTGTTTAAATTATTATTTAGAAAAAAATTTTCTTCAATAAAATTGATAGTTAAGAATTTTTTGCAGACAATATGACGAATTTGAGCAATAAAATTAATAGTTACTTAACATTTATTTTGCAGACAGTGAATTTCAACTTGAGCGTTGCTAAGTGATGGGAGGCCGAAAATCATAATGTGAATATCGTAAACGTTAGCGTCTAAGACGTCCAGAATAATTTAAATTGATTTGGCGATGCAAAATAATCAATTTTTACCGAGTTGTGTCACAGCAATCACATGTAAACTCTGACATGTCTTGAATAGTGGTGGCAGGAAATCATAAAATAGATGATAACACAAAACATGTGTACAGTGACTAACTCCTGTAACCCATTGCCATCCATTATAAAACTAAAGGAGCTATGTAAGAAATTGATGTTTTGGTTTATCATTGGAAAATATAAAACAAGTGGTACTATATTCATGTACACAACAAATCAATATACAACAACATTTACACAACAAATCATTTGAGTTTCATACCTCACCACAGTTATATACTCCACTTAGACAGGATGTACCTAACGTCCTTTAAATAGCGATAAAACAAGCATTTCGTTTCAACATGGAAAAAAATACCAAGTAAATATTTTCTCTTATTTCACCTCTCACCAAAATAATATACAATCCATCCATAGAGACGTTCCTCAAATGCATGCATTATATACCAGTGTTTTGCCAAAAAAATAGTACTTGTAGTTACCAATTTGTTTGCTCTCAAAGTGCTTACATTTCATAACTGTATACCTAACAAACCTAATATAATGCGATAATTTTCGAAAATTCGCTCATACGATCATGCTGCATGACTGGAACTTTTTTTAAGTCATCAGCTCATTGTACGCTTGCACAAACGTAAATTAAATTATCATTTTTTCGTTTCTTAATTGATCAATTGTGACATTTCACGCCACTTCTTGATTTACTCTTTTCCGCTATGTAATTTTTCAAGATCATTTAAAACTATTCAATGATCTATACGTTCATGATATAGGTAAACGAGGAAGCTATGTGCCACACCCAACTTGGCAGACGTTTTTTAGGGATGATGGGTACATCAAAATCTGTGGAGTGGAGTGTATATGACCATTCTCGTTTCTGCTCGTAGGTACATGGAAAAGAAAAGTTTAGGAAACATTGGTCTAAACTATCAGAATTTAATGTGATAGAGGTGTTGTGTCGGCTGTGATGTTGTTCACAGATGTATATAGTCGAGATTTGGCCCAATGAAAATTAAATAATCACAAAATCTTTGTAATCATTCTAATGTCGTATCGGTCACTATTCTGTGACCATCATCAGATAAGTTAAAAGATTTTCCCTCAATGAGGACAGTGTCAAAAATAGGATTTTTTATAAACCTCATAAAATAACTAAAGCCAACAATCCAGGCTCGAGCACAAACAATTTCATTTGGGGAAATAGTATTGAGAAACAATATTTTGGTTAGCAATTTTAAATGGCCAAAAATAAGATGCATAAGACAAACACCATTTGCTAAAATAAAGAGGAAAAATATACGTAAACTAGTGTTTAACATTTGGCATCCATTCATCTATTGGCTCTAGCCTGACTTGTTGGCTCTAGCGATTTTATGAGGTTTATAAAACCTGTTTTTGGCACTGTCCTTTGAGGACAAAGCTTTTAACTTATCTGATGATGAACACAGAATGGTGACCGAAACATCATTACAATGATTGCAAAGATCTTGTAATTATTTCTTTCTCCTTGAGCCGAATCGCGACTATATACAGCTGTGAATCAGAATCGAAGTTCCTCATTTGAAGTTATCCACAAATTTTCTTTGAAAATTCGCGCTATTATTCATGCTGCAGGACTGAGTACTTTTAATTGAAACTGTTTAGGAAGAAGAAAAGTTGCGGTATAATCGCCGTCCCTGAGGATTCGGTAGCCACTTCTGGACCCTCACACGATCTTGACGAGTAAACCTTCGCATTTCACATGCTGGGCTGCGGTTCCGCCCTTGCGGTTCGGGTCGCCCCTCCTCTCAGATCTCCTGCCTGACTCATTATCGCCCCTGTTGCAGGGATATCGTCATGAGAAGAGAAATCCTTGCCAAGGCCGTCAGATTCCCCCCCGGCTCTTCCCACCTTGATGAGGTGAGTGGAACTTCCGAAACTTCATTGAAAACCGGATCGAGAGGTCTTCCTGCCAGGAGGTTTTATTTTTCTCCAAATGGTTTCAAGTTTTTGGGCAAAGAAGTGCATTGTATAAAGAAGTGTTTCTTAAAATGGGGTACATGCAGGGTATCCAGGTGGTATGAGAAAAATAAATAAATAAATAAAAATAAATAAATACAAACAACCGGACGCTGTAAGGCAGTGGCGTTGCTAAGTAATTTCTCGTGGAGGGGAAACAGTCAACGACTACATTTTATTTTGTGATTGTTTTAGAGAATTTTAGTTTAAAAAAAAAGTGTATATATATATACATATAATATATAACAAGGTGTTAAGGTTCTTGAGGGTTGGTAAATGAATCAGGTTTTACTCCTTACGCCGACGTTTCGTCTAATTTATTAGACATCTTCAGGGCTACAAACAATAGGTATCAACTAGGAGGTAGATATATCACTAGGGTTAAGCTTATCAGCAACATGTAATAGAACAAAGTGGGTTATTTATATGATTAAACTCGTTTTTTTTTTTTACATACCTGAGGGATATTATTGTCCTATTTCATTGAATATTGTAAATCATGTTGTAGCTAATACACTGTAGCTATAAACTGGCACCAAACAATATGCTGAGGGCAGGATTCTAAGTTCACTATCAGTAAACTTATCACTTAATGTTTATGGTATCACATGGAGCTCACTTGTTGTTGTTGTTGTTGTGTGTCTGCCCCTAACTTTCCTTCTCTAATCTACATTGTCTTAATATTATGTTCATTATAATAGTATATCCGGTAGGTGTATAACAAAATACTTAAAACTATTGACAGAATGACTAATTGGAGGGTTACCTAGTCATTGAAAATTAAAAGCAATCAAGGAGGGTGATGAACATGAGATCTCCTAATAAGGTTTGTATAACAACATCTTTTCTTAAATTACAAGTGTTGGGTATTTTGTGAATATGAATCATTTCCTTCACTTCTCTTTTCTTTTGGTGGGCCTCGTTGTCCAGTATTTTAAAATTCTCAAAGTCGGAATTATGCTTTGTCAGAATGGCATGCTTGGCTAATTCACACTTATTTGTATATTTTAGATTAATGTCTGATCTGTGCAGAGCAATAAATTAGACGAAACTTCGGCGTAAGGATTAAACCTGATTCATTGACCAACCCTCAAGAACCTTAAAACCTTGTTTTAAGAAAAAGTGGTCGAGAACTCAACATATTGTTATTATATAAAAAATATAATATATACACATATGAAGCTATTGCAGTGAAAATGTGCCACTCTTCCAATTCTCTAAAACGTACTCAAATTTCATTAATATTTACTGAAAAATCTGTGAAAACTGCAAAACAATCTAAAAATCCAAAATATTTTTTGAATCGCCAAATTTAGTACAGCTACGATTTTTTTCCCATAAAATCGGTTTTTAACAATTTATTTGTACTCAAATTAATCAAACTTCAGTACAATTTCAACTTAATATAATATGATGGGAAATTTAAGAAAATTCGCACATACGATCATGCTGCATGACTGGAACTTTTTGCATACAGAACAGTGCTTTAAAAAAAGAAGGGGGGGGGGGGGAAGAAAATTAAATAAAGAAGAAATAAAAGAGAATAAAATTATTGACATCACCATATTAGTTTAAGGAGTTGATACTATTAGTTTAAGGAGTTGATACTAAAGTTTTACTCTATTCTACAGCACACGTTCTACACCATGTAACAGAGGAACACCCACTGCGAGTACCTACCTTCCTTTTTGAACACGTGGGAAGGTCCCAAAATAACTTGACCTAGATTTTTTCTGTTGATGCTAAAATGTGTTGGGTAGGTCCTAGCAGGGTTGCCACGTGTCCAGTTTTGGCCCGGACAGTCCGGTTTTTTAATAAGCTGTCCGGGCGAAAATCACTCTGAAAACCAAATGTCCGGATTTTCTAGGAAGAGCGGTACATTTCCAGTTGTGGATCCTATCTTAGGATGCTATTCTACGAACTCATCCGTGACTTCTAGAGGACCTACCTACATCAACCTTCCAACCTACTTGTTTTAAGTTATCTTTAGGAAATCGACCATAGAACGCTATCTAAACGTCCATTATCATTATCATTGTCCAATTATTGATTGAGCCTATAGTGAAATAGGCCCCAGAAAGGGCGTACCTATCGCTGTTTTGTATAAAAACAATTTGTTTTGCATTCATACATGGGGATTGTGTAATAGAGTTCTTAATTGGTGGTTTCGTGTTTTAATTTCGCAGTTGTTATGTGAGTTTTAGGATCGTTTACCCGCCAGTTCTACCAGCACACGGAAGCTGCTGTTTGGCTATTATTTGTCTACATTGGTTTTAGCAGTTGCCTCGGTATTTCATTTGCAAACTTTGCGCTAATAAACTGCCAACATTGTTGTGAGTTATCTTCACCGCTGCGCACAAAGCTCGTCACCTGTACGTGATGCCAGCAGACGTGATAGCGAGGAGCGGCCCGTCATTCATATTCAGAATGGATCCCCGTTCATCCTTCGAAAAACAGTGCAAAGTCGAAATGAAGACGAGTCCGCCAAGTTGGGAATAGCGTCCTCTTCTCCATAACATGATTTTATAGGTCATTGGATTGTGTTATTAGGGATCAATTAATTGAAATAAAAGGAAAACTGTTGAAAATAAGATTGTAACGGTAATTTAAGTATTTTGCAGGCGCTGACGTTACTCAAGTTATGGAAGATTAGAATTCATTGAGGAACATCGGGTCCCTACAAACTCATCAAACGGAAACTCATCAAAAACGTGAGGTCGAGGCTTTTTGAAGAGTATCCCCTCTGGGTGGGACACTCGTCAAAACTGAATGAAAGGGAAAGTCGTCAAAAAGAATTTCAAATAGAAATCAAATGTAAATTTGGAAGACGAAAAGTAGTTGACAATTATTTTTGATGACTTTCCTGTCCCTTGTGGAAACTGGTCAAACGCTCCTAAGAGGAAACTCATCGAAAGGAAAGTCATCAAACCAAACCTTCTGAAGGCTTCACCATGTGCCAGACCCAACCGTTATAAGTGAAGGAAGTAACCGGATTTGGAGGCCTTCAGACCCCAGGCCATTCATGGTGGCGTTGAGTTATAACAATGGCAGGTAGTTAGTTGACCCAAAGAAGACCAATATCCGTCTACTACTACCCTATTTTTGACAAGTTTCCCGTCAGCTCCTTTTCGATGAGTTTCCTTCAAGGTAGTTTTTGAGGAGTGTCTCGACAGTGCTGGATTCTAGTCGAAAAAAAGTATACTGACTCATAACTGAATTAAACGAATAAATTTATTGGATTCCAGTCGAATTGGATTGAGTCGCTCGTTCATGAAGATTTGACGAGTTTCCACCCCACGTGGGAAACTGATCAAAAATGGGGTTCTACGATTTTTTTGATGAGTTTCCTAGTTCCCAAATCAAATCTGTTTTACTAACTACTGATTACAATTAGTCAGAGGTTAAAATGTGTTGGACTTTCAGATACCGTTTATCAATCTTGAAAGTTTGACTGCTGACTAACTAATCAGAATTTAGGTCGGAGAAAACAAGGGTTCTACAACAACTGCAAAATATTCCCACAAAATTAGGTTGGAACACTGCGCAGTATTTAGTTGTTACCATAGCAACTGACAAACCACAGGTTTCAGGCGCATTTTTCATCCTTCGAAAAATAGTGCAAAGTCGAAATGAAGACGAGTCCGCCAATTTGGGAATGGCAAAATAGCGTCCTCTTCTCCATAACATGATTTTATAGGTCTTCGAAATGTGTTATTAGAGACCAATTAATTGAAATCGTATGAAAACTGTTGAAAATAAGATCGTCTAGATTTTCTGTGTGGACCATCTTATTCTGGATTTTGGAAGAAGAAACACAGACTACTTTCAGTTTTTCCCAATAAATTTCATTGCCGTTGGATTAATAGTAGTCCGTGCGCGTGCGCAAACATTATTTTCTTATAAGGTCGGCTTATCAATCATTTCGACTCGTACTTTGTTCTTCAACTAATTCTATACGCTCACGTTACAGTATGTAAGGAAGCTATACTGTCCACCGACCTTATGCAGAGCTTTCCGAATCGGTGCTATATGATGGGTCGGAAAGAAAAGAAGCGGGTAAAAAATAAGTGGGAGAAAGCGTGGGACCGAGCGTGAAGACGGAACAAACGTCATGTCATCACGCACTTTTCTTAACCTCATTCCCGCACTACTCGATAGTTCGACTGAAAGCCTCACCAAGGGGTTTACGAGGCTTGCAGAATCTGAATCCAATATTAAAAATATAAAAATTCAAAACCACCGAAAAACCTTATCAGTAAGAAAAGTTGGAGAGAAAAACTAAAGTGGTAAGTTAGTTAAACTTTAAAATGGAAAGCAGTCAATTTTTAATATAGGAAGCGTCTTAATCGCTTTAGGAGGTGAAAATTAAGTTCTACAAAATCAGATTTCCATCCAGAGTGGTTTTGTTTACGTGTCTGTCTATTTGCATGTACGTTTCCTAACCCTCCACTGACAAAACCATATTAACTTGCAACACATTCTTCTTGTAATCATCACACTTCTACAGTTTTCATCCGATATTGATGACGGTCTTAGTAATTAAGTGAATAATTGGGGTCAAGATGGTCGGGAATGAAGTAAATGGGGAACTTTTGTGTGTTAAAATTTCCCACTTATGACTTCAGATTCGGATTCAGCACACTTGAAAATCCCCCCCGTTCCGATTTTCAGTTCAAAAGACAGTTTAGTTTGGCAAATAAACGTATAAGAAGATCAGGCGTGACGTAGTAGTGTAAGGAAGCTGAGGGTACATTCCCAGGGGGGTCCGTGAAGTCATCGTGCAAATGAATTTCAAGAGCAAAATTAACGTTCAGATACCCATCATATGGCACCTTTTAGCGAATTTTCGAAGAAAATTAAGCTATTGCTCTCGCCTCAAAATTTGTAGAATGTGAATTTTTGAAAAATGTTTATGCAGAAATCCGTTTCAGGCTATTCTGAATCATATTCTGAAGTTTAACGCATTTTTAGCGAATTTTCTTAGAAAATGAAGCTATTGCAATGACTCCAAAAATTTTAAAATAAAAATTTTCAAAAATTTTCTTCATCGAAATCTGTTTTGAGGCATTCTGAAATGATTCCTGGATTTTAACGCTTTTTTATATGTATATATGTATGTGTCATTCCAGACGATAACTCTCGATAGAATTGAGATAAAAACTTCGTTCTTTCGCCAAAAAATCAAGCATTTCAAAAGAAAGGATGAGTTCGTTGGACAACACTTTTTGAGCACATTAAATTGGTCAAATTTCAAAAAATGTACTAAAAAAAATCACTAAAAATAGCTAAAAACGGCTAAAAATCTTTTAATTCATATTTGCTGGTAGACTATTGCTCAAATAAAGTCTATTAACTATGAAATAGAACATTCAAAAATTTATGTAAAAAATTATGCTGTAAAATGTACTCAAAATTCATTAAAATTTGCTAAAAAATCGATGAAAACCGCAAAAAAGCTAAAAATTTAAAACCTCTATTTGAACTGGAGATTATTATTTAGAATACGTTTTTTGCAATAAAATCAATAGTTAACAATTTACTTGCACTCAAAAAACTCAAATTTCAAAACAATCTACTATTATAATTATAATACGATGATTTACGAAAATTCGCTCATACGATCATGCTGCATGACTGGAACTTTTTTACGTATGTATGTATGTATGTATGTATGTATGTGTCAATCCAGACGATAGCTGTCCGTAGAATTGTGCTAGAAACTTCAAACAAATTTTAAAATGTTAAGGGCACAAAAGTTCGTTCAAGTTCGTTGGCCAGCTTGATCGGATTACATCTTCGGGTTGAAATTTTCAAAAATGTAGTCAAAAATTTCAAAATAGCCTGTTTTTTACGATTTGTCGTGCGAAATAATTTTTTCAGCATACTAACATGTGGTATATTCGGAATCAGCGTAAAATTTCCTATAAGAATATGTATCAAGTTTTCAAAAATTTCAAAGTTGAAAAATCAGTCAAAAATCGAAATAATGCCGTTCGTTAGTTGTAAAAATCGGTAATATTTGCATGAAACATTGTCCAAATTCAGATTAAACTACTCTTATGGAAGTATCCCTGTATAACCAATCCTAGAACCATGCTGTTTAAGGCTAGAACCATGCTGTAGATAGAATTTGATTCCATGTTTGTCTACCAAAATCATAAACTAAAATTTCTCTACACGATCAATAGCGACTGAAATGTCGAAGATGTCTTCAAAAATTCGCTCATGGGGTCATGCTGCATGACTGGACTTTTGTGGAAAGCTCTCACTCAGATATTTCTATTGAGCTAATAAAAAATAACCATGAAACGTCCCCATTGTTACGGATTTTAAAGAGAGTCTTCGTATGCGTAAATTAATTCTTTTGCCAAGCATACAGCAGTATCCATGGTGCCCTGGATTGCAATTGGAAATTGCATTATCCCAAGACTGAACGTAGCCCTTGAGTATGCGCGAACGTTAATCTCTTCGAACAAGCCTAACTTCTACAGTTATCAGTAGATTTTGATGAAATTGTAAGGAATATGCAGGTTGAGGCGTAGAAGGCTGTGGATTTCATTCTTCCAAGATTTAACGTTGTCTCTGTGGATGTACGAACGTAATTTCGTCTGAAACCTTAACTTCTAAAGTTGTCAGTCGATTTTAACAAAATTGGCTGGAATTTGCAGGTTGGGATCCATGGTGTCCTGGATTGCAAATCAATTGGAAATTGCATAATTCCAAAATTGAACGAAGCCCCAAGTGTATGAGCAAACGTAGTTATCTTCTGACAAGACTAACAACTACAGTTGTCAGTTGGTTCCGTGTCTGTCTGTGTGTCAGGGGTAATTCATGGTCACGCCCAAAACTTCTCCAAGTTATTAACTATAACTTCTCTATAGTCTAAGGGATTAGCCCCTAAATGATGCCTTAGAAATCGGATCAATAGTAGCGTGCGCGCATAAATAGGCTTGATCGCCTTAGAGTTTCGTCTGTAACAACCAAGTTTAGATTTGCCCATGTGCAATGGTTAATCAATCGTGATAATTGTAATAATTAATATTAATAGTGATAATAACCACCCTGAAACATTTACCCACCCAACCGTGTTTGAACGAAATAATACCGATAAATCGTGAGAAATCAATGAGCTCTTAATTGGTTCCCTGTATAGCTTAGAGCTTACGATGGTGAATGCTTTTGGAATGATGGTAAGTTGTGCGTACATATATGAACATTTCGCTCGAGTTCTATTCCTATTTCGCGTATTAGCGGATTAGATGATAACGCATCAGAGAACCTTCTCCTAATGACTGAATAACGCGAAATTATGTGTGACTCATTTTCACAGAATCCCAAATCCTTCGTATCCTTAATTCCCGGTAGATTGTCAGTCATTATAACATTAGCGTATTTCCCCGTGAAACTAATTTGAGGCGTTAGACAGATTTAGTTCGTTATGTGCTAATTGTAATGCATGGCGCAAATGTTTACCTACGGTAGTGCGATGCATAATACATCGGCTGTTATCTGTACAGAGATACAATGATGTTTGCATGACTGGCACACTGAGAAGTGAAGGACGGCCTCCACGGAGAAGGTTCTCGGCCCATCTCGTAACATCATGCGGCATGGCCTCTACAAGGGATTTTCGAACACTTTCCCCAATTATGCAATTCGACTTCTATTATTATTTCACCGTGAGGTCAAAAAATGTTGCAGGCTTCGTTTAATATACGATTTCTCGCCTTACCCTTCAAGTGGCGTAGGGAAAGGAAATTCATTCAGCTCGAGGTGCAGTCTTTATTCCTTCCTGATGTCACGTAATCATGTGGACAGACGTTGACGAATTTCAAGAGTTGTGTGTACGGATTTATCACTTTGGTCTGCCAACCTGGACGTCTGTTGTTGAACAGTAACTGGAACAGTTACTGGTTGTAACTGTTCAGTTCTTACTGCAATGGTAATAGGTATGCCGATTACCATAACAGGAATCTGAATGAAGTTATGGTAATTCGATTATTATTATTTCATTTTTTCGACTCGATTACTTGACTCCAGAATTTATTTGTTCTATTGCTTTCTTAACAAAAAGAAAGTTTCAGTTATGCACTATGATCGTATGAGCGAATTTTTGTAAATTATCGTATTGTATAATGTTGAATTGTTTTGAAATTTGAGCTTCTTGGGTGCAAAGAAATTGTCAACTATTCATTTTATGGCCAAAAACGTATTCTAAATAACAATTAGCCATTCAAAAAGAGATTTTGGATTTTTAGCTTTTTGCCATTTTTATCGATTTTTTAGCAAATTTTAATGAAACTTTGCTCTTACGGTCATGCTGCATGACTGGAACTTTTGTTCCCAAACATGCCCTTAAACGCTAATAAACAAATTGATACTCGAAATTCAGCAATGCAATTGCATTCTGGATATCGAGTAATCGGATTGGAAAAAGTAATCGAATTACCATTACTCCATTCCGATTCTTGTAATGGTAATCGAAATGTCGATTACTTTTTCCGATTAAAATATTAATGGTAATTGAAAAAACCATTACCATTACATGTAATCGGGAAAAGTAATCAACATTTATATTACCATTACAGGAATCGGAATCGCGATTACCTTTCTTCATAAGTAATTGGAATTAGTAATGGGTAATCAACTTACTTTTTTAACAGTTATAATTACTTTTCAACAGTTATAATTACTTTTAACAGTAAAAATTACTTTTATGACAATTTAATTTACTTTTTTACCTTTAGTCTTGGCCTGAAAAGAATTTTGCGTGGAAATAGACAACGTTTTTTCCACTAACTTCCGTTTTGAAATGGGTTTCCACAACTTCGTCGTGAGTAATTTAGTTCGTATCAGGTACATACCTAGATGACAAAATAGCAGAAGGATTCGAATGCAGCTGGTACTTCAATCTCGAAACCGGAGACAACGGGAAACTCAGTGAAATGCACCACGTACGTAATGAAATCATTGAATGGGATTTCTACATCAATAGAGTGTGGGTAGATTAGATTCGTAGTAGATTTCATTGCACTGAGTTTCCCGTTGCGTCCGGTGTCGAGGTTGAAATACCGTCTGCCTTCAAATCCTTCAGCGATCATGACGTAAAGAAGCTTTACTAATTACAAATATTCAATCACCGTAGGCAGCAGCGACTTCTCGAAATCCCGTTCATTGAACTAATAGTAACCACCTGAAATTTTTAGATGAGGGAAAAACAAGAACTTGTGACAATTTCTTTCTAAGCTGCCTTTCCGTAGGCACGGTGGTCTTCGATCGGATTTGACCTCAAAGTGCTTGCCCTTCAAATTTTCTTTCGAAATATGATTTGGGAATATGTTAGGATTATAATTCAGCAAAAACTGAAATCAAACATTGAGCCGTTTTTTTTAATTCAGTTTTTGAATTTTTAATTGATACTTTAATCATGAAAATACGCTATAATCGCCAAAATTCAGGAAAAAATATCATTTATGTGTCATTATCTCTATTATTTATAAGAATGTAACTCCGTCAAGCAAAAACGAATTCTTTCAAAGGAAATAGTTGCTGCATTTTGCTACAGAAACGTTATTTGTTTTGTTCAAACTGTAGCATGGGTTGTTTAAAATACGTTGATGCTTTCCAGAAGTTCAATGAAGTTGTCAAAGCATCTTTCTCAGTCAGGCTGGATCCAAAATTCATTGAATACATCAATGAATTCAAAGCATCATATTTATCTTTGGATATTCCAGTCACTCCAAAAGTTCACACGGTTTCCTTTCATGTGGAAGAATTTTGTACCAAACACGGAAATGGCCTCGGCTTCTACAGTGAACAGGCTATGAAGGCCGTGCATCATGATTTTTCTGCGACGTGGGCCAAATATAAAGTATCGCGAATCAATTCTGAGTATGGACAACGTTTATTAAGAGCTGTATGCGAATATAATTCTCTGCATATGTAAAATGTTAAAATTCCATTATTTTTATTTTCTATTCAATTTAGATGTATATTTTATGTTAAAATTTATATAATGAATCATTATAAACTCGCACACAAGCGTACACATAGACACACACGCACATACTACACGCATACTCACAGGCATTTATTAAGAGCTTCATGCAAATATAATCATTATTTTGTTCAATAAAATGTTGTTATTTTTGTTTTTCTAATTATATTTGATCACAAAATAGGTCAGAACTATGAAACAAGATGAAGATTCTATTGTATAATGACACATAAATAATATTTTTTTCTGAATTTTGGCGATTATAGCGTATTTTCATGATTAAAGTATCAATTAAAAATTCAAAAACTGAATTAAAAAAAAAAAAAAAAAAAACGGCTCAATGTTTGATTTCAGTTTTTGCTGAATTATAATCCTAACATATTCCCAAATCATATTTCGAAAGAAAATTTGAAGGGCAAGCACTTTGAGGTCAAATCCGATCGAGGACCACCGTGTAGGACTCACCATGGCCAACGGGCGTATGATTACCGGGGAGCAAAACTGTTCAACGCCATACCCCATGAGCTCGGCTCTATTTCTAAAATTGAAAAGTTCAAAAAAGAACTGAAAAAACATATAATAATAAGGCAATCTGAGACCCATTAGATAATATTAAAACTTTAAGATGGTAACTGAATAGTTCCTATGTATACCCGATGTATACCTATTGATTCTAATTTACCTATTTTTACTTACCAGATGATTATTGAATAAGGTATTGAATGAGTGTGCTGATTATGTATTACTCCTCCCCACAGCACAAGTCTATGACTTATAGTGGGGAGTAGCATTTCCTGATTTGTGTAACTTTTTTTTTGTATTGCAATACCTATCAAAATAAATGCGTTTTTTTCACACACAAAAAAAAAGTTAGTACGTTTGCTTCGAATTTCAAACTCTCATATTCCTTTGGTTTTCTGGTCATCAAACCGCTTCATTTAGAGTTTTAGCTGAGATTTCACATTACAATACAATGTACAAATTTTCGAATTCTAATCGTCCTGTATCGCTCAAATTTAGAGGATAGTTGGAGAAATAACAAGACAATCATATCAAGCTATTAGCTGCGCCTGCGCGAATGTGAATTCCACGTAACAAGCAATTCCACTACAGTTTTCATTCAACTTATTGCGATATACTGGGAATGTGCAGGTTAAGCTGAGGATAGTGCACTATAAATCCCATCACTCAAGAACAAGTATATAATCACTGCGCATGCGCAAACGTAAAATAAATCAATTGCCAATTTCCTATTGCCCATTCATCTGTTATCGCTGAAATTCGGAGGGTGGATGAGAAATGACGATTTGATTAACTTATGTTAGTTAGTTTCATCATAATCGTAACATTAGCAGATGTTGCGCATGCGCGAACCTCAATATTTTCCAGTTTTTATCCGATTTCAATGACCTACACCACTAGTTCAGTCAGAATCAAAATTTTGAAGATTTTATTCATTTCTATTTTTGTGATGATTCATACTGTGCGGTTGTGATCTATACTTTTTTCCCCTTCACATGATTGAATTCATTATATTGTTATACTTTGACGCTTTCATATACCTGCTCGTGATGAGCACAAACAGTATGTGTCTTCTATTTTTCGCAACTTACAATTGGGTATACTCAGGTGCTTTGGGTGTATGGTACGCTTTCCTTGTATGTGCACTCAAGTACCCTGGGTGTAACGTGTACAAGCCTGTCCCACCCATTACATGAGTGAACTATCAAGTATAGTCATAAAATAGTCATCTGAAGGTGAGAAAAGTCCAGTCATGCAGCATGACCCCATGAGCGAATTTTTGAAGAAATATTCGACTCGATTTTTACAACTAGCGAACGGCATTATTTCGATTTTTGACTGATTTTTCAACTTTGAAATTTTTGAAAACTTGATACATATTCTTATAGGAAATTTTACGCTGATTCCGAATATACCACATGTTAGTATGCTGAAAAAATTATTTCGCACAACGAATCGCAAAAAACAGGTTATTTTGAAAATTTTGACCACATTTTTGAAAATTTCAACCCGAAGATGTAATCCGATCATGCTGACCAACGAACTTGAACTTTCGTTTTGTGTCCTTAACATTTTAAAATTTGTTTGAAGTTTCTAGCACTATTCTACGGACAGTTATCGTCTGGAATGACACATACATACATAAAAAAATGCGTTAAACTTCAGAATATGATTCAGAATAGCCTGAAACGGATTTCTGCATAAAATTTTTTCAAAAATTCACATTCTACAAATTTTGAGGCGAGAGCAATAGCTTAATTTTTTTCAAAAATTCGCTAAAAGGAGAATTTTGGAGGGATTCCGAAAAATTGGCTACGTATCGAATGTGATATTGGGGATGTGGAAGAGAGTTTGATGAAGGAAGGTTAGGAATAAGATTGCCGACAGCGTTCCAGCGGTTCAGTTTAATTACTGAATAGTTCGTGAACTCATCCCCACCTCCACGGGTGGCCCAAGTGGAAATTTGAAATTTCCCTGACCTATCTTCAGATTCCCCTGACAAAATATATCAAAATCAAATACTGTTTTCTGCCATTTTTACTAATTTTTCAAGAAAAATTGAGCTACTTAGATGGCTTCAAAATTTAAAAATTGGGAGAAAAGAGGCGGGGACCCCCTACAAAATCCATTTCGTACATCATAGAATAGAATACAATCCTAGATTTTAACGTCGTATATATATATATATATATATATATATATATATATATATATATATATATATATATATATATATATATATATATATATATATATATCACTTGAATAATGACTCTACAAGAGCTTCAATAAATCACTTGGTAAGAAAAGATAACAGAAAATTACAACACAAAACTATTTTTAATATTTCGGCTTCTGCCTTTTTCAAAACTACGAGAGAAAATGATTAATTTGGGCTGTTTGCAACGTTGGCAAGGATTGTTGTAACTTTGGATATCGCTTCAACGTCTAATATTCAGTCCTGGAGGATCGTAGGCACCTAACACGTTGCTATGGGCTTTTTCCGACTGGTGAAGTATTCTCTTGTTGTCGTTGGGCCTCATTTTTTTCAAGAGTTTAATGCCAAAACAATCATCAAAAGATGAATTATGCGTAATGGCATGTCGGCTTACAGGGAGATCATCGTCTGACCGAACCACGGATGCTCGATGGTTGTTCACCCTCAAGTTGAGTGGAGTTTCTGCTTTCCCCACGTAAAAGGCAGGACACTCTTTACAAACCAACTCATACACTAACATAGGTGTCTGGCATTCTGCTGATCCTTTGCATGTGTATGAGTTGGGATTGTTCGGAGACGTGAAAACTTCCTCCTCAATAACTATAGGGCAAACTTTGCAGCGGCGCTTTTGACATGGGTGCAGTCCTTTGCTTGGAGCTGGTTCTGGTCTATCAGATCGCCGGTGTGTTAGGATATCTCCAAGTGAGGATGCCTGACGATAGGTGAGTGTAGATGCTTCAGGAAAGACATTTCTTGTTATGGGGTGAGAGGATAAAATTGGGTGGAGATCCTTCAAAATTTTGTTTAGGCTCTCAATTCCAAAAAAGAATGTAGTTGTCATTTGGACCTTTTCACTTTTATTGCGTATTGCCGGTCGGTAGCTTACATGAGGAGGGATAATCCTCTTCTTCACTAAATTTGCGGGATATCCTCTAGTGAGAAGTTTGTTGGATAAATCCTGCAGGTATACTTGCATTTCGAAAGCTGCCACCCACGCCACACGAAACAATCAATTCCGAGAGCTCTGTCTATAAGAGGACACCGGATCTGTAGTGAACAGGGAGAAAAAGAGAAATACCTGCAGGATTTATCCAACAAACTTCTCACACCAGACACCTATGTTAGTGTATGAGTTGGTTTGTAAAGAGTGTCCTGCCTTTTACGTGGGGAAAGCAGAAACTCCACTCAACTTGAGGGTGAACAACCATCGAGCATCCGTGGTTCGGTCAGACGATGATCTCCCTGTAAGCCGACATGCCATTACGCATAATTCATCTTTTGATGATTGTTTTGGCATTAAACTCTTGAAAAAAATGAGGCCCAACGACAACAAGAGAATACTTCACCAGTCGGAAAAAGCCCATAGCAACGTGTTAGGTGCCTACGATCCTCCAGGACTGAATATTAGACGTTGAAGCGATATCCAAAGTTACAACAATCCTTGCCAACGTTGCAAACTGCCCAAATTAATCATTTTCTCTCGTAGTTTTGAAAAAGGCAGAAGCCGAAGTATTAAAAATAGTTTTGTGTTGTAATTTTCTGTTATCTTTTCTTACCAAGTGATTTATTGAAGCTCTTGTAGAGTCATTATTCAAGTGATATATATATATATATATATATATATATATATATATATATATATATATATATATATATTGTTAGGGATCCTGCATCAATAGATATCTCCCTTGCCACATGGTGTACCTACCAAGCAACCAGACTTATTTACCTGTTGTTCAATAAAAGTTTTAGTTCTGTGTGTGACTCAAAAGCGTGTACTAGTTATTCGAGCTTAGTGTTTTCCATAGTTCATAACATTGGTGGCAGCGGTGGGATCAAGTAAACCATGAGTATGCCAGAAATAATGGCAATGTATGCTGGAATTGTGGTAAAAGTGGCCACAACTACAGTTAGTAGACGGGATCGGTTCAGTGGACAGATCTTCGAAGCATGTGGAAAATTTGATAAACAACGATTAGGAAGAACACTTGATGATGTAATGAAAAACAGAGGAACAGCTTGTGGATCAACAAAAAGTAATGTTGAGCGATTTGAAGGTTTTGAGAATGAAGGATGTAGAACAACTATAGAGCTGGAGAACAAAGAAGAAGAAATTGAGAAAGAAACGATTACAGTACACCAGGAAAAGGAAAATGTGCAAAAGCAGGAGAAGAAAATTACGGAGGTACCAAAGAATGAGAAGAAAAACCAGCTAGGGACCGAAAGACCTATCAAACTATCGAGTATAGATCGTGTTTCGTATCAGAAAATGGAAAGAAATGTAGAGGAAATTGAGCGAGCCGAGGTGGACGAAAGGCTACTTTCTTCGCCCGAGGACACGAAAGTAAAAGAAGGAAGGAACAGTCAAGAATTAAAGGCGCACATAGTAACTCCTTTACATTCAGGTGAGGGATGTACACAGACATGGAAGATCCAATGTGTATCGGAAGACCAGGCAAAATCAAATCTCAGCACTCAATCCAGTTGGCACTTTCGGTTTGAAGATACGGAGTACGCCAAAGGCCTGATGGTGAAAGATCCTAACCTCTTCAGAAAACTCATAAATGATCGTAATCGTAAATGGGCAAAAAGAGGAGAACTGATGAAGAAATTGTGACATTCATGATGAACTACTACGGTGTTTTTGAGAAGATCGTAACAGCATTGGCAAATCTCTTGAGATGGCAGCAGATCTTCTAGTTGAGAATCAATAGAAACAAGATAATTACCAATAGAAGCAAGTACCTACATGAAGCGGCATTGGATTACACTTGGGCACTGTGAGACCGTTTAAAACATGAGTTGATAACCGGAATTGCATCGAATGTGTGGCGTAAGAACAGTGAATGTGGCCAATAGTGTTATTCGGCTGTTTGAAGTTATTTTGACGCAAGCTACTGATGCAACACTCCAACCAAACATGGAGGAGGGGATAGTGTTAGGGATCCTGCATCAATAGATATCTCCCTTGTCACATGGTGTACCTACCAAGCAACCAGACTTATTTACCTGTTGTTCAATAAAAGTTTTAGTTCTGTGTGTGACTCAAAAGCGTGTACTAGTTATTCGAGCGTAGTGTTTTCAGTTCATAACAATATATATATATATATATATATATATATATATATATATATATATATATAACTTAAATGTCCTTTAATCGGGAATCGGTTTTTAAAAAACAATCGTTTAATTCCCGAATACAATTTATTAAAATATGAAAAGAAACACACACGACTACGTACAGAGAGGGAACGTACCGCACGAGAGATTGCCCAACAGCGACTGCCCCGAGCTTCGGGAGGTCCGAAGCGAGGTGCTTCCACTAGGAGGGGAGAACTGCTGAAGGCATTAGTTTTATTATTTTTCCTCCCTATGTTAGAGGATCACATAATTCCTCCCTCCTTAAGCTGAAAATTTAGAAAATTAAAAATAAACTAAATTTTCACAAGAAAAGACTTGAATAAATAGCAAGGCCTTCATGTTCTCGTTGCGGTTAGCTTACTCTTCTGTTTACAATACGCAATTATGGTATAAGTAATAAACATGATAATAAGAAGATACAAAATTATAGTCCAAAAGCTTGGAACAAAATATTCAATTATATTTAATGGCTCTAGACGTGTTACTCTGTTTAGTTTGACATTTTTGAAACTGAGTTCTTTTAGAGTAAGCGTTGTATTTGACATTTGTGAGTCTTTAATTTCAAAATTTAAGTCGGTTAATAATTTAGGTTGGCCTAATGATTCACTTTCTGAATGAAGGGGTTGTCCCTTGTAATACATCCTACTGTTTACCTTCCGAAATTAAAAATATACCTTTTAATTCCACTATTTCCGAACCATGCCTATTATTTATTTCTATTTTGTCTCCAAAGGGGAAGACTGCTAGATGCTGATTTGATTCTGGAATTGATTCAATCCAATTATCCTCAATGTTTACTGTTACGTATTCACAATGTTCTGCAGTACTGGAACTAAGTATTTCTTCTTCACATTTAACATTCTGGTTTGATATTAATTTTTTACTACAATGAATGATACTACCCCTTTGACAATTATCTGACAGGGGTATTGTTGTATTATTTGACTTAGACTTGAGAAGATAATTTATCTTAGGAAATATAGAAACATACTGATTTTGCCTAAGTGTGGGTATTGGTCGTAAAAAGTACAAGTGGTATTGTAACCCATCGGACAACGGTAGATTGAGAAAATACATTATTTCATCGTCCTTGATTGCACAAGTAACTTGAATAGTGGATTCTATTTCTAGAATATTTTCGTACTTTATTTCTAAAGGTAATTTGGAACCGTAAGTATTTGACAATTTTTGGAGTTCTACAAACAGCTGATGCGTTCCAATTATACTAGGATGTAATGTTCTCAATTTGCAAAATGTTATTGAATTCTCAATATCTTGGAATATTGTCAGTATCACATTAAATACTAGTTGTTGAAGGTTGAGTATTTCCTTTATGGAATCAGCGAGAGCCTGATTAGAACTAATTTTCATGAAATTATCAATTTCTAACCGTTTGTTTTTTATTTGCTCATTATTGAAACGAATGTCTTGAATGGTCGAATTAAAATCGGACATCAGATCTGCAATGAGTGAGAATTGAGAATCCAATTGATCCTGAACAGTTATTTCATTATTCTTAATTTGAGTAAACAGCTTTTCATAACGTTTACCGTCAGAGGCGTCTAGGTTGCCAGTTATAAATTTAATTATATTACCTAACCCATTTACTAATCCCCTTTTTTTTCTACCTTGATTAACATTAATGTGGGTAATTTTTTCCTTAATAATACTAATAGTATAATTTAATAATTTACAATATTCGTCTGTCTGTCTGACCTGGAATTGATTTACTTTGATCTTATTCAACAGATTTTCGTACTGTGAGGTTAGTTCGTAAAATTCATCTATTAAGCTGTCAATTTTATAATGGTGAACCAGAGTATGTTGGGAGTTTATAAGTCGGGCTGGTCCTAATAGAATAGGCAGTATCCCTTGATTAGTTGTTATATTTCTCACCTCGGAGCTTCCGATTGAGAAGAGGAGGGTCCTGGAACAGGTTCACGAGGTGAAGTGTCAGTGGGTAAGTCACTCGTAGTTTGTTTGCGTGGTCTTTTTATATTAGACGTATGAATTTTTCCTTGTGTGTTATGGTGTCGAGGAACTATTTGAGCGGTTTTTAATTCGGGATTGGTTGATTGCAAGGTTTCCTTATGATATTTTTGTTTAGTTTTATCTTGAATTTGTCTAGTTCTTACAAATATTTCTGTGGGTAATTCTGGAACTTCCTCTCTATCCTGATTCCTTCTTTCAGCAATACGTTCCTTTTGGGCTTGAGATCTTTCTTTGATTATGTCATAAATTAGTTTTACTTTGTCTCGATGTTTGTCTATAAAATTCGTCATTAAGTTTTTCTCTAAGTCGGCTTCTAGTAAAGGGTCGTTCTCTACATGACCATTTATTACTTCGAATGGCGTTAGTTTTGTAACAGAGTGGATACTACTATTATAAGCTATTAGTGCATAGTTAACTTTATTTTTTATGCTTTCATTTTTGAATTCGTCTCTATTTGACAGTATTCTAACGTGTTCAATGAGAGTCGAGTGAAATCTTTCTATTAATCCATTCGAATTTGGGTTTTGAGAACAAATGTAATGAACTTGAATTTTGTGGGTCTCTAGTAACTCCTTGACCAATGAGCTACCGAATTCTGCTCCATTATCGGCCACGATCATTTTTGGTATCCCATGGTGGGAAAAGAATTTTAGAAGGGCTCCGACTGTGTCAATACTATTAGATGATTTTAGAATGTAGGCTTGGGCATACTTTGAAAATGAATCGATGATTGTTAAAAACTTGGATTTCTCCAAAGACAATTTGTCGATATGTAGGATTTCGAATGGTCTAGAAGGCGTGGGGGTAACGTTTAACTTTGGTTTAATGGGATGTCTGTCATATTTGCAGGCAAGACATATTTCGCATTTATTAATATAATTTTGGATTGTAGTTTTCATATTCGGCCAAAAATATTTCCTCTTAAGTTTCTCTAAGGTCTCAGTAATGCCTCGATGATTGGTTTTCCCTATATGTTGTTGTTGGATATATTCCCTAGCTGTTTCTGGATCTGTGACATCTTCTAGCCTAGCGGAACACTTGACGAAAACTTATTTCAGAATGTTTGAAATTTCTTATCATTATTCGGCTGAATTCTTCATAGATATCATTGACAAAAAATAAGGAATATTTTCTCTTCGGAACTATGTAGGTTTTCACAAAGTGAATTATATCTGATTCAAGATTATTTTTCCTAAGCGTTACTGTTATTCTAGTGATTCTTTCAAAAATATTTTCAATCCTAGGGTTTCTGGTTTCTTCCCTGTCGGCTACTACAATGATGATTTGGTTAGTTCCATAATTAACAGGTTTTTCGGTTATAGGAATATTCAGTATTGTGTTTCCCTCGTAATTAGAATGAACAGTGGGAGCTAAAGACCCAGAATCACTGGCGTTCTCGTCCACATTGACGACCATTGATTCCGATGAATTATTTACAGCATCATTTAGTTCTCCCAGTACTTCATTCATGAGTGGAGTTGGAGGACTATCCCCGGTGAGAGCATCTTGAACAATTTGCTCAACATCAGGTGAATTTTCGTTGATGTTAATTTCCACTCGGGAAAGAGCATCGGCATTTTGATTAGTGGATCCTTTTTTGTAGTGGATCTCATAATCATATTGCTCTAATTTAAGCCTCCATCTGAATAATTTAGAATTGGGTTCCTTCAGTGAAAATAACCACTGAAGAGGCTTATGGTCAGTAAAAATTTTGAATTTTCGGCCAAAAAGGTATGGTCTAAAGTATTGTGTAGCCCAGACACATGCAAGGCATTCCTTCTCGATGGTAGAGAGGTTGCGTTCATGGTCATTCAGAGTCCGGCTAGCGTACGCTATAGGTAAGTCAGCACCGTTAGTGCACTGGCTTAAAACCGCGCCTAACGCAATGTTCGAAGCATCAGTTGTAAGGTTAAAGGGCTTTGAGAAGTCGGGATATTGTAAAATCGGATCATTTATGAGCAGAGTTTTACATTTCTCAAAACACTCTTTATACTCGGGGTTTTGAGGATCGATCGTCGCTCCCTTCTTCAAACATTGGGTTAATGGTTTGGTTATTTGGGCAAAGTTTTTAATAAATTTTCTATAATAACCCAGTAGTCCGAGAAAACCCTTAATTTGTTTTGGAGTTGTGGGAATCGGGTATTTGGATATAGCTTCGGTTTTGAGGGGGTTTGGCTTAACTCCTTCAGGGGTGATAAGATGTCCTAAATAGACACATTCTCTTTTGAGGAACTCCGTTTTATCCAATTGTATTTTCAAATTAGCTTCACGGAGTCTGTCAAAAACTTTTCTGAGACTATTTATATGTTCTTCGAGACTTGTACTATAGATGATAACGTCGTCAATAAAAACAGTGCAAATTTCATTCTGCAAACCGCGTAGTACATTGTCGAGCAACCGTTGGAAACTAGGAGGTCCGTTTTTTAAACCCATCGGCATTCTACTAAATTCCCAATGACCATTTTCCGAAGAGAAAGCAGTTTTGGCAATACTATCCGGATGCATTGGAATTTGATGAAAACCGCTTTTGAGGTCAAGGCAAGTGAAGTACATACACCTACCAAGTTTGTCGAGCAAATCATTTATGACTGGAAGTGGGTATTTATCGTCTATTGTCTTGTTGTTAAGTCCGCGGTAATCAATAACCAGTCTATACTTTTGTTTGCCGGATGCATCTAATTTTTTGGGTACGAGCCAGAGTGGACTATTCCAAGGTGAAGAGCTGGGTTGAATAATTCCCTGTTTGAGCATATCTTGTATTTGGTTATCAATTTCCTTTTTATATACCTCGGGATATCGGTAATTGCGGGTATACACGGGGATCTCGTCAATGGTACGGATTACATGTTGGACTTTATTAGTACACGTTAAGGTGTTTCCTTCACAATGAAACAAATCTTTGTACTGATATACTAAGTTCAAAATTTGTCTCTTTTCTTCTTCGTTCATATGATCCGTTCGAATATTAGTGGGGTCAAATACATAATTTTGCGTATCATAATAATTCACATTTGGACTTTTCACTTTGTCTAAAATGGGGATTTCTTCAACTTGGATGGGTTCAAACAGTTTGAAATTACATTCAGAATCACTATTATTTAAAATTCCTACGTAACATTCCTTATCTTGAATTTTGACCAGGCATTCAGGAATTTCTAGTGAATTTTGTTTCAGATATGGAATTACTCCTTCCTTTTTTGTTGAATCACAACGTACGGGAATTTTAATCTGCGAAATTGCCCTAGGTGGTATTTTTTGTTCATAGATCGGTTTTTTATTTATTTCTTGATCAACGTAGTGATATTTAAAAGGGATTTTGAAATTTTTTATTATCAGTAACTTGTTCTCATAATCAATATGAGCGCCAAGTAACTCAAGGTTATCTGTACCTAATAGCAATCCGAATCGGCTATGGAATTTGTGAATTCTAAAAAGGAGATTTAGGTTTTTAATTTTGAACATTTCGCCACATGGGATCCTTGCACTATTGCTCCCATATGACAATCCGTGGATTGACCTAACTTGGAATTTCTCTGTTATGATTTTGTCAGGGAAAAATTTTTTAATGACCTCGGGATGCACAAAACTTGAAGTGCTTCCGGAGTCCAACAGGATTCTAATTTTATGCTTCGGAAATACTATGTATGGTAGTTTTTGTCCCGCTTTTGGTTTCAAATGTATTAGGGAGAATGTAGCGATTCGGACTCCTCCTCTAAAAAAGAGTCCTCATCGGCCGGATTTTCCGCGTTGTATTCGGGGTCAGAACTTCCCATACTTTCTTCCTCGGGAATTTCCACATTGTTCAAATCTAAATTCGGTCGAGTTGTTTGCCAAGACATTGGAGTCGACTTTGCAAAATTGGACGTTCCTTGACTTGGAACTTGAGTCTGTGGGGGCCTTGTGATTTGTGAAGTGTTATTTTTATTGGGGATAAAGGGCTTAGATGGCACTTGATTTTGGGTTTTATTTGGGAATGTTTTGGGCTTAAATCCTTGGCCATAATATGCCGGTTTGGTTGCCGGAGTCGTATTTTTATTTTCCGGTTTTATCGCCGGTTTGTGTTGGGGGTTCCGATCGAGTCTACCCTTTTGATACTGCATGATTTGATAATCGTTTGTTAGTATCGAAAGGGCTTCGCCCATCGTTTTCGGTTTCCTACTCCGAAGTTGACTTCCGAGCGGTTCCCGTAGGTGCAAGAGTAACGTCCGTAGACTAATATCTTGGTAGTGCTCGATCAATATCTCTTGTTTCGTTTCAGCTTCATGGTTTTTAATCCAAGCAATAGCCAAATTTAGTTTTGCTTTAATTTTATTATGAAACTGAAAAGGATCTTCGCTCTCCCTATGTCTCAGTCCAGTTAGTTCGTGACATAAAGTAAATATGTCCCGTTTGTCGGAGTACGTCTCTAGCAATGCAGTTTTAATACTAGGAAAGTCCGTAAGTGAGTAATTATCTAGCATATCCGAGGCTGGTCCCTGTATTTTGGACATAATGGTCTTAAGGACCTCTTCATTTTGATAATTTGTGGGATCTTCATCATCTATGAACCTATTAGCTATAGATTCACACGTATCCAAAAATTTCCGGAGCTTTCCTGGGTTTCCCTCAAAGGTCGGGATCATGTCCGCATGTTTCTTTTTAAATTCGGGGACTTGGTCCCTAGTATTTTGATTGATATTTAAGTTTCTGAGAGACTCCTGAATTCTTTGAGAAATAAAATAATCTACAAAGTTGGGATCATTAAAAGGGTTGCTCGGGATCGGGTTTGCCGCCCCAGGTTGTGACTGTCCCTCAGACATATCAGAATCTTCCTCTATTACAGGTAGTCTTTCGAAAGGTGAGCGAACCTTCCTTAAGAAATATTTTCTGTAGTTTTTTGGAATTTTGACAGGAAAGTATGTACTGTTCAGTGTCTACTCCAAGTATTCGTTTGTGTCAGTGTGTAAATGTACAAAAACACAAGTTTATAATATTCAATTATAAAAATGAAATCAAGTATCTTAAATTAAGACAATAAAATTGATTAATTATGAAATTAACGTCAGATGACGGGTGGCTTGAAACGCAATTTCAATAATTTAATACAAATAAAATAAAGTGTCTTTAAATTAAGACAATAAAAATTGGTTAATTATGAAATTAACGTCAGATGACGGGTGGCTTGAAACGCAATTTCAATAATTAAATACAAATAAAATAAAGTGTCTTTAAATTAAGACAATAAAAATTGGTTATTTTTTTTCTGCAATACCGCGCCAGATGACGGGTGGCTTGAAACGCGGTTGCAATAAAACTTGATCGTTCCTTCCCACCAGGTAACGGGTGGTATGAAATGGGGAGGTTTAACGATTATTAGAATAAAATTGAATTGTTCCTTCCCACCAGGTAACGGGTGGTATGAAATGGGGAGGTTTAACAATTATAAAAAATCAAATGAAGTTGAATTAGAAGTTTGAATCTTCCTTCAAAGTTTGCCGGCGATCTCGCTACTCTTGAAGAATTAAGATGAAGCTGGTTTGGTACTTACAAAACGACGAGAGTCAACATCTGTGTTTCCTTATCTCTTTAGGTGAAGGTCGACAGTCGACAGAATAGATACCTCGGGTCCGGTTGCGGCCAGCCGTTTCTGAGAAGAGATTAGCGAAGGAGAGAGAGCACGGCGATCTTCCGTCCTCACGGGCGGAAATCCACTTCTATTTTATTTAACGAGCCAAGTGTCTTTGCTCGGGCGTCCTGTTTTTGGCGAATTCGCGTATATCAAGAAATGGGGTTTTTTCAAATTATTATTAGTTCATTATCCCACCACGTCAGGCAGATGCAGGATAGGGATTGGTCTCAATCCATTCTAGTATACTTCATCACACTCCATGAAACCTGGTGATGTCAACCGCTCCATAAAGCCGGGATCTACTTCGTCATTACGCTGCCCATCAGATCGTCACTTGACTCGTTACGTTCTCCTGTGTTGGTAGAACTGCGTGGCCCTCTTCTGATTCGCTGGATCAGCCCGGCTTCACTTCTTGCTGCAGCTTCGGAGTTCTCTCTTACTGTTTCAAGCTATTTTTGCTCTTGCTTTTATAAAAGTCTTATACTCACAGTTCACTATAATAATAAAGTCAGTATTCAGTTCAGTTGTGATAATTCTAGTGAAGTTCATTTCGATTCACCTCATCAAAGTGAGTAACTTATTTAGTTAATACTATTTTCGATCAGTCTGAAAAAGCACGAATTCGTTAAACCTGCTCAGGTTTTTCAGCGAATGATCGATTTGTTCGACAACGATCCTCAGTAATTATAAAACAGCATCTTTGCTGCCCCGCAATCTTACGAAATGAGGACGCAAACATATTGTTGATTTTATGTATGTAATCCGCAAGGATCATGTAATATTTCTTCCTTTTAAAAAGGGGGGAAGTCAGTTAGATTTCGTTCCCTTGTTCATGGTGACGCTTTCAAATCGACCGCCATGATGTTTTTCCTTTTGTTACTTGTGCACAAACTTAGGTAGGCAGGTTAGGCGTCCCTCCGCGCGAAAAATGTACGATAGTTAGGGAGGGAAATTTTCCCCGCGGGGGAAATATTTCGCTCCGACCGACCAGCACTGATGTAATCTCTTATCAGTGTTAAGGTTACCCTTTCTTTAATTGCGCAATCGTGTTTTTGTATACAAATATTACGATCCATTTGCGAGTCTGAAGTAGAGCTCTACCTGGTTCAGTTGAATCAGTTAATGAATCAAAATCCTAGGTACAAATTATCCTCTGCCAAGATTCCAGTCCCCAGCATTCTGAGGAGAATGAAGTTCGGCCGTTCCTTTTGCCCACAAAGGCGGTATTCGGGCGCGAGTTCCGTTGATGGGGTTTTTGCTGTTAAACACCCAAAGTAAGTTGTCAAATGTACGAACCCTGGAGTTAAATATATGTAAAAAGCGCTTTACTCCAAAGTCAGGTGGTGCGTGTTTGCTTTAAGCAAACCCTTAAATAATAAATAGTTCTACATTAAATTGACTTTCTCGAGTTGCAGCCCTCGATAAGACAGATACCGAGAACTCATTAAAGTCTGATACGTTTTATAAAATAGAAAACGTCCGTAGGGCAATACTAAAGGGGTATATATAAAAACGAGACTGAATGTGTCCCCGTTACTGGATAGCAGAGAGGAATAATTAATTACAAAATCAACAATATGTCAGCTTACTAGGAATCCGAGCCAAGTGTAGGGGACTGTAGCATAAAGTGTTCTTTCTCTCAATTTGTTTGGAAAATGAATATGAACATAACATTAGAGTAAAATTTTAATATCTTTAATATCCTTCTAAGTAATTGTATATCTGACTTAATGTACTACCTTGCATATTTCATGCACAGTCTTTTCTCTTGAGTCGGATTCTTTGTTATGAACTGCTTAAAATCCCTCCAGGGCACTCCTACCTTTTTCACCAACCTTGGTTGGTTGATTTCTGGCGGCCCAATAACATGACAATGAGGAAATTAAAAATCAACCAACAACAGGGTGTCTTACGATGCTGAAACCTCGAACATACAGATTGGCTAGCTTGCCGTTTGTACTAATTAACCGACGCGTGAAGCATTGGAAACCTAGTCACGGTGAGGTGGCCTCTCTCTGTCGGAACTGAGGTTCTGGGTGCTCGAAAATTAGCGAGTACCAGCCACACTGAAAAGAGATATATTTTGTGTCTAGCTTAATATAATTTCCCTTCCGTATTGACTCATTGAGTAGGCGGACACTGTCCGCTCTAAAACTAGGTTCACATGGGAAATTCTTCTTTCCCAAAAACTAAGCATTCTCGCTTTCCAAATTACTACCGTCCTAATGGATGAATAATCTGTTGACTGTGTAACAGTGTGGAGCATCGACACCCTCAGTCAGACAAAAACTGGCTATAATCTAAAAGTTAGTATTTAGTCACAAGGTTGGTAGTTGTAAACAGAGATCAAAATATAATGAAAAAGGTAAAGGGTATTTCGTAATAAGTCAGTATCTGTCTGTGACGCAGGATGTCGATGTAAAAACAAAGTGCTACCAGAATTGCACCACAAGCACTCAAGTTCCAATAATGATGAGAGTACACTACAGTCAAGAATTTAAAATTATACCGAAGCTCTAGTTAAAAGAAAAGTCATTATGAAATTCTAATTATTTTTAATATTTCAGGATGTCTGGCTCTTCCGATCTCGATTTTGAGCGATCTGACTCTGAACTATCTGAGTCAATGGATCATCGTCCTGAGGATCGCCGCCGTCGCCCCAAAAGGCAATCCTCAGCCGCCCGTAAAACACGCTCAGAGCCCGACTTTGTTAAGATGATTGCTGATCTGGAGGCCAAATTAATGAGCTCCTTGAAGGAGGTAAAAGAGGAATTTTCTACTATTAAGGAGAAAGTGAACCATTATTCTGAGGTAAGAGACATAGATTTTCTCTTTGGTGACCGTTCAAATCATACCCAAATATCAGATAATGTGCCCGAACCTATGGATACCTCTAATGCTCTGCCTGTAGTTTCTGAAACCTCTGTTCTTCCCTCTATGTCAGCACCAAATGTAGCGACTTCTGCTCATACTGTCTCAGATCTAAACTTTGTAGTAAATAACAATCATGAGTCAGAGCAGGTGTCAAATCCTTGCCTTCCGCAATCACAAAGTAACAGCTTGCCAATATCAAGTAATCCTAGGAGACTTGATGGAGTACGGTATCGCCCCCTCTCAACAAAATTGGAGGAAAATTCCCAGTTTAAACTCTGGCGTCGGAATGTTGAAGCTGCCATTGATGCTCAAGAATGTGGCTTTTTGTTGAGAAGGGACGAGCCCGTGCCAGAAGGGTACACAGCTTTTGATTATAATACTGCTAAGAAAAGAACCAGATTTTTCCTTTTAGAGTCTATGTCTGACGACTATCATGAACTTGTTCAGGAAGTTGAACACCCATTAGATATGCTAACTTCATTAGAGAAAATCTGTGAGCCCTTCTCCCCACATCAAGTGAACCAAGCTGTACTTTATTTTAATACAATGTACTACGACTCATCAGCTGAGAGAGTCATTGACTTTCTGAAACGATTTGATGATGCTCAGCGCAAACTCGTGAAGCTCCATCCAACGATGATGTCCCCAACTTACATACGCCAGATCTTTGTCTTGTCAATTCGCGACACACAAACGTATGAAAAAGAACAGCTAAATCCCGGTAAATATACGGTGTCAGAACTGCGTGAAATGCTGTCTGATGAAGAGATGCGTCTTGAAAATTTAAACACCCTTTCTAAAAGATCAGACTCCGCAAAGTTGGCGAGGGCTTCACGTAGTACCTATTCTACAGGAGTCAGAGGAAGGGGAAAACGATCTGTAAACTCACGCGTTCCCTTTAGACAGAATAATATTCCCTTTAGACAGAATAATATGATCTTTAGTCAAAATAATCTCCCTAATTCCGTTTTTCCATCACAGAACAGAGGGAATACTTTCCGAGCTCAGAGCAAACCTAGACGCAGACCTCGATGCACTTACTGCCACCGTCTAGGACATGACAAGGAACGTTGTTTCAGTCTTCAGAAAGTTTGCTTCAACTGTGGAGGAGACCACTTGGTCTCCATCTGTCCTAAACCCTCAAGGAAACAAATTCCCAATCCTCTTAAGAGAAAGTCTGAGGCCTCCACGTCCGCTACACCAGCACAAGATAGACTAACTAGAAATAAACGATTTAGGTCAATGTCAGTTAAGAAGCCAAATCTTGTTCGAATGCCCTTGGGACATGCTAAGTTGCTTCAGCGCCGATTGGCTGGGCATCAAGATGCTTGTTTTTCAATTGCTGGCAACTTGGATGGTCCCGATGACAAGGAGGTCTGGGTCACCATGGGTGACGAAGAGGAACAGGAGGTTGCTCACATAAACTATTGCTCTGAGAAAAACTCAGGCTCGAAAGCCCTTACCATCATCACTGGTAAGAATCCTAAGTATTTTAGGGCCATCGTAGACACAGGATGTACAGAGCACTTAGCGTCAGAAACAATCTGTCTCTCTAATCTGCGTCCACTTAAAAGTCCGAAAATTTTTAAATGCGCGAATAGTGATGAAAATGCAGATTTAGTCGGTACCATGTCAGGAACCTTAAATTTTGTTAACAATAATAAACCCAGAACACTAAGTGATGTGATGTACATCCCGGGTCTAGGCTCAAACCTGTTTTCTGTTAGAAAAATGACTGATTTAGGTTTTCATGTGTTATTCACTAATGAAAGAGTCGATTTTATACAACCTACCACAGGTAAAGTTTTCAAGTCCGGGTATTTTAAGAATAATCTATGGTACGTAGATCTAGAATTACTTGAAAAGAACCCTCTTAAAAGAAAGTCTGATCACTCTGTTTATGGAAACAAGAGAGTCAGACTTGATAATTGTTTTACTTCTATTCCTACAATAGATTTCCCATGTAATCAAGAAACTATCACTCTCTCCACCGATATTTTGTTGGGAGGGAGGGAAAATGGTAGTCCTAAAAATGATGATTCTTCCGAACTTCTAGGAGGGAGCGCTGCAAAGTCGCAGTGTTCCACTACAATTCAAGGGGAAAACACTAATAAAATTAATGCCAGTAAAAATCTTAGTGCCAGAAACCTATCAAATAGTGACAGTCTAGTACCTAAACATAATACAAAACAGAGTTCAATTCAAGTAGGACAACTTTCCAAAACTCCAGGAGGGAGCTCTACCTCTAGTGACAGCTCTAAAATTCCCACTTGTAGTAAAAACTTAGACAATGAAATTTCAAAATATGATAACAAAATGTTAAGTCAAGTCTACAAGGAAAGTCTGAGAGATAACTATGGTACGCTATGGCACATACGTCTAAATCACGCTTCAAAACATTACCTGGAAGCAGCCAGCAAATTTCTACCAGAACTAAAGTCAGTTAAATTTGGAAACGAAATTCTAGACTGTGTAGATTGTGCCCAAGCTAACACCAAAAGAAAATCACATAAAGAGGTCAGACATAGAGTCCAAAAACCCTTTGCAGTTTTACACTCAGATTTGATGGGACCTATTCGTCCGCATAACTTTAGAAATGGTGATTCCTATATAATAATCTTTGTATGTGATTTTTCCAGATATCTGTTTGCTTATTCCCTTGCAAACAAAAGGGAAGTCCATCTTGCTTTAAACAAATGTCTGAACGAAATAGCTACCATTAGTTTGCAACAAAATTCGGTGTTTAAAATTAGAGCTGACAATGGTCTTGAATATAAAACTTCCGAAATGAAAAGTCTGTTAAAATCCAAAAATATCACCCTAGAGACGAATGAACCATATACCCCACAACAAAATGGATGTGCCGAAAGAATGAACCAAGAATTAATACATAAAGTCCGTGTTAACTTGTTGTCAGCAAAAATGCCCTTGTCGTTTTGGGGACATGCTCTGAACTATGTAACCCATGTCTATAATCGAATGCCACACTCTTCAAATAATTTTAAAAGTCCATTTGAAAAAGTGTATAACTATTCACCTACCCTAAAATATATTAAACGCTTTGGTTGTCTGGTGCTAAGTGTGGATAACGAAAATACAAGTAAATTTGCTCCAAAAGCCAAACGCGGGTACCTACTCGAATGTACCAAAACAGGCTATGTAATTTTTAGCGAAAAACATAAAACTCTCGTAAACTCATGTAATGTAAAATGTATAGAATCACAAGTATATGGTGATCATATAAAGGATTATCCTCAACCACTTTCTGAAATCCTTGAAATAGGAGAAAACGTCGGCTCTTCTGAGGAAAGCCTAGGGGAAGTCGACAACTCAGAAAGTCAGCCTTCCGCTATTAATGAAATTTTATATGTTGAACCCTATTCATTCTCTGATGCAATGAAGTCACCTGATAGAGATCTATGGGAGGAAGCCATGCTTGACGAATTAGAATCCCTCTCTAATAAAAACACCTGGGAACTAGTACCAAAGTCAGAACTACCTCCTAAAACAAAAATCATAAAGTCCCGCTGGGTCCACAAGCGAAAAATGGAGGCTGACGGATCCTTTCGTTTTAAAAGTCGTCTAGTAGCTAAAGGTTTTGCTGACACGAATGATTATATACTGTCTGAAATATACGCACCTGTAGCAAGGCTTGGTGACGTAAGACTATTACTATCAATAGCAAACAAATTTAATTTACATTTGTATCAGTTAGACGTCAAGACAGCTTTTCTAAATGGAAAATTAGAAAAACCCGTTTTTATGGAAGTCCCTGAAGGTGTAGTAGAATTAACTGACGTCCCTGAATCTGTTCAGCAAACCCATGTCTGTAGATTAATTAGATCTCTGTATGGTCTAAAAGTATCTCCGAACTTATGGTTTAAAAGATTTACTGGACTAATGAGTAAAATGGATTTTGAAGAATATCCACATCAAAGATGCATTTTCAGATGGCAACAAGGAGAAAAGTTTGCCATACTTCTAGTTTATGTCGATGATATTTTACTAGGTTCTAACTGTAAAACGAAAGCCTGTGAAGTTATAGAATGTCTGAATCAAGAGATTGAAGTGATAAATCTAGGAACCCCAAAGAAATTTTTAGGTCTAGAAATAGAACGTAACCTTGAAAATCAAACTATCTTTATTTCACAAAAATTATTTATTCAATCTCTCTTGGATGAGTTTCTCCCACCTGATTTCCCAATCTGTGACATTCCAATGACAGATAGAATATGTACTCTAAAATTCCAGTTGGAACACCAGTCCGAAAGTACGTCACTCCCAAATGTTCCGTATCGCAAAGTCATTGGCTCATTACTCTACTTGCAAGGAGGTACGAGGCCAGATATTTCATATGCAGTAAATTTTCTTAGTAGAAAACAGGTCAATTATACGTCTTTTGATTGGGAGTGTGTACTAAGAGTCCTAAGTTATCTTAAGGGTACTATAGACCTGGGACTCTTATACACTGGGACAGGTGATACCATATTCAGTTATGCTGATGCCTCTCTGGGATCAAGTGATCTCAAAAGCAAGTCCACAACAGGATATACTGTTTCTGTATTTGGAGATCTAGTGACCTGGCGGTCGAAGAAACAGAATCATGTTGCCCGATCGACTTGCGAGGCTGAGTACATAGCAATGTCAACAGCTTGTACTGAGGTTATTAGCTTCAAAGAACTCGTAAAATTTCTAATTAAACTCGTGATAACTCCCACTATATATGGTGACTGCACCCCAGCAATAGCCCTAGCGATGACTGATGAATCTAGAACACTAAGACATATCGTTAAACTTAGCTATCACTTTGTAAAAAATGAATATAAAAAGGGGACAATAAAGTTGGAATGGGTACCTACCCAGGAACAGTTGGCTGACTGTCTCACAAAACCCCTTCCAAAAGGACTATTTACAAAATTTAGAAATGATTTATTGTTCTCTATGTAATTATATGCCACCTAAAGATGTATTACTGCATTCCTTTTCGTTTGTGTTTCAGATTCTGATGATGAGTGTTGGGCCTAATCAGTTCTGTATCTGCCTGCTTCTTTTACCATATAACTAATTGCCCAGAAAAAGAAAACAAAAAAAAGGGAGGAAAAAGAAATTCTTAAGTTGACTACTTAATTTTTGGTATGCCTGAATCTACACAACAATGTTCTCCACCAAGAGTGAGTCAGTTCCATGTATTTCCTATCAGTAGCTTCCTAGAAACAATTCTCACTTGCCTTCCATTTTTCGCGGAACTATCATACATGTAATCTAATATCGCGAAACCGTCTCGGGGAACAATAGCTCTTAAAGCGACTAATATACTCTTATCTTCCACAAGTCTGACCTATATAACTTACTGTGACAATCTGTCTGAAGGGCACATATTTCTTCTCTTTTAAAAAAATTTGAAAAGGAGGGAGTATCAAGAAATGGGGGTTTTTCAAATTATTATTAGTTCATTATCCCACCACGTCAGGCAGATGCAGGATAGGGATTGGTCTCAATCCATTCTAGTATACTTCATCACACTCCATGAAACCTGGTGATGTCAACCGCTCCATAAAGCCGGGATCTACTTCGTCATTACGCTGCCCATCAGATCGTCACTTGACTCGTTACGTTCTCCTGTGTTGGTAGAACTGCGTGGCCCTCTTCTGATTCGCTGGATCAGCCCGGCTTCACTTCTTGCTGCAGCTTCGGAGTTCTCTCTTACTGTTTCAAGCTATTTTTGCTCTTGCTTTTATAAAAGTCTTATACTCACAGTTCACTATAATAATAAAGTCAGTATTCAGTTCAGTTGTGATAATTCTAGTGAAGTTCATTTCGATTCACCTCATCAAAGTGAGTAACTTATTTAGTTAATACTATTTTCGATCAGTCTGAAAAAGCAGCGTAGTTTCCTCTTGTGGAGCGTGTGATGTTCTCTTGAAGTCACAGAGTGAGTAGAGATGATGGATTTTCTTCTTGGTGAACAGCAGGTTCCCTTTGGGTCAGAATGCAATCGATTTTGATTGATTGATTTGCCCAAAGTTAATTGATTTGTCCACGAGACTGCGCCACTTAAATGTCCTTTAATCGGGAATCGGTTTTTAAAAAACAATCGTTTAATTCCCGAATACAATTTATTAAAATATGAAAAGAAACACACACGACTACGTACAGAGAGGGAACGTACCGCACGAGAGATTGCCCAACAGCGACTGCCCCGAGCTTCGGGAGGTCCGAAGCGAGGTGCTTCCACTAGGAGGGGAGAACTGCTGAAGGCATTAGTTTTATTATTTTTCCTCCCTATGTTAGAGGATCACATAATTTATATATATATATATATATATATATATATATGTGTGTGTGTGTGTGTGTTATTATCTTTGTTTCTTCAATTCTCTAGATACACATGAATAGGACTCAGATCCAGAGACGAAACGTAGTTGTTAATATGGTACAATAAAAAACTACATCCAACAACAAGACTAGCTTGGTCACCTACCTCAAAAATATATACCTTTTCCAAATCAAATTCAACCTTTTCCGAGCCAAATTCAACCTTTACTAAGTCAAATTCAACCTTTTCCAAGTCAAATGAAACCTTTTCCAAGTCAAATTAAACCTTTTCCAAGTCAAATTCAACCTTTTCCAAGTCAAATGCAACCTTTTCCAAGTCAAATTCAACCTTTTCCAAATCAAATTCAACCTTTTCCAAGTCAAATTCAACCTTTTCACCATTATTAGGGAAATGACGAAAAATACGCGCAAGCCCTAAATGTAGAACCAAATGCTTGTCTGTGATTGAGGAGTGGGCTGAAAACAATACTCCAAACGCAGTGGGTAGGTACCTATACATGAAACAAAATCATGTTTTAATAAAAAAGAAATCAACAAAAAATATAAATTAAAAAAATCAACATTTCTTTTAAAGAAAAACTCTTCTCTCTTCTTTACATAATTAATATTTTAAAAGTCTTAAAATTAAAAATCTTACTTGTAGAAAGTCTATCTTCGATTTTTTTTTTTTTTTTTTTTTTTTTTTTTTTTTTTTCGCTTAAAAAAATGTACTTTTGTGAAATACGAGTAGGTACTTGTAATAAATTGACAAAAAATATGACATCAGTGGAGTGGCTGTCCAACTGACGCTTGAGTACAATCTGTAGCTGTAATTGATGACACAGCCCGTAGAATCACATCGCACAGATCATGAGTTTGGCGTGGCTCACTCAGAATGCCACGAGCAGCGGTTTTTATTTTCGAGAACGCATGTTCCACCGGGTTGAGGGTAGGGGAATACGGTTTTTTGTTAATTTCTTTTTTAATAAAACATGATTTTGTTTTATGTATAGGTACCTACCTACTGCGTTTGGAGTATTGTTTTCAGCCCAGTCCCCAATCACAGACAAGCATTTGGTACTACATTCAGGGATTGTGCGTATTTTTCGTCATTTCCCTAATAATGGTGAAAAGGTGGAATTTGACTTGGAACAGGTTGAATTTGTTTTGGAAAAGGTTGAATTTGTTTTGGAAAAGGTTGAATTTGAGTTGGAAAAGGTTGAATTTGACTTGGAAAAGGTTGAATTTGAGTTGGAAAAGGTTGGATTTGACTTGGAAAAGGTTGAATTTGACTTGGAAAAGGTTGAATTTAACTTGGAAATGCTATATACAAACTAGTCGTTGGGACTCTCAATGGATCAGATCAGGCCACTACTCTGCTTGGTATGCTCCCTAGTTCAATACTCAGTTGATTTTTTCACACACACGGTCTACTACTAAAGTAAAGTGAAGTTCGAGTAACCGAGAGCCAAAGAGAAATCGATGTCACAATGTATCTGCGTGTTACTCTTTGAACAGTTAAACCACCACTCTTGATAAGTATTTTTGACCCACCTATGAAACAATAAGTAGGTAGTATGATAAAGTAGACTGTTGAAGTTCGATTGTTTAGGAGTTAGAATATACCTAAACGCTGCGAATTTTTAAAACAGTTTTCATTAAAAAAATTCCCTGACATTTGGTAGTTTTGGCAACATTTCCAGACATTTCCCTGTTTTCCCGACGCTGAGAATTCCCTGACTTTTCCAGTTGGAAATGAACCTTGTCCACTGTTCTCGTTCTGAATTCGTTGTGTTCTATTCATGTTCTCAAACCTAATAGCGGATGATTTAATGCAGGCAACATCGACCAGTGAACATCGACCATCGTTTGTTTGATGTGGGTAAATATCGGTATTCTTGCCATCGATGTTTTTCAACATCGATGTATTGAAAGTAAAACATCGATGTTGTAAAAAAATTGTAGTAAATTAGAACATTGATTATCTAAAGATATTTATCAAAAACAAATATCTCTCAAAAATCAAATTAGGCTATGCCCTTATGCTGGTATATTAAACATTTTCAAAATTTTTTTAAATTATTGGTTAACCCAGCAGAAATTTATACTCGTATTTAAACTAAAGCAAGTTGATGCAAAAACACATCTTTGTTTTCCTTTTTATAAGAAGTTGGAGAATACTAAGGGAAGAAGTTGGATTTGGAATTTTTTCATTAAACCTTCTAATTTCATCCCCCCCAAACCTATCGAGATTTACTCTAGATTTTTAAGTTTTCATCCTAAAATTTAAACAAAAAAATCGGTGGGGCCAACATCGATGATCCAAATTGACATTTTATGTGTTTACTTTGGCACATAAACGAAAAAAGCGTTAACAAAAGCGTTACGGTTGGTTTTCTGATGATTTCCGCTTACAACCGACTCGTTGCTAGGGAAATGGTACTTCGTCGTTTTTCATCACACGAAATTCGTTGACCATTCGATTGAAAGCTCTCGGTTTATCCTACCATATTATGTTAACTACTGCGAAGTGCGTGGCCAACAATCTGAGTTATGAGCATGGTTATTTGAATAATTGTGTACACTCAGGTGACCATTCTCAATAATTGATATTGTGAACATGATTGCAACCGCTTGTTAATTTCTGATGATTTCATTGAGCTGGTGTTTCGATGATTTGATTCATAGCAGGTGATCCGAATATTGTGAGATTTGTGAAGCGGTGGTTAAATAATTTTAATAGGTAATTTCTATGCTTTACACGCTAGGAAGCTGTAATTTCGTATGTAGCCTCTTTAGGACATTTACTTGACGATGCCCCGGGTCCGGATCAGATGAGTGGCTCTTAAAGCTAATTTCTATGCTTTACACTCTAGGAAGCTGTAATTTCGTATGTAGTCTCTTTAGCACATTTACGTGACGATGCCCAGGGTCCGGATCAGCAGAGTGGCTCTTAGAGCTTGCATACGGGTCTGCAACACATACTTGTCTTCAACTAAAGACATAAAATGTCCCAATGTGTTGCAGACTCGTATGCAAGTGTTTTTCCATGGATTTCGAGTAATTATGAACCGGTGATCTGCGAAGTTTATCAAACCCCCTAATTGTATCCCCCCCCCCCCCTCTCCTCAAACCTATCTAGATTTACCCTATATTTTTAAGTTTTCATCCTAAAATTTAAACTTTTATTGCGCAAGTGGGAAAATGTTGGTGGGGCCAACATCGATGATCCATATTTGAATCGTTTATTTTAGGAACCACCAGTTGAAAGTGACAAAAATTCAAAAAATGTTGTTTTGGTGGTACTGTTCACTTCAGAGGTGAATACATCGTTTAGTGCAGAAATAACCAATGTTCCATATCACCAATGCTATTTGACAGCCTTGAAAAGAATCCGTTTATTTCAGAAAGAACCCAAGCGCCGTCGCATAGGTAGATATAGATAAACTGAAGCGTGTAGTCCACTTGTACGAGTATTTCCCGTTTAATGCCTAATAAAAACCACTCTTGTTTAAACTTAAGTGTGTACTTACCTTTGATACCAAAACAGATAAAAATTAATCGTTTGACTTAATTTCAATAACAATTTTTTTAAAAATCACTTTGGATTTATTAAGTTATTGCAAAAACCACCTAAGTGCAAATTTTTCAAAAATTTATAATCAAAAACGATTGAAACGATTGAAAAAGAAGGGGAAAAAAATTTACCAAAATAGATAATTCCAATAGCATGTTCTTGATTGGTAAAAAAATATTTGAAGGAGACTAGACCTATACTTAAGCTGCAAAACAGTTTTTTGACATTTTATGTCTTTACTATGGCACATAACTCAAAAAGTGTGACGTTAGGTGTGACGAAGAAAGCGTTATGAAAAATTTCTCATGATTTTCACGTACAACCGATTCGTTGCTACGGAACTTTAACTTCGCCAGTTATCATCGTACAAAAATCGTTCACCAGTCGTTGGATAGCTCTCGATTTACCTAACCATATTACGTTGACCACTGCGGAGTGCGTGGCCGACATGCTGCAGTATGAGCGTGATTGTTTAAATAATTGTTTACACACAGGTGATCATTCTCAATAATTTATATTGTGAACACGATTGCAAGCTTTATATAAGTAAAGACATAATTTTAAGACCAAACAACCGATAAACGAATTATCTCTTGGAGATGTACGAGTCTTGGAGATGAAGCTCGGACTGTGTTTATGTTTAACAAAATTTTGATGAATTGCACTCGTGATACACAGGAGGGGGCGCAAAGACATAAAATGTCCCTCGTGGTTGCGTACTTTTACGAAAGCTGTACCCACCGTTTGTGTTTTGATACATTCTCTAAGCCACAATTTTACATGTAGAGTCGTCACTTAGAAAGAAGCTATCGCTCAGGTGATATAATATAAAGGTTGGATGACAATGATTCGAATTATTAGGATAATAATCAGGATGGAAACTTTATCACAAGGATCAGTTTGTATAAGCCAAAAAACTTTATGTATGTTCCCATCCATATATATATATATATATACATCTATCCAAATATCACATCAACACTTATTACTCAAGACGTAACACTTAGATAACTCATGATGGATTGCCCAATTTGAAAAGCTATTAGGTTTAACCCACTTTGCCCAGTTTTTTAGTTTTCCAAAAGTTGAAAAATGCGCACTTGGGTGGTTTTTGAAATAAACGAATCATTTATCAAAAGCCTTACCATCGATGTTCGATAATATCGTAGCTATCAACATCGATGGAAAACATCGAACATCGGAGATGAAACATCGATGTCGATGTCCGACCCCTAGTTTAATGTCAAAAGACCAAGCGATGGAGTCACTGACCGAAAGGGCCCCGTGGATATCGTGGAAAAGGATAATTTTAGCCAAAGTTGCGGTTTCGGGGCCCCCATGCCGTCCGCCGCTTGACAGATTCGGCCGCTCGTGCCGGAGCAGGGAAATGTATGGGAGATAAGGAAAAACATGGAGAGAGGACAATGGAAGCGATAACGAATGGAATTATCAAATGTTACAAGGACGCCGCGACCCCCGGCTGCATAACATTCTTTTATTCCGCTGTACCCCTTCACCGCCAGTCATAATCCTTGTTAAATATTCAATGGCTCTTTCAGAACTAATGAACATATTTCTGCAGACTAATATCCTTCGTCGATTCTGCGAAAATACGAATGACTGATGGCTTTCAGGCATTCGCTAAATGAACAATTATTTTGAAACCCCAACACCTGCCTGAAAATGAAGTAATCCCAGAGTCAGTTGCCTCACTAATTTATGTGGAGTCCATGAATGTGCCAATCACACCCAGTTGGTCTGATAAGATGTCATACAGTACCAATTCGCTTTCGAGTCTACCTATAATTAGCGGGAGCATTATTTTCACTTTCAAGAGAAAAAAATTGTTGTATTCTATTTTACGTTTTACTCCCACTTTTGGAAAATCTCAAGAAGATCCCCCCACTCGTAGATCCGGCCCACTCAGCCGTTTGGCCGTGCATAGACACGACAGACAAACAGACAAACAGACGGAGTTTCATTCTTATAAATAACTAGCCGCTCCGGCTCGCTACGCTCGCCTCCACGTCCAGCCGGGGGGCAAGCCCCCCGGACCCCCCATTCAATTGCTCGCTTCGCTCGCAAACGATAGATCCCTAAGGGTAGGTTTAACTTCTGTAAGGGATGCTGCTCGCTTCGCTCGCTTGAGGAAGTTATACTGCCCACCCAACTTGGCAGACGTTTTTTTCTGTTGGAAATTCTTACAAACAAATTAAATCTTATGAAACTACGTGGAACCACAAAAAGTTTATTCGGGGAAAAAATCCGAATTTATTCTGTTGACATGGCTCTCGCTTCGCTCGCAAAGTGTGGCATGTAGGGCATGTTGCTCGCTTTGCTCGCAAACGGTAGATCCCTAAGGGTAGGTTTAACGTGTGTAGGGGATGTTGCTCGCTTCGCTCGCAAACGGTAGATCTCTAAGGGTAGGTTTAACTTCTGTAGGGGATGCTGCTCGCTTCGCTCGCTTGAGGGAGTTATACTGCCCACCCAACTTGGCAGACTTTTTTTCTGTTGGAAATTCTTACAAACAAATTAAATCTTATAAAACTACGTGGAACCACAAAAAGATTATTCGGGGATGTTGCTCGCTTCGCTCGCAAGGTATACCTGTATATAGGTAGGAAAAAACCCGTATTTATTCTTTTGAAATAGGCCTGCAGGTAACATTGTGAAATACCTGACAAACCCCTTGACGTCTTCGTAGAGCCTTCTCGCGAACACGGCAAAATTAATTTCTGATGTTAAACGCTTCTTCTCGCTTCCGCTCGCGATTTGACCGACTTAACGTCACTTTTTTCGATATCCGATTTCGGATTCAGATTCGGCGGACCCAAAGCTGTATTTCGCCCGCGAAAACCGTTCCGAAAAACGTACCTTTATGGGGTATATTTTAATCGGAAAAAACCAAGTTTTTCGGCGGACTTTTCGAGAAAACGGGTCCGTACTCTCGCATTTTTTTAACGCATTTCCTGATACTTTTTTCGCGATCCGATCGCGCCGTCGTCTTCCTCGTAGGAAAACCTACGAAACCCGTATTTTTCCGGAATTGTCAACGGCCGTTTAGAGGGGTAGGGGAAGCGGGGAAGTCCAAAAAGCGCACATTAATTCTTACTTCGACCCCCCTCCCGCCCTACGGCCCATGGTTCGGCTGGGATTAGACAATTTTAAATTCGCTCGTTCCACCTTTCGGAAAATATCAAGAAGATCCCACCACTCGTAAACTCCCCCCACTCAGCCGTTTGGCCGTGCATAGACACGACAGACAAACAGACAGACAGACAAACGGAGTTTCATTCTTATAAATAATAGAGATAGAGATAGAGATAGAGATAGAGATTTGAGACAAGGCGGGCCAACAATTTACTAATATCTCCCCCCCCACCCATCATATATTCACCAATTTTTGTTATAATTGAGATATTCTGGGCTTAGTTTTCTAAGTAGCTATATTCCCTTATATATCATTGTTGTTGGACAACTCAAATCATGTTCTTTTAAGATAGTTGAAAATAATATTGTGAACAAAATATACCAGACAATTACTAAGACAATTATTAATGATTTTTACTAAGGCCTACTGTCACTAAATATTTCAATGATTATTTCAAATACCCATATATTTTCAATATAACATTAGAAAAACTTCTAAAAATTAGAATAGCTCAAAATTTGAATTAATATTACTGCTTGTCATAAAATTACATTTGTTCTCTAAAAGACGTTTTCAAGTAAGCCTTATGATAACGCAGGATAATAAAAGACCAAATCATTGTAATGTACACCAAATTTATATGATGCTTAAGTTTTAATGATGAAAATAGAAAAACTTAAAAATAAATGAGTAGGTACACAAGTGTAAAGCTTAAAAATAAAAATACATGTTTAATGAGAAGATCGCATTTGTTTGCCACTTAAAATATCAGTCCATTTAGACTCAAACTTAGTAGTTCCGATCATTAAGATTGATTTCAAATGTTCATCCTTTCCGAGTCATCCCGAGTTACCAGTGAAAGTGTTTCAAGGAAAATATATTTTCAAATAAAAAAATCTTTTTTTCAGTTTGTCATTTTTCCAAGGGCCGGTCAAAATCTGCTCGCAGGCCGGATGTGCGATATATCTTGAATTGTCGTCTGCATGGTTCGGAAATCCTTTTTTGATATTCTGACATTTAATGTCTTTACTTTGGCACATAAACGAAAAAAGCGTTACGGTTGGTTTTCTGATGATTTCCGCTTACAACCGAGTCGTTGCTAGGTAAATGGTACTTCGTCGTTTTTCATCCCACAAAATTCGTTCACCATTCGTTCGAAAGCTCTCGATTTATCCAACCATATTATGTTAACTACTAAGAAGTACGTGGCCTACAAGCTGAGTTATGAGCAAGGTTATTTGAATAATTGAGTACACTCAGGTGATCATTCTCAATAATTGATATCGTGAACATAATTGCAACTAAAGACATAAAATGTCCCAATGTGTTGCGGACTCGTACCTAAGCAAGCGTTTCCAGACCTGCCTTGTCTTTTCTTTTGATTTTCACGTACAACCAAGCCGTTGCTGGGGAAATGAAACTTCTTTAGTTTTTACCGGACAAAATTCATTCTCCACTCGTTGGAAAGCTCTCGATTTATCACGTCTTTCGTACTTTTTTTTTTTTTTTTTTTTTTTTTGTCTTGTTTATGGTGCTGTATGTTCTGAAAAATTCCTAAGGAGTTACTTGTTACCGCATTGCTAACCGTTAGCATTTTGCACGCATGCGCATTGCTTCATTTCTATTCGTAGTTCCTCCCACTCGACTACGGCTAAGCGTTGCAAAAACTCCCTTCCCTATTGTCTCTCAATGGTGCACCGTTGACGTTCAGGAATCACAAGGTTGTTCGCTTTGTAACTTGAAAGCTAAAGATGATATGATTCATTTCTTGGGGGAGTGTCCTGTACTTTCAAAATGTTTATAGTAATTTTAAAAAAGTCTGCCAAGTAGGGTGGGCAGTATAAATTCCTAACATACTGTAACATGGACGTATAGAATTAGTTGGAGAACAAAGTATGAGTATGAGAAAAAAAACCAGTCTTTTGGGTACCTACTCCGATTTCCTATAACTTTACTTAGGAACTTTAATGAATGATATCGAAATGTCAATGATTAATTTTGGTAAATTAGAACAATGTTAATGACTCCTGGAATGTATCTCACATCAGTTGAAAATTGAGAGTTGCCTTGTCATTGTTTTGTTTAAACGCAAATATCAGTGGTTTGTGGTCAGTGCATATTGTGAAAACCCTACCTTCCACAAACTGGCTGAAATATTTTACAGAATTATACATACTGGAAAGTTCGCGATCAAATGTACTGTATTTTCTCTGCGTGTCGTTTAGTTTCTTTGAATAGAATCCTATTGGCCTTCATCCTAATTCATCTTTTTGTTGGAGTACTGCTCCTATTGCAAGATCAGAAGCGTCAACAAACAAACCTATCTCGTATTTAGAACTAGGAAAAGTGAGAGCTGAAGCTTCTATGACATCTTGCTTGCAAAGCTCAAATTGTTTTGTAAATTTGTCATTCCAGTTTATTATTGAATTATCTTTCTTCTTGGTTCCTTTAAGATAATCTTTAAGGAGTGCATGACGTTGTGGCGCGTTTTTTACAAATCGTCTATAAAAATTCAACGACCCTAAAAACCTTAGTAACTCACGAATGGTTTTAGGACGTTGATAATTTGCTATAATTTTGACTTTTTCTGGATCTGGTTCTGTGCCTTCAGCTGAAATATGATGACCTAAAAATAAAATTTCACTTTTTCCAAATTCTGATTTTAGATTAGAAGTTTATGTTTGCGCATGCCCACAGACTAGGTACTATTATTCGAACGGTAATGAAATTTATTGGGGAACGTCTAGGAGCTAACCCGCACAACCATGAAAATTTCATAAATATCGGTCCATTAGTCTTGGAGTTTTGACCTTGTTGATCATTTTTTGTTTAGCGCGTGCGCTTTAGTTATTACTCCACCAATCGCGATATAATACGTAGGTAGGGAATTTCCCTGGAACATATACCCATCTACTATCCGAGTTTTCTAGCCTATCTTTTCACTCTCTAGCCGTTCGAGTTCGCTTAAATTCGGATGATAGTTGGAAGAAGATGATAGGTAAACCAAGAAATCTAGGGTTCCCGAGAAAATTGAACTTCGATGAACCAGTGAGTAAACAGGATTAAAAAGATAGTTATGAACCAAGAGTATCTTCACAATACCTACAATGCGTGATGCACTGGCATTGGAATGCTCCCACAATCAGCTGGGGTAAGTGATGACTAGCACGTGAATGGAGGATGTGGGGTCTGGGCGATCTCTTTGTTGAAACTCCTTTCGTAGAACCAGCTGGTGACATCTGTCTCCTCGTTGCTACCCTCCGTATCCGTCCTGCCCAGGAAAAACCCTCCGTTACTGAAATGCGATACTAACTAGAAATTTAACTGGAGATTAAACCGTGCATGTTTAACTCCCGACAGAAGAAGTTGAGATATCTGCAAAACATCGTTCTCCAAAATGTGAATGTTCTTTTGAGAAGGGCGATGAACTGTCGTTATCTAGATATTACGAGTATAATAGAAGAAGAGTTATCATGAAAAACACATATTGAAATAGTTGACGAAGTTTGCCGAATCCGGTTTCTAGTGTCCATAACATGATAAAGTAAATAGTAGGAATGTCGTTATAGATAGGGGCGAGTACACATTGCTGTATATATGATTCATCTATTGACGTGTGATGTGTGTGTGATACAGGAGTATAACTTGAAGAGACTGTGAAAACATGATATGATAATAATAGGGGGAAAAAGTCCAGTCCTGCAGCATGACCCCATGAGCGAATTTTTGAAGAAATCTTCAACATTTCAGTCGCTATTGATCGTGTAGAGAAATTTTGGTTTATGATTTTGATAGACAAACATGGAATCAAATTATTAAAAATAATTAGGAGGTACTCATACTTTATTATTATTAAACAAATCTTGTAGATTTATAGACAAATGTATTCATAGATTTCGATGTCCAATGTGGTCAGTATTGAAGGCAGTTGAAATCTTAACACTATCCTATCATAACATCATCGAATCTTGACATAAAATAAAATAACATACCGACGTCATATGAAAGAAACGTATTTCCACAGCCAATCGATGATGAGGCTTTATATTACGAGTGATATAAAGTCAGTTGCATTCGAATCTAGTATCCTACAGCAAGAAATTGACAGACAAACTGTAGTCTCTGTGCATCTATTGACAGCCTAAATTATGGGGAACGTGTCAGTATTAAAGCTACATCAAGTCCTAAAACAGTTGAGCGTAAAACATTAAAGAGAGCGACCGAGGGAATCGGAGCAAAAAACAGGCTATTATGAAATTTTTGACTACATTTTTGAAAATGTCAACCCGAAGATGTAATCCGATCATGCTGGCCAACGAACTTGAACTTTTTCGTTTTGTGTCCTTAACATTTTAAAATTTGTTTGAAGTTTCTAGCACAATTCTACGGACAGTTATCGTCTGGAATGACACATACATACATACATACAATAAAAAAATGCGTTAAACTTCAGAATATGATTCAGAATAGCCTGAAACGGATTTCTGCATAAACTTTTTTCAAAAATTGACATTCTTCAAATTTTGAGGCGAGAGCAATAGCTCAATGTTCTTCAAAAATTCGCTAAAAGAATGGGATTTACACATTTTTTTCTGCATGGAGTTCAATGTTGGCGAATTTGGCCAGGCAGACAAAATTAATTTTGGTTTATTTTTTGCATTAAGGTTTAAGCCGCATCTCATCCAGAAGGGTCATTAGAGCAGTGAACAAGGTGGCACGATTCTATGGGGAGCCATGCTGCCATCCTTGACTAAAACGCTGCAAATTATTTCACAAAGGTTTATTATTTTTTCAATTGAGTATGATCGTAGTTTTATTTGGCTTGCGTACGTCATAAGGCCCGTCCAGACTCCTCGGCGTGTCCTATTTCGAGTTGCCACAACCTATACTTCTATAATTATATACGCATGTTTATATTTCTCGATTTGAGCTCCTATCTATTCAAATAGTTATTGCCTTAATAATATCATTATCTAAGTAGGGGAGGGTGGGGTAATGACATCCACTTAACTTTCAGATGCGATATATCTGCTATGTTACGACAAATTTGTTATTGGCGTGATTCATTAGATAATTTCAGGTAGTTTTGAATGATATGTTACTTTTTGCATAGAAAGTTACGTAAAGTGAAATAAACTCAAATAATCGGGAAGCGAGGTATGGCTGGGATTACCCCATTAGGTGGGGTAATCAAAGCCATGGTATGGGGTAATATCAGCCACGTGGGGTAATACCATCCACCCACGAAAAACGTCACTCTTAATTCAATTTAACAGTTCGATTTATTTAGGAACATTGAATGAAATGAAACATGACTACAATAAAATTTTCATTAAAACATTTCGGTTAAAAAATAAGGTTTTCATTGAGAATGGTAGCATCAGGATCAGGAAGGGGACTAGAAAACTTAGTTCGAATAATCATGTAGGAAAATTGCTATAAGTAAACATTTGACATTAATACACAATTAAAATCATCATAAAGTTTACCAGATTAGGTACACTGCAACTGGCATTTCAAAAAACACTTTAAATATAAATTTGATCAAAGTAGTGAATAACACAAATCACACAATGAATGGTCAGGTTGACCCATCGAACATAAAAAGTGAATTTTGTGTTTGCATTCACGACATTCCCACAAAGGTGAATTGTCCTCGTGTTCATGGCAGATCGAACATAGTTGTTCGTTCCCTTCAAAATTGTCCATATCGTCGTCATCACACAAATCTGTTTCTGAAATATCATCATCCGAGTTTTCTGATTCTCTGTCAAGATCATACTCGTATTTCTTCCGTCGTATGGATTTCTTTGGCTTCGTTGATAGGGATAATATGGTCTCTCCTTCCTCATTGTCGTTTCCTAAAACCCGTTTCCTAACATCTTCTATCCTTTTCTTGCTGTCATTCATGGTTCTGTTACCCTTTGATGGATCTGGTCCATCAAGACCATTTTTGTTGCTGTCTAGTTTCCTTGCTTCTTTTTTATTTTATTTTATCCTTTCTTGTTTTTGATGCTTGTTAATTTTGGCTTGGTGTTTTTCGATGAGAGCTGCTTTTCGGGGCGTGGAGGTAAGAATTTCAGAATGCTGCTTTTTATTTCTGTTGTTGATTGCTGCTGGAGTAGGTAGGTCTAGCATTGGCGCAATCTACGGCTGGTGCCAGGCTTGTTGTGGTTAACAAAAGTTGTGAAGGTAAAAAATCTTCGTCTGTAAAAATATCACGGTTCATAATAAAAATCCCTGTAGCATTGAATCCTGATACAGCTTTGCTTATCTGAGCAACTTCTAAATATGCTGAGTTAAACATCTCAGCTAAGTCATAAGGAGTTATTCTTTTGGCACCAACAGATTGGCTCTGCGGAGGCTCCCCAGTACTTTTTATGAACTTGTCTGAATGACATTTGAATGCTTTTTTTAGTGGACCAAAGAATGTCACATCTAACGGTTGAGTTCGATGAGATGTGTGTGGTGGGATCGACAACGGCGTAATGACATTTTGACGACACATTTCGTAAGCCTCTAGAGACGTATGGCTCACATGGTTATCAAGCACAAGAAGAACTTTGTTCTCTGGGATTCCTCCAGAGTGCTTAACAGAGTGCTTTAGCCATTTGACGAACAACTCTTCGTTGGACCACCCATTGTCTGAACACTCATATACAGCTCCGATGGGTCCATTTCTCGCAAGCAAAGGTGACATTCTCTTACGGGGAAAAATCAACATAGGAGGGATGAAAATTCCTGAAGCGCTCATGGCACATATCGCCGTAACGTTTTTCCCTCTTTCCCAGCTGGTCACACTCCCTACCCGTTTTTTCCCTTTCTCACACATTATTTTCACGGGATCTGTGACTGTTGAGGTCCCAGTTTCGTCCATATTGAAGATCCGGTGAGCAGGAAAATTGTATCTGGACATAACTGATTCCATGTTATCGAAAAATTGTCTTACTGCCTCTTTGTTGAAAGCACATATTCTATTGGTTGATGTAGCCTCAGGTTTCCTGACGCTTAGTGAAGGGTTCCTTTTCATGAATCTACGAAACCAGTCTTTCCCAGCCCTATTGTGTTCTACATTAAACTTATGAGTTATTTTATTTGCTTCAAATGCAACATTGCGTAGATGTACAGGGGTTATACCATAAAAGAGATTAGAAAGAAGGAGAATGCGTTTTACCATATCTTTTTCTTCATCTTCGATAAATGTGCAGCACCTCCCCAGTCGAGGCTTAGATGCATTACCTTTCCTCATTCTTTCTTTGAACGTGCTGTATGGTATGTTGAACTTCAAGCTAGCTGAACGCCAACTTTACCCTGCATTTTTCGCGCATTCCATTGCTGCTTTCAAATCGTCCAACGTCCAGGAACATCTCTCCGTCGTTCTCAGCCGCTTACGTGGCATCTGTAATAAAATAAATCGAATAATACAGGCAAATATATAACTCATGAAGACGAAAAGTGAACAGTGGGGTAATGACAGCCACCAACTACTATGGATGTGATTACCCACGACTTATGGCTGTGATTACCCCACTGTTGACATTTTTCCCAAAAGCCCATCATGAGGTTAGTTCTCAACGAAAATCGCCTCCCGCAAGAAGGTAGTGAAGGTAAATACTTGAATAACATGCTAAAAGTATCAAACATTGCAGAAACAGCTTCAAAGTAAACTTACCTTGAGGTAGAAAATCCAGAAAAATAAGATCAAACGGCAGCCAAACACAAAATGCCTTGCTACAGCTGTGAAAACAATGTTACCATGGTGACCACGCTTTAATTAGTTCTCAAGTCTTCACCATCAATGGAGTTGCTGATGTCATCATTCCCAAACTCGAAGTTTTTTCATAACGCCAGTGGATGGCATTACCCCATGGCTGTGATTACCCCACTCTCCCCTACGTACGAAAAGTCCAGAGGATATGTTATTAAATATGCGTAGGAAAAGCATTGGTATCAACACACAAATATGACCTAGAAAAAAACATATATTCATGCCTCGAAGGAACGCCGTACCCACCTCATGGTGCCGCGGTGTATTATATGGGTATAACATGTAAAAGTAATAAAAATCCATTCTCCTACACCCCTCTGCTACGCCCCTGGTCACCCCAGACACCACAAGGTGCTGCGGCGCCTCCTCTCACTCCACCCCCGCTCACCGCCCCCCGCCCCCCCTCACCCCCACCACCAACCGTGACCCCATGCCAAGCGTGCCAGGCGTGCGTGCGTGCGTAAGTCTAACACTCAAAGCTTTGAAAAAGACACTTTTTCGCCCGTTTTTGGCCCATAGCATCTATGCGAGTAAAGCGATCGGGATGGTTAAACGTTAGGACCAACTAGACCCCAAATGGAGTCTATGTGCGAAAGAACGGGTTTTTAAAGTCAATTCTTAGGCCTTTTATGGCCCGGACGGCGAACGGCGGACGGACATTTCAAATTTGGATTCTACGCACCTTGAAACGTAAAGTGACAAAGTTTGAGGGGGAGGGGGGGTTATAAAAATTTTTTGCTACACGATCACATAGGCTTATTATTGTAAATAATAAACCAAAAGGAACGCCATCATGGACTCCACTGGCAACACGGAGGGAGAAAAATGAGGGGTACAGTGTTGACAACTGTTTAGCCCCCAAAGTCGATATAAAAAACCCCAAAAACAAAATAGTACAACTAAGACTAAATGTAAGATAGGGAAATAACTATATACGTGCTACTATATATAGCATTTTTCAGTCAAATGAAACCTTTTTTCTATCAAATGAAACTTCGTACTGACCAAATGAAACCTTGTTCCAATCAAATAAAACCTTGTACCTACCAAATAGAACCATGTAAGAATCAAATGAAACCTCTTTTCAAACAAATGAAACCTCATTTCATTCAAATGAAACTTTTCGGTCCACCATATTGCTGATCACCTCGACAGACTGCTCAAACTTCGTGATAACATGATAATGAAACTGCTGCCGCAGCTTCTGGACACCAGTGTTGGGCATAATCTTATCGTCGAATACGAATACGAATATTAAAATCGCAGTTGACTCAGATTCAACGAATAATTATCGCGATTACAATCGTATTCGTATTCGAAGATAAGATTATGCCCAACACTGGTGTCCAGAAGCTGCGGCAGCAGTTTCATTATCATGTTATCACGAAGTTTGAGCAGTCTGTCGAGGTGATCAGCAATATGGTGGACCGAAAAGTTTCATTTGAATGAAATGAGGTTTCATTTGTTTGAAAAGAAGTTTCATTTGGTTGAAAAGAGGTTTCATTTGATTGGAACAAGGTTTCATTTGGTCGGTACGAAGTTTCATTTGATAGAAAAAAGGTTTCATTTGACTGAAAAATGCTATATACAATCAACAAAGTGAAATAAAACAGTTTTTAAAATAGTTCGTAGTAGAGTTCAGCGGCTCTCAGGTACAACAACAGGGATCGGACCTTGTCTGGTCCGGATAAAACGTCAACTCACTGAGGGAGCAGTCCTCCAGAAAGTGGCGGATGGACAGATCTTCCCCACACCTCCCGCACAAAAACATTTCGAGCTCCTGCGCTAAGCAGGTGTCTGTGAGTAAGACGGGTATGGCCAGTGGCAACCCGGTTGACCACTATTCGACCCCTCCTTGGAAGAAGGGTTACGAAAGAGCCCACCGGGCTTATTATTTTCAACAATGAACCTTTGTAATCGACCAAGACAAAACATTTTTTAACCCCCCCCCCCCCCCCCCCCTTAAAATCTGTCTGTTATGTTTCAAGGTGCGTTGAATCCAAAAATCAATAAAAATTCGTCCGTACACCGTCCAAAGTTTTTCTCCAAACCTGCTGCACCAAACTTTATAAAATTCAGTTCAAAAATCATACATATTCATTCATTCATACATTTTTTTGTTTTAAATTAAATATATTTCCACATTCTTCATTACAATAAATGAAATTATGAAATTGCATGTAAAAATAGGTTAATACACACAACTTTTAATGGAAATTATAGCCCCATATGGGCATAAAGCTCGCGGCGGGGTCTAGAGTCCAGAAAGTCTTTTTCTAAGTAGGTATCTATAAATTAACAAAAATGTATATAAAATACTATTTCTCATTATTATTTACATATTATCATTTATCTTCTTATTTTTATTTATTAAATATTACATTATTATTGCTAATTTTCATTATTCTGCTTTTGAATAAATTTCGTATAGGAACGAGTAAATTCGTTTTACCTTCCCCTCCAAGATTTTTTGCCTTATCTTTTTAGGTAGAAATTTGTTGCACCCTTATATAAATAGTTCATTTGAGTCCGTTGAAAAGGAAGTGCAAGCATAGCAACATCTTTGCTCCTAGTTGGTAGTTCGTGTTTAGGAAGCCTAAATTGCTTTTTTTCAATAATTTCAGTTATTTGGCTTACTTTAACAAGTTTTCTAAACGGGAGTATTTTTAGTTTTTTTAAAAATGGGTTCAGAAGGAGCTGAGTAGCCCTCCCTATTTATTGTCCTCACAATCATTTTTTGAGAACTAACTAAAGGGTTGTAGGCTGTTTTATATCCGCCACTCATTCATGAATTTGCGATTCCCACTTCATATGTTGATCAAAAATTAATCCTAAATACCTAGCCTTTGTTTGTTTTTGTATGCAGTCACATTTGTCACATCGTTCTATGACACATGTAGGTTGGTGTAATCTAAGAGGGCTATTAATGGGTTGGGTTTTAAATATACAGGGTGATTCCCTCGCAGATGCAAAAAAAATTTGGGTGAAACTACATCAAAAATGGAGTAAAATGCCGCCAACCGCATATTTTTATCTCAATCCGTACTCGAGATATGATTTTTTAAAGGTTTTTTCAGGAATACCGTGTTTTTTTTTTCATTTTAAACTCGGATTTCTCCACTTTGCCTCATTTAATTTTAACTTTCAACCTCATTTTCGGTATCAGCATTTAATTTCCTATAAGAATATTGTACTTGGATTCTTAAAAAGTACCATCCAAAGACCCTCACATCAGCTCAAACATTGACGTTTTTGAAAAAACAATATTTCTGAAAATCTTTAAAACTTTACTACTCTTTTAAAAAGAATCCTGGAAACTGGCAAATCTCATGAAAACTGCTTCATCTAATATGCTTTCCAACGGTATTATCAATTTTACTTTTATTTTGTTATTTATTGGAGAAAATAATGTTTTCATGTTAAAAAATGTGGGGTTTTCAATGACATTGTTGGTTTTCCCGGAAGATGACCCTCCATGAACCAACGAGTATGGGGTCGGTTTCTATGAATTTTTTCTCGCTGGATCGAATGGAAACTCTTGCAGATCTCTCAACTACGTTACAATCGAGTTTTACACTTTAATTAACTAGTTTTACCCCATAACACACATACATTTAATCGTAACAAACAAACTAAACATTTGCGATTTTAAGTGTAAAACTCGGTTATAACGGAGTCGGAGAGATCTACAAATGTTACCATTCGATACAGCGTGAAAAAATACATAGAAACCGACCCCATACTCGTAGGTTCATGGAGGGTCATCTTTCGAGAAAACCAACAATTTCATTGAAAAACCCACATTTTTTAACATTAAAACATAATTTTCTCCACTAAATAACAAAATAAAAGTGAACTTGATTATACCGTTGGAAAGCGTAGGTATTAGACGAAGCAGTTTTCATGAGATTTGCCAGTTTCCAGGATTCTTTTTGGAAGAGTAGTAAAGTTTTAAAGATTTTCAGAAATATTGTTTTTTCAAAATCGTCAATGTTTGAGCTGATGTGAGGGCCTTTGGATGGTACTTTTTAAGAACGCAAGAACACTATTCTTATAGTAAATTTAATGCTGATTCCGAAAATGTGGTCAAAAGTTAAAATTGAATGAAGTAAAGCGGAGAAATTTGAGTTTAAAAGGAAAAAAACACGGGTTTTCTGAAAAAACCTTTAAAATAGAAAATGTGCCGGTCGGGAAAAATTTATTTCTGTTCTAGAACCAAAAATTTCAACCATGTATCATGTTTTCTCCTCGATATTGATTCGAAATTCTATGAAAACATCAGAAATTAACAAGCGGTTGCTATCATGTTCACAATATCAATTATTGAGAATGATCACCTGTGTGTAAACAATTATTTATATAACCATGCTCATAACTCAGTTTGTTGGACACGCACTTCGCAGTAGTTAACATAATATTGTTGGATAAATCGAGAGCTTTCGAACGAATGGTCAACGAATTTTGTGGGATAAAAAACGACGAAGTACCATTTCCCTAGCAACGACTCGGTTGTAGGCGGAAATCACTGTAACACTATATGTTTCGTGCGCGGAAAAAAATTGACTCGCAAAAATTGCTAGGACCCCAGGGCTAAAACATGATACATGTTAAAATCATATTTCGAGAACGGATTGAGATAAAAATATGCAGTTGGCGGCATTTTACTCCATTTTTGATGTAGTTTCACCCTAATTTTTTTTTTTGCATCTGCAAGGGAATCAGCCTGTATATATATATATATATATATATATATATATATATATATATATATATATATATATAACTTAAATGTCCTTTAATCGGGAATCGGTTTTTAAAAAACAATCGTTTAATTCCCGAATACAATTTATTAAAATATGAAAAGAAACACACACGACTACGTACAGAGAGGGAACGTACCGCACGAGAGATTGCCCAACAGCGACTGCCCCGAGCTTCGGGAGGTCCGAAGCGAGGTGCTTCCACTAGGAGGGGAGAACTGCTGAAGGCATTAGTTTTATTATTTTTCCTCCCTATGTTAGAGGATCACATAATTCCTCCCTCCTTAAGCTGAAAATTTAGAAAATTAAAAATAAACTAAATTTTCACAAGAAAAGACTTGAATAAATAGCAAGGCCTTCATGTTCTCGTTGCGGTTAGCTTACTCTTCTGTTTACAATACGCAATTATGGTATAAGTAATAAACATGATAATAAGAAGATACAAAATTATAGTCCAAAAGCTTGGAACAAAATATTCAATTATATTTAATGGCTCTAGACGTGTTACTCTGTTTAGTTTGACATTTTTGAAACTGAGTTCTTTTAGAGTAAGCGTTGTATTTGACATTTGTGAGTCTTTAATTTCAAAATTTAAGTCGGTTAATAATTTAGGTTGGCCTAATGATTCACTTTCTGAATGAAGGGGTTGTCCCTTGTAATACATCCTACTGTTACCTTCCGAAATTAAAAATATACCTTTTAATTCCACTATTTCCGAACCATGCCTATTATTTATTTCTATTTTGTCTCCAAAGGGGAAGACTGCTAGATGCTGATTTGATTCTGGAATTGATTCAATCCAATTATCCTCAATGTTTACTGTTACGTATTCACAATGTTCTGCAGTACTGGAACTAAGTATTTCTTCTTCACATTTAACATTCTGGTTTGATATTAATTTTTTACTACAATGAATGATACTACCCCTTTGACAATTATCTGACAGGGGTATTGTTGTATTATTTGACTTAGACTTGAGAAGATAATTTATCTTAGGAAATATAGAAACATACTGATTTTGCCTAAGTGTGGGTATTGGTCGTAAAAAGTACAAGTGGTATTGTAACCCATCGGACAACGGTAGATTGAGAAAATACATTATTTCATCGTCCTTGATTGCACAAGTAACTTGAATAGTGGATTCTATTTCTAGAATATTTTCGTACTTTATTTCTAAAGGTAATTTGGAACCGTAAGTATTTGACAATTTTTGGAGTTCTACAAACAGCTGATGCGTTCCAATTATACTAGGATGTAATGTTCTCAATTTGCAAAATGTTATTGAATTCTCAATATCTTGGAATATTGTCAGTATCACATTAAATACTAGTTGTTGAAGGTTGAGTATTTCCTTTATGGAATCAGCGAGAGCCTGATTAGAACTAATTTTCATGAAATTATCAATTTCTAACAGTTTGTTTTTTATTTGCTCATTATTGAAACGAATGTCTTGAATGGTCGAATTAAAATCGGACATCAGATCTGCAATGAGTGAGAATTGAGAATCCAATTGATCCTGAACAGTTATTTCATTATTCTTAATTTGAGTAAACAGCTTTTCATAACGTTTACCGTCAGAGGCATCTAGATTGCCAGTTATAAATTTAATTATATTACCTAACCCATTTACTAATCCCCTTTTTTTTCTACCTTGATTAACATTAATGTGGGTAATTTTTTCCTTAATAATACTAATAGTATAATTTAATAATTTACAATATTCGTCTGTCTGTCTGACCTGGAATTGATTTACTTTGATCTTATTCAACAGATTTTCGTACTGTGAGGTTAGTTCGTAAAATTCATCTATTAAGCTGTCAATTTTATAATGGTGAACCAGAGTATGTTGGGAGTTTATAAGTCGGGCTGGTCCTAATAGAATAGGCAGTATCCCTTGATTAGTTGTTATATTTCTCACCTCGGAGCTTCCGATTGAGAAGAGGAGGGTCCTGGAACAGGTTCACGAGGTGAAGTGTCAGTGGGTAAGTCACTCGTAGTTTGTTTGCGTGGTCTTTTTATATTAGACGTATGAATTTTTCCTTGTGTGTTATGGTGTCGAGGAACTATTTGAGCGGTTTTTAATTCGGGATTGGTTGATTGTAAGGTTTCCTTATGATATTTTTGTTTAGTTTTATCTTGGATTTGTCTAGTTCTTACAAATATTTCTGTGGGTAATTCTGGAACTTCCTCTCTATCCTGATTCCTTCTTTCAGCAATACGTTCCTTTTGGGCTTGAGTTCTTTCTTTGATTATGTCATAAATTAGTTTTACTTTGTCTCGATGTTTGTCTATAAAATTCGTCATTAAGTTTTTCTCTAAGTCGGCTTCTAGTAAAGGGTCGTTCTCTACATGACCATTTATTACTTCGAATGGCGTTAGTTTTGTAACAGAGTGGATACTACTATTATAAGCTATTAGTGCATAGTTAACTTTATTTTTTATGCTTTCATTTTTGAATTCGTCTCTATTCGACAGTATTCTAACGTGTTCAATTAGAGTCGAGTGAAATCTTTCTATTAATCCATTCGAATTTGGGTTTTGAGAACAAATGTAATGAACTTTAATTTTGTGGGTCTCTAGTAACTCTTTGACCAATGAGCTACCGAATTCTGCTCCATTATCGGCCACGATCATTTTTGGTATCCCATGGTGGGAAAAGAATTTTAGAAGGGCTCCGACTGTGTCAATACTATTAGATGATTTTAGAATGTAGGCTTGGGCATACTTTGAAAATGAATCGATGATTGTTAAAAACTTGGATTTCTCCAAAGACAATTTGTCGATATGTAGGATTTCGAATGGTCTAGAAGGCGTGGGGGTAACGTTTAACTTTGGTTTAATGGGATGTCTGTCATATTTGCAGGCAAGACATATTTCGCATTTATTAATATAATTTTGGATTGTGGTTTTCATATTCGGCCAAAAATATTTCCTCTTAAGTTTCTCTAAGGTCTCAGTAATGCCTCGATGATTGGTTTTCCCTATATGTTGTTGTTGGATATAATCCCTAGCTGTTTCTGGATCTGTGACATCTTCTAGCCTAGCGGAACACTTGACGAAACTTATTTCAGAATGTTTGAAATTTCTTATCATTATTCGGCTGAATTCTTCATAGATATCATTGACAAAAAATAAGGAATATTTTCTCTTCGGAACTATGTAGGTTTTCACAAAGTGAATTATATCTGATTCAAGATTATTTTTCCTAAGCGTTACTGTTATTCTAGTGATTCTTTCAAAAATATTTTCAATCCTAGGGTTTCTGATTTCTTCTCTGTCGGCTACTACAATGATGATTTGGTTAGTTCCATAATTAACAGGTTTTTCGGTTATAGGAATATTCAGTATTGTGTTTCCCTCGTAATTAGAATGAACAGTGGGAGCTAAAGACGCTGAATCACTAGCGTTCTCGTCCACATTGACGACCATTGATTCCGATGAATTATTTACGGCATCATTTAGTTCTCCCAGTACTTCATTCATGAGTGGAGTTGGAGGACTATCCCCGGTGAGAGCATCTTGAACAATTTGCTCAACATCAGGTGAATTTTCGTTGATGTTAATTTCCACTCGGGAAAGGGCATCGGCATTTTGATTAGTGGATCCTTTTTTGTAGTGGATCTCATAATCATATTGCTCTAATTTAAGCCTCCATCTGAATAATTTAGAATTGGGTTCCTTCAGTGAAAATAACCACTGAAGAGGCTTATGGTCAGTAAAAATTTTGAATTTTCGGCCAAAAAGGTATGGTCTAAAGTATTGTGTAGCCCAGACACATGCAAGGCATTCCTTCTCGATGGTAGAGAGGTTGCGTTCATGGTCATTCAGAGTCCGGCTAGCGTACGCTATAGGTAAGTCAGCACCGTTAGTGCACTGGCTTAAAACCGCGCCTAACGCAATGTTCGAAGCATCAGTTGTAAGGTTAAAGGGCTTCGAGAAGTCGGGATATTGTAAAATCGGATCATTTATGAGCAGAGTTTTACATTTCTCAAAACACTCTTTATACTCGGGGTTTTGAGGATCGATCGTCGCTCCCTTCTTCAAACATTGGGTTAATGGTTTGGTTATTTGGGCAAAGTTTTTAATAAATTTTCTATAATAACCCAGTAGTCCGAGAAAACCCTTAATTTGTTTTGGAGTTGTGGGAATCGGATATTTGGATATAGCTTCGGTTTTGAGGGGGTTTGGCTTAACTCCTTCAGGGGTGATAAGATGTCCTAAATAGACACATTCTCTTTTGAGGAACTCCGTTTTATCCAATTGTATTTTCAAATTAGCTTCACGGAGTCTGTCAAAAACTTTTCTGAGACTATTTATATGTTCTTCGAGACTTGTACTATAGATGATAACATCGTCAATAAAAACAGTGCAAATTTCATTCTGCAAACCGCGTAATACATTGTCGAGCAACCGTTGGAAACTAGGAGGTCCGTTTTTTAAACCCATCGGCATTCTACTAAATTCCCAATGACCATTTTCCGAAGAGAAGGCAGTTTTGGCAATACTATCCGGATGCATTGGAATTTGATGAAAACCGCTTTTGAGGTCAAGGCAAGTGAAGTACATACACCTACCAAGTTTGTCGAGCAAATCATTTATGACTGGAAGTGGGTATTTATCGTCTATTGTCTTGTTGTTAAGTCCGCGGTAATCAATAACCAGTCGATACTTTTGTTTGCCGGATGCATCTAATTTTTTGGGTACAAGCCAGAGTGGACTATTCCAAGGTGAAGAGCTGGGTTGAATAATTCCCTGTTTGAGCATATCTTGTATTTGGTTATCAATTTCCTTTTTATATACCTCGGGATATCGGTAATTGCGGGTATACACGGGGATCTCGTCAACGGTACGGATTACATGTTGGACTTTATTAGTACACGTTAAGGTGTTTCCTTCACAATGAAACAAATCTTTGTACTGATATACTAAGTTCAAAATTTGTCTCTTTTCTTCTTCGTTCATATGATCCGTTCGAATATTAGTGGGGTCAAACACATAATTTTGCGTATCATAATAATTCACATTTGGACCTTTCACTTTGTCTAAAATGGGGATTTCTTCAACTTGGATGGGTTCAAACAGTTTGAAATTACATTCAGAATCACTATTATTTAAAATTCCTACGTAACATTCCTTATCTTGAATTTTGACCAGGCATTCAGGAATTTCTAGTGAATTTTGTTTCAGATATGGAATTACTCCTTCCTTTTTTGTTGAATCACATCGTACGGGAATTTTAATCTGCGAAATTGCCCTAGGTGGTATTTTTTGTTCATAGATCGGTTTTTTATTTATTTCTTGATCAACGTAGTGATATTTAAAAGGGATTTTGAAATTTTTTATTATCAGTAACTTGTTCTCATAATCAATATGAGCGCCAAGTAACTCAAGGTTATCTGTACCTAATAGCAATCCGAATCGGCTATGGAATTTGTGAATTCTAAAAAGGAGATTTAGGTTTTTAATTTTAAACATTTCGCCACATGGGATCCTTGCACTATTGCTCCCATATGACAATCCGTGGATTGACCTAACTTGAAATTTCTCTGTTATGATTTTGTCGGGGAAAAATTTTTTAATGACCTCTGGATGCACAAAACTTGAAGTGCTTCCGGAGTCCAACAGGATTCTAATTTTATGCTTCGGAAATACTATGTATGGTAGTTTTTGTCCAGCCTTTGGTTTCAAATGTATTAGGGAGAATGTAGCGATTCGGACTCCTCCTCTAAAAAAGAGTCCTCATCGGCCGGATTTTCCGCGTTGTATTCGGGGTCAGAACTTCCCATACTTTCTTCCTCGGGAATTTCCACATTGTTCAAATCTAAATTCGGTCGAGTTGTTTGCCAAGACATTGGAGTCGACTTTGCAAAATTGGACGTTCCTTGACTTGGAACTTGAGTCTGTGGGGACCTTGTGATTTGTGAAGTGTTATTTTTATTGGGGGTAAAGGGCTTGGATGGCACTTGATTTTGGGTTTTATTTGGGAATGTTTTGGGCTTAAATCCTTGGCCATAATATGACGGTTTGGTTGCCGGAGTCGTATTTTTATTTTCCGGTTTTATCGCCGGTTTGTGTTGGGGGTTCCGATCGAGTCTACCCTTTTGATACTGCATGATTTGATAATCGTTCGTTAGTATCGAAAGGGCTTCGCCCATCGTTTTCGGTTTCCTACTCCGAAGTTGACTTCCGAGCGGTTCCCGTAGGTGCAAGAGTAACGTCCGTAGACTAATATCTTGGTAGTGCTCGATCAATATCTCTTGTTTCGTTTCAGTTTCATGGTTTTTAATCCAAGCAATAGCCAAATTTAGTTTTGCTTTAATTTTATTATGAAACTGAAAAGGATCTTCGCTCTCCCTATGTCTCAGTCCAGTTAGTTCGTGACATAAAGTGAATATGTCCCGTTTGTCGGAGTACGTCTCTAGCAATGCAGTTTTAATACTAGGAAAGTCCGTAAGTGCGTAATTATCTAGCATATCCGAGGCTGGTCCCTGTATTTTGGACATAATGGTCTTAAGGACCTCTTCATTTTGATAATTTGTGGGATCTTCATCATCTATGAACCTATTAGCTATAGATTCACACGTATCCAAAAATTTCCGGAGCTTTCCTGGGTTTCCCTCAAAGGTCGGGATCATGTCCGCATGTTTCTTTTTAAATTCGGGGACTTGGTCCCTAGTATTTTGATTGATATTTAAGTTTCTGAGAGACTCCTGAATTCTTTGAGAAATAAAATAATCTACAAAGTTGGGATCATTAAAAGGGTTGCTCGGGATCGGGTTTGCCGCCCCAGGTTGTGACTGTCCCTCAGACATATCAGAATCTTCCTCTATTACAGGTAGTCTTTCGAAAGGTGAGCGAACCTTCCTTAAGAAATATTTTCTGTAGTTTTTTGGAATTTTGACAGGAAAGTATGTACTGTTCAGTGTCTACTCCAAGTATTCGTTTGTGTCAGTGTGTAAATGTACAAAAACACAAGTTTATAATATTCAATTATAAAAATGAAATCAAGTATCTTAAATTAAGACAATAAAATTGATTAATTATGAAATTAACGTCAGATGACGGGTGGCTTGAAACGCAATTTCAATAATTAAATACAAATAAAATAAAGTGTCTTTAAATTAAGACAATAAAAATTGGTTATTTTTTTTCTGCAATACCGCGCCAGATGACGGGTGGCTTGAAACGCGGTTGCAATAAAACTTGATCGTTCCTTCCCACCAGGTAACGGGTGGTATGAAATGGGGAGGTTTAACGATTATTAGAATAAAATTGAATTGTTCCTTCCCACCAGGTAACGGGTGGTATGAAATGGGGAGGTTTAACAATTATTAAAAATTAAATGAAGTTGAATTAAAAGTTTGTATCTTCCTTCAAAATTTGCCGGTGATCTCGCTACTCTTGAAGAATTAAAAGATGAAGCTGGGTTGGTACTTACAACGCGACGAGAGTAAACATCTGTTTTCTTATCTCAGCTTTAGGTGAAGGTCGACAGAGTAGGTACCTCGGTGTCTTGTTGCGGCCAGCGGCTTCTGAGAAAAAGATAGCGAAGGAGCACGGCGTTCTTCCGTCTTCACAGGCGGAAATCCACTTCTATTTATTTAACGAGCCAAGTGTCTTTGCTCGGGCGTCCTGTTTTTGGCGAATTCGCGTAGTTTCCTCTTGTGGAGCGTGTGATGTTCTCTCGAAGTCACAGAGTGAGTAGAGATGATAGATTTTCTTCTTGGTGAACAGCAGGTTCCCTTTGGGTCAGAATGCAATCGATTTTGATTGATTGATTTGCCCAAAGTTAATTGATTTGTCCACGAGACTGCGCCACTTAAATGTCCTTTAATCGGGAATCGGTTTTTAAAAAACAATCGTTTAATTCCCGAATACAATTTATTAAAATATGAAAAGAAACACACACGACTACGTACAGAGAGGGAACGTACCGCACGAGAGATTGCCCAACAGCGACTGCCCCGAGCTTCGGGAGGTCCGAAGCGAGGTGCTTCCACTAGGAGGGGAGAACTGCTGAAGGCATTAGTTTTATTATTTTTCCTCCCTATGTTAGAGGATCACATAATTTATATATATATATATATAGGAAAAAGGGCACACTTTAGGAATCGTTTCAGATTGCCCCAAGTCGGATTTCGATGATGAAATTTTCTAAAATTTTTGATTTTAAAATTTTCCGAGCCATTGCAATAGTTTCACTTTTTACAAATTCGCTAAGACTCGAGTCATCTCCATCTCCGGCTCTTCCTGGGGGTGTAATGACTTGTCTCGCTCTCGAGCCGCAATCGGATTGTTTCAGCTACTCAGATGGATGGCTCGGCCAATAATCCGCTTCCCCCCGCGGCCGCCGCGGTGGTCGTCGGCGGGCGGCGGGGGCGACGCGGGCGGACGGGGGAGGGCGGAGGTTGTCCTCTCGGCCCAATGAGCTGGAAAATCAGGAGTTCCGCTCATCTTCCGCCGCCGCCCGCGTTTTCGCCTCCTCCGCGGGTTTTCCCTCCCCCCCGATGTGGGTGAAGCGGAGGTAAATGGGTTATCAGGGAAGTGACGTCATCAACGCGGTCCGCATCTCAATAGCCACGGGGGCCCCCAGGGGGGTGGAGGGGGGGGGCTCCTCCACAGGGGATGAAAATAACTTCCCGTAAAACGTCATCTATTTCCATCGTTTAAGGGGAATTTGCCACAAAAATTTAGACTGACCCCAGCATGACCCCATGAGCGAATTTTTGAAGAAATCTTCGACATTTCAGTCGCTATTGATCGTGTAGAGAAATTTACAACTAGCGAACGGCATTATTTCGATTTTTGACTGATTTTTCAACTTTGAAATTTTTGAAAACTTGATACATATTCTTATAGGAAATTTTACGCTGATTCCGAATATACCACATGTTAGTATGCTGAAAATATTATTTCGCACAACAAATCGCAAAAAACAGGCTATTTTGAAATTTTTGACTACATTTTTGAAAATTTCAACCCGAAGATGTAATCCGATCATGCTGGCCAACGAACTTGAACTTTCGTTTTGTGTCCTTAACAATTTAAAATTTGTTTGAAGTTTCTATCACAATTCTACGGACAGTTATCGTCTGGAATGACACATACATACATACATATATACATACATACATAAAAAAATGCGTTAAACTTCAGAATATGATTCAGAATAGCCTGAAACGGATTTCTGCATAAATTTTTTTCAAAAATTCACATTCTACAAATTTTGAGGCGAGAGCAATAGCTTAATTTTCTTCAAAAATTCGCTAAAAATGATCCCTCCACTAGATCGTTCTCAGAACAACGACAAATGACACGCACGGACAGTGACAGGCACGAACGTTTTCATATTTTACTAAGTTACTAGCAGGGACGGATTAAAGGGGGGGGGGGATCGGTGGAAAAAGATAATGTTTCATTTTTTTTTGTTTTTGGTTCATTATTTCCATTAATGCCAGATGCCCGGGTATCGTCAACAAAATTTGTAGAAAAAACTACGTTTTTCCATTCCACCTCTTTCATCTTGAAATTCAAAATTTCCTAGGTGTGCTGTAGAACCGAACTAAAATTGGGATCGAACAAAGAAACAAACTCGAAAATCAGGTGAGAATAATTGTGGCCTGGGTAGCGTCAACAACATTTGTGTCACACACACACACACACACACACACACACACACAACACACACACACAACACACACACACACACACACACACATACACACACACACACACACACACACACACACACACAACACACACACACAACACACACACACACACACACACACACACACACATACATACATACACCTAAGCTTTTTCAGAGATTCGGCCTTACCGATTATCATGCGGTTATTTTTTCTCATGCTTGGGTTGTCCCCTACCCCCCTAGATCATTTCCAATGGGTCGACCCTCTCCTGACAAAGTCTAGCTTCAGAGGGAGGTCCTAAAAAGTGGCGAGCTGTAAGAAAAACGAGCTTCGGTGGTTAACACACAATATAATAATAGGTAATGAAAAATAAAAAAATCCTCCCTATTACACTTACCAAGATACTCCATATTCACCTACAAAGCTCTTCAAGAGTGATCTTAAAGTTGTGATTGCAAGTGTAATCGTGTTCACACTACTTCAAATGCTAGTGATTACATGTAGTACAATGAAACGAGTATTACGTAAGGGTGGGCATTTCATAGTTACTGAAATTTTTTTTTTTGATTCGAAGATGTATATTTAGGAGAAAAGCAATGGATAATAATCTTGAAACATAACTAGGATCCGTTAAGAACAAAATCAATGTTCAGGGTAAAAGTGGGGTTTATAAATTAAACATAAAGGTTCTTAGGAAAAAGAGTAGGGAAAAAGTTTCCAATCTGGCTCGGGAAGATGTAACTTTAGAAGAAAAGCAATGGATAAGTTTACCTTATTATGGGAAAATTTCTGATAAAATTGGCAAAATTCTATCATCGAGAGGTTATAAAGTAGGTTTTAAAAATAAAAATAGTCTTAAAGCATTACTAGGATCCGTTAAGGATAAAATTAGTGTGCAGGATAAAAGTGGAGTTTATAAATTAAAATGTTCTTGTGGCTACGAATATTGCGGTCAGACTGGTAGGAAATTTAGGGAAAGAATAGACGAGCATATGGAGGATTTCAGGGAAAATAAGGGTAAGTCTACATTTGCGAAACATCTTAAGGAATCCAATCATAGTTACAATTTTGATTTGACAGATAGACAGTTTGTAGAATTTCTTCATTTTTGTCCAAAGGGAGGTATGTTGAATGTACTTGAAAAATTCGAAATTATCAAAAGTGACAGATCTGGTAAATGTTTAAATGAAGATATTCCTCAATATATTTCACCACTGATAGGTCCATTTCTATAAAGCTTGGAATTATCCCTTCACACTGTTATAACCATATTTAGTTATTTCCTCCCCTTTCACTTCATCTGATTAGCTATAATTCCCCCTTCACTTTGCTTGCTGCACTTAGTTGGTTGTACCTCCTGCCCTTTTCCTTTCTCTCGACCAATGGGATTCCATCTCCCTTCACCTGTGACTATAAAAGCTGTGTCTTCTTTAGTGTGTCTTCAGTTACTGTTTGTTACTGATGATGGCCTAACCGTCGAAATCGATTCAACATTGTAACTCTTTATTTTTCGTTGAAATAGACAACGTTCTTCACTAACTTCCTTTTGAAGTGTAATTGTGTTCACACAACTTCAAGTGCCAGTGATTACATATAGTACAATGAAACGTGTAGTATGCAGTTTTGCAGTGAAAACCATTTTCCCCCCCATACAATTCACTGTATCCTCCATTTTATAAACCATAACCCACACATATCACTTACGATTTTTTAAAAATACCTATTCATTATAGGGAATTTAACTGCCATGCAGGATTTCATGAATCTCCCCAAGATTGACCTTTCTCGGGCCCATATAGACGTACTCTAGCGGACTGAATTAAATCTTCTGAAAATTTTGGCAAAATACAGCGTTGTATGGATCGTATCCTACCCTATTTCACCTGAGGAGGCCTCTTATAGGCGAAACTAGTTGTGAATAAATATATAAAGGAAGAAGCCGCCTTCCACCCTCATACTAGTACTCCCGTGAGAAATGATGGCTACTAACACCAATACCTGTTGTACAATGAAACGAGTATTTAGAAGGAGTGAGTATTCCATAGTTACTGAGGTGTATCCAGGGGAAGGTATGATGGAAAGGGCAGTTAGTGAGCGGAAAAAGTGGCGGGCTATAAAGGGGCCCCTACACGGTCAATAATATTGTCAATACCTTATCACATTGACAATAATATTGACCGTGTGGGGAAAAAGAATGAGTATTGACGGCAATATTGAAGCGATATTGAAGAAATCCGGAAATTCTGTTCTCGAGGCGTCAATATTAAAAAGTGGAGGGGAACCGGTGAAATTCCTGTGAACCGGGGAACTTCAAATCTTCAAAATTTCTTCCTGTAGCTAAGTACCTCAGTGTTACTGCTAATCTCTCTGTAACAGGGATGCACTCCCTCATGTTTATATTCTGTCGACTCAATAGTGGTTCAACATCTGTAATAATTTTATAAACGTCTGTTCGTTCATTCGGAAGTAACTGTGAAAGTCTGCAGTATCTGTTAAACTTATTTTTCGCTGTAATCGCAGATATGGGAATATTTTTCGAGCTTTTTCAACGACTCATTCATCCATCTTTTTTGCTGAACTCGACGAAACATTACGATAGCCATAACTATGACTACACAGCCTTTTTCCTTTTGTCCATGTTGCCAAAACAAACAACTCCCCAAAAATTCACTTCGAAAATACACGATTTCACTTCAAAAAATACACGAGTTCACTTCAAAAAAGACACGATTTCACTTCAAAAAAGACACAAATTCACTTGTAGGAATAGCGGGAACAGACGTACTGAGCACGTTTTATTGAAAATAATATTGACCGAGTAGGATACATTATTCATGAGGATATTGAATTGAATAAACAGCAGCGTCAATAATATTGACAATACTGATATCGTCAATATTATTGAGCGCGTAGGGCCCGCTTACGACAAACGAGCTTTGGTGGTCAATCTAAAATAATAAACTTCAAAAAAAATTTAAAAATTCGTACTTCCTCGCTACTACACTTGCCAACATACTCCACATTCACCTATGTATGTGAATCACAAATGATTTTCAAGTTGTGATTGCAAGTGTAATCGTGACAAGCTTTATAAAAAGGCCTTCTGTCCTTAAATTGGTTTTTTAATTAAACTCCAACGTTTCAACCCAGGAATTGGGGCTTCTTCAGGGAGATTATTCATACTTCCTCGCTACTACACCTGCCAAGATACCTACTCCATATTCACCTATAAAGCCCTTAATGAGTGATCTTGAAGGTGATTGCAAGTGCAATCGTGTTCACACTACTTCAAGTACAGATTACATATAGTACAACGAGTATTTAGTAGGGGTTAGTATTTCATAGTTACTGAAGTGTATCCAGGGGAAGGTATGATGGAAAGGGCAGTTAGTGAGCGGAAAAAGTGGCGGGCTGTAAGACAAACGAGCTTTGGTGGTCAAACTAAAATAATAATTGAAATGAAATTTTAAAAAATTCATACTTCCTCCCTACTACTCCTGCTAAAATACACCATATTCACTTATGTATGTGAATCACAAGTAATTTTGAAGTTGTGATTGCAAGTGTAATCGTGTTCACACTACTTCAAGGCCAGTGATTACATATATAGTAAAATGAAACGTACAATAGTAAACAGTAGTAGTACAATAATAAACATGAAATAAAATTTTAAAAATTCATATATCCTCTCCACCGCACCTGCTAAGATACTCCATATTCACCTATAAAGCCATTCACGAGTTTTCTTGAAGTTGTGATTGCAAGTGTAATCGTGTTCACACTACTTCAAGTGCCAGTTATTACATATTTATATTACAATGAGACGAGTATTTAGCAGGGGTGAGTATTTCATAGTTACTGAAGTGTATCCAGGGGAAGGTATGATGGAAAAGGCAGTTAGTGAGCGGAAAAAGTGGCGGGCTGTAAGACAAACAAACTTTGGTAGTCAAATTAAAATGATTAACTTGAAATAAAATGTAAAAATTCATACATCCTCCCCACTGCACCTGCCAAGATACTCCATATCCACCTATTAAGCCCTTCAAGAGTGATTTTGAAGTTGTGATTGCAAGTGTAATCGTGTTCACACAACTTCAAGTGCCAGTGATTACATGTAGCAAGTACAATGAAACGAGTATTTAGTAGGGGTTAGCATTTCATAGTTACTGAATGTTTTTTGTGATTCGAAGATGTAAATTTCGGAGAAAAGCAATGGATAAGTTTGCCTTATAATGGGGAAATTTCTGATAAATAGGCAAAATTCTATCATCGCGGGGTTACAAAGTAGGGTTTAAAACTAAAAATAGTCTTAAAGCATTACTAGGTTCCGTTAAGGACAAAATCAATGTTCAGGATAAAAGTGGGGCTTATAAATTAAAATGTTCGGTCAGACTGCTACGAATATTTCGGTCAGACTGGTAGGAAATTCAGGGAATGAATAGATGAGCATCGGGAGGATTTCAGGGAAAATAAGGGTAAGCCTACATTCGCGAAACATCTTAAGGAATCCAATCATAGTTACACTTTTGATTTGACAGATAGTTTGTAGAATTTATTCATTTTTGCCCAAAGAGAGGTATGTTGAATGTACTTGAAAAATTCGAAATTATCAAAATTGACAGATCTGGTAAATTTTTAAATGAGGATATACCTCAATATATTTCACCACTGATAAGTCCATTTCTGTAAAGCTTGGAATTAATTATCCCTTCTAACTGTTGAAACCAGTAATTATTCCCCTCTTTTCACTTCATCTGATTAGCTATGATCCCCCTTCACTTTGTATGCACTTGATTGGTTGTACATCCTGCCCTTTTCCTTTCTCTGGACCAATGGGATTCAATCTCCCTTCACCTGTGACTATAAAAACTCTGTCTTTACTAATGTGACTTCAGTTATTGTTTGTTACTGATGATGGCCTAACCGTCGAAATCGATTTAACATTGTAACTCTTTATTTTTCTTGGAAATAGACAACGTTCTTCACTAACTTCCTTTTGAAGTGTAATCGTGTTCACACTACTTCAAGTGCCAGTTATTACATATAGGACAATGAAACGTGGAGTATGCTGTTTTTCAGTGAAAAGCATTTTCCCCCCATAAAATTCACTTTATCCTCTATTTTATAAACCATAACCCACACAAATGACTTACAATTTTCTAAAAATACCCATAAATCATAGGGAAATGAACTGGATTTCATGAATATCCCCAAGATTGATCCTTCTCAGGCCCATATAGACGTACCTACTCTAGGTGACTGAATTAAATCTTCTGAAAAACTTGACAAAATACAGCGTTGTATGGATCATGTCCTACCCTATTTCACCTGAAGAGGCCTCTTATTGGCAAAACTAGTTGAGAATAAACATATGAAGGAAGAAGCCACCCAACTTCCACCCTCATACTAGTACTCCCGTGATATAGTACAATGAAACGAGTATTTAGTAGGGGTGAGTATTTCATAGTTACTGAGGTGTATCCAGGGGAAGGTATGATGGAAAGGGCAGTTAGTGAGCGGAAAAAGTGGCGGGCTGTAAGACAAACGAGCTTTGGTGGTCAAACTAAAATAATAAATTTGAAGTAAAATTTAAAAAATTCATACTTCCTCCCTGCTGCACCTGCCAAGACACTCCGTATTCACCTGTAAAACCCTTGATGAGTGATCTTGAAGTTGTGATTGCAAGTGTAATCGTGTTCACACTATTTCAAGTGGCAGTGATTACATATAGTACAATGAAACGTGTAGTGTGCAGTTCTGCAGTGAAAAGTATTTTTCCCCCATAAAATTCACTTTATGCTCTATTTTAAAAATCATAACCCACACAAATCACTTACAATTTTGTAAAAATACCTATACATCATAGGGAAATTAACTGGATTTCATGAATCTCCCCTAGATTGACCCTTCTCAGGCCCATATAGACGTACTCTGGCAGACTGAATTAAATCTTATACAGCGTTGTATGAGTCATGTCCTACCTTATTTCACCTGAAGAGGCCTCTTATAGGCGAAACTAGTTGAGAATAAACATATGAAGGAACTTCCACCCTCATACTAGTACTCCCGTGAGAAATGATGGCTACTAACACCAATACCTGTTGTAAAATGAAACGAGTATTTAGTAGGGGTGAGCCTTTCATAGTTACTGAGGTGTATCCAGGGGAAGGTATGATGGAAAGGGCAGTTAGTGAACGGAAAAATGTGGTAGCTGTAAGACGAACGAGCTTTGGTAGTCAAACTGAAATAATAAACATGAAATAAAATTCTTCAAATTCATATTTCCTCCCTACTATACCTGCCAAGATACTCCATATTCACCTATGTATGTGAATCACAAGTGATTTTGAAGTTGTGATTGCAGGGGTCTATTTCATAAAGCGACAAGTTACAAGCCGATTTTATGTACAAGTTGTAAAAAATGAGTGTGCAAGCGTTTCATAAAGGTACAAGTGTAGACTTGTAATGCACTGTGAAAATTAACAAGTGTACAGGCGAATTTGGACAAGTTACTTGTGTTTCTACATAATTTTGAACAAGTCACTTACTGTTTTAGGTAAAAAATGGCCGATTTTGACTCTCCAGGGGAAGGTATGATGGAAAGGGCAGTTAGTGAGCGGAAAAAGTGGCGGGCTGTAAGACAAACAAGCTTTGGTGGTCAAACTAAAATAATAAACATGAAATAAAATTCTTCAAATTCATATTTCCTCCCTACTATACCTGCCAAGATACTCCATATTCACCTATGTATGTGAATCACAAGTGATTTTGAAGTTGTGATTGTAGGGGCCTATTTCATAAAGCGACAAGTTACAAGCCGATTTTATGTACAAGTTGTAAAAAATGAGTGTGCAAGCGTTTCATAAAGGTACAAGTGTAGACTTGTAATGCACTGTGAAAATTAACAAGTGTACAGGCGAATTTGGACAAGTTACTTGTGTTTCTACATAATTTTGAACAAGTCACTTACTGTTTTAGGTAAAAAATGGCCGATTTTGACTCTTGTTTTCAAGAAATGTAGATTTCAAAAAACTGTACAATAAATATTACAATGAAACGAGTATTTAGTAGGGGTGAGGAAGTATTTCATAGTTACTGAAGTGTATCCAGGGGAAGGTATGATGGAAAGGGCAGTTAGTGAGCGGAAAAAGTGGCGGGCTGTAAGACAAACGAGCTTTGGTGGTCAAACAAGCCATAAACCGCAACTCTTGCTCGGATTGCGCTCGAAGGTTGGAGCACGTAGGTCGAGTCAAGTGTCCGATGACTCCGGGATTAGTCAGGTGAGCCGGCAAGTGCAGGCGGGAGAAGGCCGAGTGGAGGGTGAGGGGGGTTGGAGGGGGGTTGGGTACTCCAAGTCGAGTGCAGGCCCGAAGGGGGTTCGGGTTTGGGGGAACTCGAGAACGGAGGAGGAAGACACGAACTCCTCAGCCCATCGCTATTCGTCCTTGGGCCGATGTGTCATCTACTGAATACCTGAGCGCATCTGTTTCCGAGAAAACCTCCTCTTCCCCTCCCGTTCCCGTCACTACGTACCAGAGACGAGCTCGATGGGAGTCCGCTGAATCGAACAAAGATAACGTGCGATGGGGTGCAGAGTAACCAACATCCTTTCATATCATAACACCTTGCCACTTTAGTCATCCAAACATAATATTATATATTATACAGGGTGATTCCCTCGCAGATGCAAAAAAAAAAAAAAAAAAAAAAAAAAATTGGGTAAAACTACATCAAAAATGGAGTAAAATGCCGCCAACTGCATATTTTTATCTCAATCCGTTCTCGAGATATGATTTTTTTAAGGTTTTTTTCAGGAAAACCGTGTTTTTTTCCTTTTAAACTCAAATTTCTCCACTTTACTTCATTTAATTTTAACTTTTGACCACATTTTCGGAATCAGCATTAAATTTCCTATAAGAATAGTGTACTTGGGTTCTTAAAAAGTACCACCCGAAGACCCACACATCAGCTCAAACATTGACATTTTGAAAAAATAATATTTCTGAAAATCTTTAAAACTTTACTACTTTTTTAAAACTGCTTCATCTAACATGCTTTCCAACGGTATTATCAATTTTACTTTTATTTTGTTATTTAGAGGAGAAAATAATGTTTTAATGTTAAAAAATGTGGGTTTTTCAATGAAATTGTTGGTTTTCTCGAAAGATGACCCTCCATGAACCAACGAGTATGGGGTCGGTTTCTATGTATTTTTTCTCGCTGGATCGAATGGAAACTCTTGCAGATCTCTCAACTACGTTATAATCGAGTTTTACACTTTAATTAACTAGTTTTACCCCATAACACACATACATTTAATCGTAACAAACAAACTAAACATTTGCGATTTTAAGTGTAAAACTCGGTTATAACGGAGTTGGAGAGATCTACAAATGTTACCATTTGATACAGCGTGAAAAAATACATAGAAACCGACCCCATACTCGTAGGTTCATGGAGGGTCATCTTTCGAGAAAACCAACAATTTCATTGAAAAACCCACATTTTTTAACATTAAAACATAATTTTCTCCACTAAATAACAAAATAAAGGTAAACTTGATTATACCGTTGGAAAGAGTATTAGACGAAGCAGTTTTCATGAGATTTTCCAGTTTCCAGGGTTCTTTTTAAAAGAGTAGTAAAGTTTTAAAGATTTTCAGAAATATTATTTTTTCAAAATCGTCAATGTTTGAGCTGATGTGAGGGCCTTTGGATGGTACTTTTTAAGGACCCAAGTACACTATTCTTATAGCAAATTTAATGCTAATTTCGAAAATGTGGTCAAAAGTTAAAATTGAATGAAGTCAAGTGGAGAAATTTGAGTTTAAAAGGAAATAAACACGGTTTTCCTGAAAAAAAAATTGCATCTGCGAGGGAATTACCCTGTATACTTTTCACTATTAAATGAAAAATCAGAACCTAAGTGTAAGACCAGATGACGCAATTTGTAGGAAATAGTTTGAATATAGTAGGTAGGCACATCCTTTTAAGCCTTAAAATTTTAAAGAAGAGTAGGGTAGGCTGCTATATGGGGCGCAAAGTATGGGATGGGAGTCCGCTGAATCGAACAAAGGTAACGTGCGATAGGGTGCAGAATAATCCACATCCTCTCATATCATAACACCTTGGCACCTAAATCATCCAAACATAATATTATATACTTATCACTGTTACATGTAAAACCATAACCAAAGTGCAAGATCAAATGACGCAATTTGTAGGAACTAGTTTGAATATAGTAGCTAGGTACGTCCTTTCAAGTCTTCTTTTAAAATTTCAAAGAAGCGTATGGTAGGCTACTATATGGGTCGCAACGTATTGATGGGGTTCAGCTGAATTGAACAAAGATAACGTGCGATAGGGTGCAGAATAACCAACATCCTCTCATATCATAACACCTTGGCACCTAAATCATCCAAACATAATATTATATACTTATCACTGTTACATGTAAAACCATAACCAAAGTGCAAGATCAAATGACGCAATTTGTAGGAACTAGTTTGAATTTAGAAGGTAGGTACGTCCTTTAAAGTCTTCTTTTCAAAATTTTAAAGAAGCGTATGGTATAGGCTGCTATATGGGACGCAATATATTGATGAGATTCTGCTGTATCGAACAAAGATAACGTGCGATAGGGTGCAGAGTAACCAACATCCTCTCATATCATAACACCTTGGCACTTTAGTCATCCGAACATAATATTATATACTTATCACTGTTAAATGTTAAACCATAACCAACGTCCAAGATCAGATGACGCAATTTGTAGGAACTAGTTTGAATATAGTAGGTAGGCACAGCCTTTCAAGCCTTAAAATTTTAAAGAAGAGTAGGGTAGGCTACTATATGGGTCGCAACGTATTGATGGGATTCTGCTGAATCGAACAAAGATAACGTGCGATAGGGTGCAGAATAATCCACATCCTCTCATATCATAACACCTTGGCACTTTAGTCATCCGAACATAATATTATATACTTATCACTGTTAAATGTTAAACCATAACCAACGTCCAAGATCAGATGACGCAATTTGTAGGAACTAGTTTGAATATAGTAGGTAGGCACAGCCTTTCAAGCCTTAAAATTTTAAAGAAGAGTAGGGTAGGCTACTATATGGGTCGCAACGTATTGATGGGATTCTGCTGAATCGAACAAAGATAACGTGCGATAGGGTGCAGAGTAACCAACATCCTCTCATATCATAACACCTTGGCACTTTAGTCATCCGAACATAATATTATATACTTATCACTGTTAAATGTTAAACCATAACCAACGTCCAAGATCAGATGACGCAATTTGTAGGAACTAGTTTGAATATAGTAGGTAGGCACATCCTTTCAAGCCTTAAAATTTTAAAGAAGAGTAGGGTAGGCTACTATATGGGTCGCAACGTATTGATGGGATTCTGCTGAATCGAACAAAGATAACGTGCGATAGGGTGCAGAGTAACCAACATCCTCTCATATCATAACACCTTGGCACTTTAGTCATCCGAACATAATATTATATACTTATCACTGTTAAATGTTAAACCATAACCAACGTCCAAGATCAGATGACGCAATTTGTAGGAACTAGTTTGAATATAGTAGGTAGGCACAGCCTTTCAAGCCTTAAAATTTTAAAGAAGAGTAGGGTAGGCTACTATATGGGTCGCAACGTATTGATGGGATTCTGCTGAATCGAACAAAGATAACGTGCGATAGGGTGCAGAATAATCCACATCCTCTCATATCATAACACCTTGGCACTTTAGAATACAATAAAGTTTTATTCGTGGCATAAAACAGGCAAGCCTAATTACAATATGGCACACGTCAGAAAATTGTACAATAACAAAGAATAAAAATTTTAAAAATAAATATATTGGACTACGAACATTTCGCATGGTGCAAAACATTTCGCAAGGCGCTTACAACCAAAATATACGGTATAAATGAATCATTTATCTTCCTTCCATCTCTGTTTATTCCATATTTTTCAACAGTAATTTACTTTTCTTGAAATAATCGTGTTTTTTCCCTTTTTTTTTAACGATTTACGTCGTTATTGCTCAACATTTTCACTTCTTTAAACCATTAATAAGGATGTTAGTGACGTAAGTGGGGTTGAAAAAAGACTTAAAGAGTGAGTTCAAACAATTTTCAATTCAACAATGTAAGAAAAGCTGGTCTGAAAGTCCCACAATGAACTTGGTGAAATTTGGAATAATTATCGTCTTTAATGAATTACTGTACCTAGTTATACGTTAAGCTTAATAAGTAGGTAGATTAAAATGTATAGATACCACAGAAATCTAAATGAAATTTAAGCACTCATTGAGAATCTCTAAATTATGGTTCACAACTAAAATGATGAATTCTGTTTACATTGGAAAATTTGTTACCCATGAGCAAAATTCGATAATTATTAATAGCACATTATTTTGAATTGGTAAAATTAAAGTACCGAGGCATCTATTACCTAAGTTTTGGGTACAATTTAAACTAGGTAGACAAATATTCAGTCTCAGAAGTTAAATTGAGTCCCAATTGACTAGCCATGTGAGGATATTGTTAGGTTGCGCTTCAGATGGTGTTTTCACTTTAAAAAAAAACTTCAAAATTTGTAATGATGAACAGCGTTTTTACCTATTTACGTCGAAAATTAAAAATAGAAAAACATTTCAGTCCACTACATTACGACGGAACATGCGATGTACCTATGAACAAACCTATAGAAGTAGGGCACTAACACGGCAAAAACGCCAGACCCTAAAATTGTTAAGTTGTGGAGCATTATAGGCTTAACCAGTGCTTCAGTCAATATTAACTTCGAATCCTTCTCTTATGGCAAATGTCGCGCAATGCACTACCGACGAAACTTCACTTACGTCTCTATTGCTGTTACTATTTTGTATTTTACCTCATCTCTTTAATGACTTGAACTTAGATCCGCCACTATAGCTTCATCAGGTGACATCCCCTTCCTCCAGACAGTAGTGACGTTTACTGCTCTCTAGCGTTAAATAATGGAACTACAGTTTTGAAACTTGTACAGAACCTTCAAACACCTTTTGAAAATCGAATCACACAATAAACTCAAAAGTGACGTATCTCGACTTCCGTCACTATTGATCTCATAGGTTTTGAGATTACGTCACTAATGTTCTCACCATGCGATTTAAGCCATTGGGTCCAACAAGGTAGAGCAGAATAAAGATTTGAACTCGCCAAAAGAGCCGTGAAAGATATCGATTTGGGGTTTAAACTCTCAACTAAATTGTATGACAATAAGGATCTGTGGTGAATTCACAATCGCGTGGTGAATCCACTACAGGATCTATGACTCAACATTGCTGTATGAGCTGCAATACGCCCAAATGGAACATGGAATAGGCTGATTTGTCTAGAATGAAAATACGGTACCCTAATAGAAAAAGTGGCTAAGAGTTCAGGACAATTTATAGCACCGGAGAAGACTTTGTATAAGAACGATAAATCTAGTCATTTACAGTGCACAGACAAAAGAAGTACAACGAATCTCTTACATAGGTCTGAATAATTGGCTCAGGTTATTTACGGGTGATAAACGGTAATCGAGATATTTCAGGAAACGCTTTTGATTAGTTTCAAAACTTTAGTCATCCAAACATAATATTATATACGTATCACTTTTAAATGAAACATCAGAACCTAAGTCCAAGACCAGGGACCTATTTCATAAAGCAACATGCCAAGTTACAAGCAGATTTTATGTACAAGTTGTAAAAAATGGGTGTCCATGCGTTTCATAAAGGTACAAGTGTAGACTTGTAATGCACTGTGAAAATTAACAAGCGTACAGGCGAATTTGGACCAGCTACAAGTGTTTCTCCATCATTTTGTACAAGTTACTGTTTTACAGTTGTAAAAAATGGCCGTTTTTTAACCTACGTTGTTCATTTCGTTTATCCCCACACGCCATTTTTCTTTTCTGCTACACTTATAAATTTAGCTTCTACAAGTGTACTAACTTTTCTACACTTGTACAAGTTGTTTTGGTGAAACACTTGTTCTAGTTTACTGTGCATTACAAGTACCTGTATTTGTTAACTTGGACACTTGTAACTTGTTGTTTTATGAAATGGGCCCCAGATGACGCAATTTGTAGGAACTAGTTTGAATATAGTAGGTAGGTACATCCTTTCAAGTAGGCTGCTATATGGGACGCAACGTATTGATAAGATTCTGCTGTATCGAACAAAGATAACGTGCGATAGGGTCCTGAGCAATCAACATCCTCTCATATCATAACACCTTGGCACTTTAGTCATTCAAACATAATGTTATATACTTATCACTTTTCAACGAAAAATCAGAACCTAAGTCCAAGATCAGATGACGCAATTTGTAGGAACTAGTTTGAACATAGTAGGAAGGCACATCCTTTCAAGTCTTTTTCAAATTTTAAAGAAGAGTAGGGTAGGTTACTATATGGGACGCAACGTATTGATGAGATTCTACTGAATTGAACAAAGATAACGCGCGATAGGGTGCAGAGTATCAGTTATGCAAGTATCGCTTTGAAGTCCACTGATTTTGACCCTCCTCAACTCTTGTTTTCAAGAAATGTAGATTCCAAAAATCTGATTTAAAAAAATCTTTTCGTCCCCTGTTCGAATTTTCTTCTTTGTTCGTTTGCGGTTTGTGTAAGGGCAAAATTGCGTGGATATTTTACAGCCCCTCGGAGAGGAGTAAAATCACCTAGTCAACGAAACGGAAATGTGGATACTGCAAAATGAAATCAAGTCGTTTCCCACTACCTTCTGGGGCTAGCCCATATGCGATTTTTCCCTAGAAAAATATCCATTGTTCAGTATCCACCAAATTCCCCTACAAATTTCCCCTACTTTTCACTGCATACTTGATCAAGCTTGGTTTTTTCCTGTATTCTTTTATTTATTGATTGTTGGTAGGTATATCGTTTCTATTACACCATTAATTACAAATTAAATATATATCGTTTCTATATGGTATAGGTATCGTTTCTATTACACCATTAATTACAAATTAAATCACAATTAAAATAAAGAAAGAATTTAAAAAAATAATAAAAAAATAAAAGCCTTCTGTGGTGATTGAAATAGTTTAATAGAAAAGGTTAAAATAATCTATTGTAGCAGTAGGTATTTCTATTCTAACCTAGAGTATTGCTGGTTTGAGATTATTTTGTTTACATTTTGTTGTTAGCCGTTCTCGGTTTCTTGTCTCGTTTTAGCGAAATTTTGAAGAAATTAAGCTATTGCTCTCGCCTCAAAATTTGTAGAATGTGAATTTTTGAAAAGATTTTATGCAGAAATCCGTTTCAGGCTATTCTGAATCAAATTCTGAAGTTTAACGCATTTTATAATGTATGTATGTACGAGTATATATGTATGTATGTGTCATTCCAGACGATAACTGTCCGTAGAATTGTGCTAGAAACTTCAAACAAATTTTAAAATGTTAAGGACACAAAACTAAAGTTCAAGTTCGTTGGCCAGCATGATCGGATTACATCTTCGGGTTGAAATTTTCAAAAATGTAGTCTAAAATTTCAAAATAGCCTGTTTTTGCGATTTGTTGTGCGAAATAATTTTTTCAGCATACTAACATGTGGTATATTCGGAATCAGCGTAAAATTTCCTATAAGAATATGTATCAAGTTTTCAAAAATTTCAAAGTTGAAAAATCGGTAATATTTGCATGAAACATTGTCCAAATTCAGATTGAACTACTCTTATGGAAGTATCCCTGTATAACCAATCCTAGAACCATGCTGTTTAAGGCTAGAACCATGCTGTAGATAGAATTTGATTCCATGTTTGTCTATCAAAATCATAAACTAAAATTTCTCTACACGATCAATAGCGACTGAAATGTCGAAGATTTCTTCAAAAATTCGCTCATGGGGTCATGCTGCATGACTGGACTTTTTTTTAACGCTTTTTTTAAACGCATTTTTTAACGCTTTTTTCGTTTATGTGCCAAAGTAAAGACATAAAATGTCAAAACCATTGGGAATCTACTTATATGAACGTTTGACGTTTTATTATACAGTCTTCGTATATTCAACAAGTACTAGAAATGAATACCTAAACTGTAATATAAAATGAAATCCTTGACTGTTGCCATGCCATGGGAAATGACGTAGCTACGACTCTGAATCGTTATCGTCATTATTATTAAGATCAAGCCCAACTCTGCTAAGGGGATTACCTATTGCGGTGGAAATGTGGGATCGCAAATGAAAATCAAAGGGATTCGCCAGAAATCAAAAGCGGAGCTTTCTAGAGATCAGGCAATATCCGGACGACTCAACAGGTTTCGCGTTAATTCGGATTGAGTTGAGCTCGCTCGCTCCCGTTTCAGGGAAGAAGAGTTGTTCTAGGGAGAGCATTCATTACTCCACCACATTTTGTATTCCGTTTACTGGGAACCACAGCAACAGTCAGATACGCGGAAGTTGTTATTCGAATGAGATCAACCTGCAACTGTATTGGTTTTCAAAATGAAATTACGAATTCCGAGTAACTGTACACGTACACACATAGGTAGTCAGTATATATACAGAAGATTCCATTTAAATAACGATACCGGATATAATGCAGGGTCCCGCGGGGCAACTGCGTACCCATCTTTCATAAATCTGACTTTGTGATGCTACCATTTCCCACAAAGTACAAGTTGAAATGAAATGAAATGAAGTGAAATGAAATTCATTTCCTTCCTCTTGATAGGTACATACAATCTATATAGAATGTAATAACATTTTTCAATTATAGGTATATCCTAGATTGTTTGTTGAGTTGCCAGTTCACATTAAGTTAATTAACAATTTTATTCAATTTAAAAAGAGTTTTAACATATTTTTCAAGAATCTCTATCAAAATGATAATTTCTATTTCTTTTTTTAGCATTATTTAGCATCTTTGTCATCATCTTAAGACTTTTCGTATTGTTTTTTGATAGTATGTTTTATTTGAAATTTATTTTGTTATGTAGAATATAGTACGTACTTGTTGTGTCATTTAAGATTTTATTCCCTTATCTTTAATTAATTCATGTAATGGTTCATATTGTGTAAGGATTGCACTTGTCATAATTTCTGTTTTTGTTTCAAGGGAATTTTTGAAGAAAATTAAGCTATTGCTCTCGCCTCAAAATTTGTAGAATGTGATTTTTTGAAAAAATGTTATGCAGAAATCCGTTTCAGGCTATTCTGAATCATATTCTGAAGTTTAACGCATTTTATTATGTATATATGTATGTATGTATGTATGTGTCATTCCAGACGATAACTGTCCGTAGAATTGTGCTAGAAACTTCAAACAAATTTTAAAATGTTAAGGACACAAAACGAAAGTTCAAGTTCGTTGGCCAGCATGATTGGATTACATCTTCGGGATGAAATTTTCAAAAATGTAGTCAAAAATTTCAAAATAGCCTGTTTTTTGCGATTTGTTGTGCGAAATAATTTTTTCAGCATACTAACATGTGGTATATTCGGAATCAGCGTAAAATTTCCTATAAGAATATGTACCAAGTTTTCAAAAATTCCAAAGTTGAAAAATCAGTCAAAAATCGAAATAATCGAAGATTTTTTCAAAAATTCGCTCATGGGGTCATGCTGCATGACTGGACTTTTTTAAACTTTATTTTGCAATTTTGTCATCATCTTTAGAGTTTTTGTTTTGATTTTTTGACAGTATGTTTTATTTGCAATTTATTTTGTTAGGTAGAATATAGTACCTACGTACCACTTGTTGTGCCATTCACGATCTTATTCCCTTATCTTTAATTAAGTCATGAAATGGTTCATATTTGTGTAATAATTGCACTTGTCATATTTTCTGTTTTTGTTTTAGCGAATTTTTGAAGAAAATTAAGCTATTGCTCTCGCCTCAAAATTTGTAGAATGTGATTTTTGAAAAAATTTTATGCAGAAATCCGTTTCAGGCTATTCTGAATCATATTCTGAAGTTTAACGCATTTTTTTATGTATGTATGTATGTATATATATGTGTGTCATTCCAGACGATAACTGTTCGTAGAATTGTGCTAGAAACTTCAAACAAATTTTAAAATGTTAAGTTCGTTGGCCAGCATGATCGGATTACATCTTCGGGTTGAAATTTTCAAAAATGTAGTCACGAATTTCAAAATAGCCTGTTTTTTGCGATTTGTTGTGCGAAATAATTTTTTCAGCATACTAACATGTGGTATATTCGAAATCAGCGTAAAATTTCCTATAAGAATATGTGTCAAGTTTTCAAAAATTTCTAAGTTGAAAAATCAGTCAAAAATCGAAATAATGCCGTTCGCTAGTTGTAAAAATCGGTAATATTTGCATGAAACATAGTCCAAATTCAGATTGAACTACTCTTATGGAAGTATTCCCTGTATAACCAATCCTAGAACCATGCTGTTTAAAACGTAGGTAGTAGGTGCTTGTTAGAAATGTTTAGCTTTATTTAGCACTTTTGTCATCATCTTAAGAGTTTTTCGTTTTGTTTTTTTGTTTGACAGTATGTTTTATTTGAAATTTATTTTGCTAGGTAGAATATAGTACGTACTCGTTGTGCCATTTAAGATCTTATTCCCTTATATTTAATTAAGTCATGTACCTAATGGTTCATATCTGTGTAATGATTGCACTTGTCACATTTTCTGTTTTTGTTTTTTAAAGTCCTGATCCAGACAATTTTTATAAATTTTTGGAGATCAGTAACTGCCAAACTTTAATTAAGATGTGTTGGTTTTGTATCCATAGATCGAAGTATCAAATACTTCCTTATCTTTTTGTGTGTATACATATGTACTTACATTCTTTTTGTAATAAATGTCATTACTGAAAAACAAATAAATAAAATATCTAAATTGAAAAAATACATAATAAATAAAATTAATATACCTACATGGTGTGATAAAAAATAATCAGTTCTATGTCCACTTATTGAAGGCCAATGTATGCCTAAAAGCTAAGCTTGCGCTGGCATAAATGAGCCAAATTCAGCAATCCGGTGTAGAACCTTGCGTTAACTATTTAATATTACTCATGAAAAGCAGAGAAAAAACGTTCTTGTTTGTTTTGTTTTTGTTTTAAGGACTTCTAATGTAACCCAATAATCCACTTTATATTATTTGAGCGCATACTTGGGATATCTCACTCCATTTAGTATACAATATCAAATTATCCATTGTTGAAACATATTCTTTTAGAGCTTTGTTCAATTTGTACAAAGGGTAAAGATTTACGTTGATAAACAAAGGATGAATAACGTCAAAAAAACAATTGAAAACGACAATCATGCGATATTTAGGGCTGCGTCCAAAGAAAGTACATTTTATTTGAGGGTAAGAAAGTACATTTTATTCTATATGGTTTTCCTCTTAAATACCTAATATTTTCTTTAAAATCACATTTATTATTTAGTATGTATTTCCCCAAATTAAAGGTATAGAGCTGGTGTGCGCTCATAATATTCAATTCTTTGAACGAGGCAAGAGTTGAATGCCTTATAGGTATGTCTGTGAAAGCCATCCTTTAATATATTTTTTGTAAGATGAAAAGTGGGTCCAGCACAGTTCCGAAGGTACCCCCTCACATTATAATGGCGAACTGTAATAAAGATTGCACTAAGGCGTAATAAACGGTTTTTTTTTAACTTGGTCACCCAAGAATTTAAATAATGACTACAGTTTTATTACTGTGCACGGAGGTCCTCGATCAGATTTGACCTCTAAGTGCTTGCCCTTCAAATTTTCTTTCGAAATATGATTTGGGAATATGTTAGGATTATAATTCAGCAAAAACTGAAATCAGACATTGAGCCGTTTTTTTTAATTCAGTTTTTAACTTTTTAATTGATACTTTAATCATGAAAACACGCTATAATCGCCAAAATTCAGAAAAAATATTATTTATGTGTCATTATACAATAGAATCTTCTTCTAGTTTCATAGTTCTGACCTATTTTGTGATCAAATATAATTAGAAAAACAAAAATAACTACATTTGATTGAACAAAATAATTATTATATTTGCATGAAGCTCTTAATAAATGCCTGTGAGTATACGTGTAGTATGTGCGTGTGTGTCTATATGTACGCTTGTGAGTGAGTTTATAATGATTCATTACGTAAATTTTAACATAAAATATATATCTAAATCGAATAGAAAATAAAAATAATGGCATTTCAACAGTTTACATATATGCAGAGAATTATATTCGCGTACAGCTCTTAATAAAAGTTGTTCATACTCAGGATTGATTCGCGATACGTTATTATTATATTTGGCCCACGTCGCAGAAAAATCATGATGCACGGCCTCCATAGCCTGTTCACTGTAAAAGCCGAGGCCATTTCCGTGTTTGGTACAAAATTCTTCCACATGAAAGAAAACCGTGTGAACTTTTGGAGTGACTAGAATATCCAAAGATAAATATGATGCTTTGAATTCATTGATGTATTCAATGAATTTTGGATCCAACCTGACTGAGAAAGATGCTTTGACAACTTCATTGAACTTCTGGAAAGCATCAACGTATTTTAACAACCTATGCTACAGTTTGAACAACACAACAAATCAAGTTTCTATAGGCTCCCATGGGTCGTTTCCCGCTGAAAACTACAGTGCTCTGCCCAAAGAAGAGCTTCGGCTTCAAATTCTTTGGACAAGTGTTTGGGTGTTCTGACCCATGGGAGCCCTTCGTTAAAAGGAAATAGTTGCCGCATTTTGCTACAGAAACTTGATTTGTTGCGTTGTTCAAACTGTAGCATAGGTTGTTTAAAATACGTTGATGCTTTCCAGAAGTTCAATGAAGTTGTCAAAGCATCTTTCTCAGTCAAGCTGGATCCAAAATTCATTGAATACATCAATGAATTCAAAGCATCATATTTATCTTTGGATATTCCTGTCTCTCCAAAAGTTCACACGGTTCTCTTTCATGTGGAAGAATTTTGTACCAAACACGGAAATGGCCTCGGCTTTTACAGTGAACAGGCTATGGAGCCCGTGCATCATGATTTTTCTGCGACGTGGGCCAAATATGAAGTATCGCGAATCAATCCTGAGTATGGACAACGTTTATTAAGAGCTGTACGCGAATATAATTCTCTGCATATGTAAACTGTTGAAATGCCATTATTTTTATTTTCTATTCAATTTAGATATATATTTTATGTTAAAATTTATATAATGAATCATTATAAACTCACACACAAGCGTAAACATAGACACACACGCACATACTACACGCATACTCACAGGCATTTATTAAGAGCTTCATGCAAATATAATCATTATTTTGTTCAATCAAATGTAGTTATTTTTGTTTTTCTAATTATATTTGATCACAAAATAGGTCAGAACTATGAAACTAGATGAAGATTCTATCGTATAATGACACATAAATGATAAATTATTTTTTCTGAAGTTTGGCGATTATAGCGTGTTTTCATGATTAAAGTATCAATTAAAAAGTTAAAAACTGAATTTAAAAAAACGGCTCAATGTTCGATTTCAGTTTTTGCTGAATTACAATCGTAACATATTTCCAAATCAAATTTCGAAAGAAAATTTGAAGGGCAAGCACTTTGAGGTCAAATCCGATCGAGGACCACCATGTGTGGTAATTGGACATGGCAAGCCTTTTATCGAAATTTGCGACCCACAGGAAGTCATGTTTTGTGGAACGGGCTGCCACTTCGAACTCGTTCACACTATATCACTATATCACTGACTGGACCAATCAGTGAAGTGTGCTAGTCTGGTAAGAGATGATTGTGTTCCTCTAAGTATTGCACGATGGGCCTGAAGCCTTGCTCTATGTGCAACCTCCATGAACGAGAGGATGTACTATACCACTTTCTGTGTAGATGCCCGATTCTCGCCGAATTTCGGCTCATTGCGTTCCGCTGCGACCAACGAGAATAGAAGATCTATTCTATTTGACGACACGTTGTCTCCAGATAAAGCGATTTCAATCCTGAATGGCCCTGATTGGACGAAGCTGGAGCTCTATTGTAGATTAGCTTGGAGATATAGGAAATTGCCTGTTGCAGAATTTAACTTTTGATTAATGTATTAAAGTGGATTTTGGCGTGTGGTGTTGTTTTTGCAATGTACGTGTTTCTTTTCAGTATTTTATTATCAATAAATGGAACAATTATTAACCCAAAATAGCAGGCATTGTAAGGCCCTACTTCCGGCAGACAATTTACTATTGCCGTGTTGTTTATTTGATTTGAATTTGGCAAATTCATTATGTTTAAAATTCTAATAAACCTTTTTCTTCTTCTTCTTCTTCAGTTTTATTACTTTCCCCAGGCATTTCTACGTTGAAAAACGTGTGGATATAATGAATTGAAGTTAATAATTCATAAAGAATTTGGAAAAATCTGGAAGCATTCCAACAACGCACTTGCCCCCTGTTGGGGGGGCAAGTGCGTTTTCAACTTTCTACCCGAAAAATAATAAAAATAAAATGAACCAAAGTAGGTAGATTTTAGGTATAATTTAAAATGAAATGTAAATTATAAATAAAACGTCGCGAAATAGATCAATTTTAGCAACTCAACATGAATTCCTGAGATGATAAATTGGTCAATAAGTTCGTCAACTTGTTGACTGACGTCTGATTCGCTGTCGGATGGCGAATGAGGTTTGCGTGAGAGAATTTGAAGACCTCAGAGTTTTGCAGAATTAGATAGGAATGAGGTTTGGGGTTTGGCAGTTGTGCGTGGGGGTTGAGGAAGAGGTTCTGGATGGAAATTAGGCTTCAAGACCTTGATTTTCTTATTTTCCTAGTAATTTCATGTGGTTTTTAATGGAACGCATTTGCCCCACCGTCAAAAAAGAGGGGCAAGAGCGTTTTATTAATTTACTGCAGCAATATTTGTAGACTCGAAGTTATCAAGAGCGCAGTTCACGCAGTGACAAAAGGTTGAAAGATAAACAGTGAAATAAAGAGGAAAGGAAGGAAGAAAGGAATGAATACAAGAAAACCATTGACAACTTTATTTTATTTGGGTTGAAGTTTTGGCTTTTTTTATTGTCGTTTCATTAGCAATATTTCGGCGCCATGATGGCCGCCCTCATCAGGCATCAACAAGTAACAAGCAACATCTAGTTACAAGATACAATTTACATCACATTTTTTTATTTATAGGAACTAATATCATCAACTAAATCATTTAACCAATCTATTTTAGAGAATAAATAAGAGCGTAAAATAAAGAGGGTACTTAATTAAGAGCGTAATCGGCAATATTTCGGCGGCCATCATGGCGCCGAAATATTGCTAATGAAACAACAATAAAAAACGCTGCAAATTATTTCACAAAGGTTTATTATTTTTTCAATTGAGTATGATCGTAGTTTTAGTTGGCTTGCGTACGTCATAAGGCCCGTCCAGACTCCTCGGTGTGTCCTATTTCCAGTTGCCACAACCTATACTTCTATAATTATATACGCATGTTTATATTTCTCGATTTGAGCTCCTATCTATTCAAATAGTTATTGCCTTAATAATATCATTATCAAAGTACGTACGAAAAGTCGAGAGGATATGTTATTAAATATGCGTAGGAAAAGCATTGGTATTAACACACAAATATGACCTAGAAAAAAACATATTATTCATGCCTCGAAGGAACGCCGTACCCACCACAAGGTGCCGCGGCGCCTCCTCTCACTCCACCCCCCGCTCACCCCCCCCCCCCCCTCACCACCCACCGTGACCCCCTGCCAAGCGTGCGTGCGTGCGTAAGTCTACCACACAAAGCCTTAAAAAAGACACTTTTTCGGCCGTTTTTGGCCCATAGCATCTATGCGAGTAAAGCGATCGGGATGGTTAAACGTTAGGACCAATTAGACCCCAAATGGAGTCTATGTGCGAAAGAACGGGTTTTTAAAGTCAATTCTTAGGCCTTTTATGGCCCGGACGGCGGACGGCGAACGGCGGACGGACATTTCAAATTTGGATTCTACGCACCTTGAAACGTAAAGTGACAAAGTTTGAGGGGGGGTTATAAAAATTTTTTGCTACACGATCACATAGGCTTATTATTGGAAATAATAAACCAAAAGCCAAAACTTCCACGACTGGTGTGGTCATTCAACCCAAATAAAATTTAACATCGACCGAGTCACAAGTCAACAACCAAGTACCATTGACAACCTGTACCTCTCTCAGATCCACACTCTGATGTCGGACGAAGGCTTCGAGGAAAATGGTTCCAATCACGCTTATTTGTTCACTGAGGAGGTTAAAATTTTTATCAGGTGATCATGAACACCTGTTCTATCATTTTCTAAGAAACTTATTAAAAAAGAGTGGCCTCGTAGCGAAATAAAACGAAGAGACGCACTTGCCCCGAAATCGCATTTGCCTCCCTCTCCCTTGACCCTAGGTCGGATTTAAGGGTGGAAGTTCCTTCAGAAATGCGGTTTCAATAATAAAATACATCATGTTTCACTGCTGGGTTTTGTAATTGAAATAATCAAAATTCAGCGCTAGCCGTCATGTTTTCTATTGATTTTCACGTACAACCAATGCGTTGCTATGGATTTTTTGGCACAAAAACGGAATTTTTATATCAATCCAAAGGAAAGTTACTGTCAGGGAATTTTTTTTTTTTTTTTTTTTAATAAATTTTTGTGTGTGTAAGGATCTCAAAAATGACAAAATTGCGCATTTTGTGTAAGAAAAAATTGCAGTAAGACTCAGATACGCGGAGGAGGTTATTCGAATGAGATCAACCTGCAACTGTATTGGTTTTCAGGAAGAAATTACGAATTCCGAGTAACTGTACACGTACACACGTAGGTTGGCAGTATTTATATACAATAGATTCCATTTAAATAACGATTCCGGATATAATGATAGGTTCGGATTTAAGGGTGGGAGCTCCTTCAGAAACTTGGTTTCAATAATAAAATGCATCATGTTTTACCGTCGGGTTTTGTATTTGGAACTGAGCAAAATTCAGCGCGAGCCGTCATGTTTTCTATTGATTTTCACTTACAACCAATGCGTCGCTTTGGATTTTTTGGCGCATGAATGGAATTTTTATCTCAATCAAGGAGAGTTATTGTCTGGGATGACATAAAGGGTGTCCCCAAAAACGATACCACCCCCTGCTAAAATCGTTAATAATGGGTAAAAAAAAAAAAAGTTTTTTCAATCAATGTTTTTTTTGTTAGGATCTCAAAAATGACAAAAATGCGCATTGCGCACGTGCGCGAACTTGCGCAACAGACATCAACTTCGTCATTTTAGCGAATTTTTGAAAAAAATTATTAGCGAATTTTTGAAGAAAATTAAGCTATTGCTCTCGCCTCAAAATTTGTAAAATCTGAATTTTTGAAAAAATGTTTTCAAAAATTTCAAAGTTGAAAAATCAGTCAAAAATCAAAAAAAGTTTAAAATCAAAAATCTCATTTTAAATAGCATATTTACTATTCAGAACGAGTTTTTCGCAATAAAATTGGTAGTTAACAATCTCTTTTCACTCAAACTCCTCAATTTTCAAAACAATATAGCAGAATATTTGTAGTACGATAATTTACGAAAGTTTGCTCATACGATCACGCTGCATGACTGGAACTTTTTAACGTGAAACCCCATTTTTTATTGCAGATTTGAATGGTACTCAAAATTTTATGAAGAAATGACCCATCACTCGATTTTTTTCGCAAACGAGCACAATGCCGCTCTAAAAGTGCAACAAATGTGAAATACTGAGTTTTAAAAGATATTCATTTGCCACGTGTATACCTGATTTTGGAATACTTTTTCATTCTGAACCTCGTAATGATCATTTATTGATATTTGCAAACACCAACTTGGGAAAACACCGAGAAATTGACCAGAATTACATTTTTCTGATACATTTCCACAAAGCACAAAAGCGTACAAAAATGATGATTTTTCTGTTTTTTTCCCAAGTTGGTGTAGCAAATATCAATAAATTAACATCATTACGAGGTTCTGTACGAAAAAATACCCCAAAACCATTTATTACATGTGGCAATTGAGTATCATTAAAAACTCATTATTGCACAATTTTTTCACTTTTAGAGCCAAGTTTGCGTGCACTAAAAAAATCGAGTGAAATTTAACTTAGAATCGGAATCTGCAATAAAAAGTGGTTTTAAAAAAGTTAAAAAAAAAAAAAAAAAAAAAAACCCGGTTGATGTCAATTGCACCACATTGGCGCAAGTGTCGCGCGCGAAAGTATTTTTCCTGATATCTACGTAGAAAATTATGAAGAATGGCGTTGGTCCCAATCTTTTACGCTGAATTCAGGGGAAATGAAGGGGGTGTCAACTTTCGGTGGGACACGATCACGATATATGGTGGTGGTAATGTAAGAAAATTCGCTCGTACAATCATGCTGCACGACTTGAACTCTTAAGGAACATGGTTCAGAGATAAATCCAATAAGCTCTTTACAGTTTTGTTTACTTAAAAAATAAAGTTGAACGGGGTGGTACCATTCGATTCATTGAAAAAGGACCATAATCTTGTGAAACAACTACCCTTTTATAGAATTTTTTAAAGACGTTGATTTTTGAAAATTTCAACTCTTGAGTTCCACCATTTGGAGTCGATTATATTTGGTTTCGAGGTTTCAATCTTATTTGCAACCAACATGTGATTTTCGAGCCAAATTTCGTGAAATTATTTCTACTTGTGTACCTGCAAGGTGAGGTTTAGGAATTATTACTTAAACATGATTGCTCAATGTTGATTTGTGTATTATGACTATGAGACGTACGGAGATATGTAATGATGTACGAAATGGCTCCAATAACTTATGAGTTACAATTTTGTACTACGTATGTATCATGTTTTATTTTGTATAGGTCTTTACAATTCTTGGAACACAATAAGTTCTAGTGTATCGAGTTCTTCTTGCAATTTCTGTTTGATTAGAAAAAAATCTCACAAATGATGGAGGGAAATTCCGAGAGAAATACGGTGGATGGGCGACAGGATTTAATAGAGGAGACGGAAAAAAGATATCGAGAAAACCTGAAAAAATGGAGAGGAATCTGATTCTTTTCCAAACTTGGGTTCTTCGGAGAACCACTGGGAGAAGGTACAATGCCTTTTTCCGGAGAATATCTCAGCATTTCCGGAAATTCTCGATCGCTTCCTGCAACTTGTCTCATCGATTTAAACCAGACCCTTCCCCAGTTCCTACGTTATCTTGGTTTCTCAGGACCCAATCACTCTAGAAAATAGAGCTCCCGGATCAGCTGAATTCTAAAAAGGAACTTTCAGATAAGATGAGACGAAAATATCTAGGATGCATTGTTCTCGGAACCTTTACGTTTCAAACATTCCTGTCTAATACGTCGATCATATTGGAGCACAAACAAATTAAAACCTGATAATGAATGGGTCTGAAAATAATCTTTCTAAAAATAATGATTGTTCATATCAGCAAAATCAGGCCATATAACTCATTCTAGTTGTCTTGTGATTCATTTAGCGAATTTTCCCAACAGAGTGGAAAGTAATGTCCATTTTTACTTTCCCAACAGAGTGGAAAGTAATGTCCATTTTTACTTACCCAACATCCCAACAGAGTGGAAAGTAATGTCCATTTTTACTTTCCCAACATCCCAACAGAGTGGAAAGTAATGTCCATTTTTACTTACCCAACATCCCAACAGAGTGGAAAGTAATGTCCATTTTTACTTACCCAACATCCCAACAGAGTGGAAAGTAATGTAGTTTAATAATGTTTGAATAAAAAATGTTGTAGACTTTGAAATTGGTCTTTACAAGATTTTTTTTTCGGCAACCAAAATCATTTCCATAATATATTTTATATTTATTATATATAGCAGAAAATTGTCATAGAAGTTTACACTTCTCCCGTGTGGTCTTTAGCACACCTGGCTTTTTTTAAATTTATGATTATGTCGGTTGATATAGACTTTTATTATAAGCTTATATATTTCACCATATTTAAATGTTTGTAGATGATAAAATCACTTCATATTCTAAAATAATGTTTGTTTTTATTTCCATTTCACCAAACCTCTTAGGTTTTGAAATTCTGGGCATTCCATGATTGCGTGTTTGAGGGTTCCATTTGGATGTCCACATTTTTGGCATTGAGGGTCTTTATGTAAGTTTATGCGGTGTAGGTATGCATCACATAAACCGTGATTTGTTCTCGTTCGAATTATCCTACGTGCCATGGACTTTCCGATATCTTTATTTGTGAAGCAAGGTACACGGGGGGGTTGCGGTTGAATTCTCTTGTAGCTTTGTCCATGGCGATTGTTCGAATTCTTGCTTCCATTTACCATAATAATTTCTCTCTAGAATGGGAATCAACTCTTCGACCATTACAGGAATGTCCAATACCGTCCCTGCTAAACTTCCTTCCTTCGCCAGCTGATCAGCTAGTCATTCATGGTTAGTCCTGCATGAGTTTTCACCCAAATTAATTCTACTTTATTGCTCTCGCTACAAGATGGTAATAGTTGGAGTAATCGAACAATCAAGTTGTTTTGAGGATTCGCAACGTGCTTAGAGAGTCGGAGCATATCAGATAAGATCCCCTCAGTTAACGCTCTCTGTGCTGATGATTTGGTCTTGGAATGGTCTAAAACGGATTACTATGCGGTAAAAAAAAAAAAGTTTCAATGCTTGGGTTGTCCCCCGATCCTCTGGATCAATTCCAATAGGTGTCCCTCTTATTAACGAAGCCGTGCCTATAAGACATCAGAGGGACGTCTTAAAACGACGACATGATTCTGAATATTGATGTAATCACGCGTAAACAAAAAATAATCTCTTTATAAACTGTGACGATCGACTAGGAAATATAATCGTACGAAATTGTTTAAAAACACCTACTTTTCTTACATTGGCTAATACAAAAAAAGGATATTTGGATTTGAAAAGAAAAACTTCCGCATTTTTTCTACCGACAACATACCTACTTTTGATAAAGTTGATTAACGCTGAACGCGGCGGTAAAGTGGTGAAGTTGTATCATCACTTTGGAAAGATATCGCAGATAAGGCTCAACGTAAAAGGATAACAACAGATAATGGAGAGCCGACAAGCTGCATTGTGAGACTCGCTTGTACAACACGGGTTCGCAGATTGGAATGATTTGCAGATGTACAGTGCTGGCCAAAGATTGTTTTGTTTACGACATTCGGTTAAAGGAAATTCGAGTCAAAATATTCAAACCAAAACGTTGCAAATTATTACACAAAGGTTTGTCATTTTCTGAGTTAGATTGCCCTTCTGCGCAGATCGCTGACATATTGATGGGGAAAACTGATATTTGCAACAAAGAAACATTTAGTAACCGACCAGGAAAACCCCTTCAAACATTTTTTATGCCCTTAAAACATTCTAAAAAGAAAAATAACCTTTCGAAAGTTTAAGATCCGAAATTAAAATACCCGAATAAACAAATAAACATATTGGAAAGTAATGCATGCATGCATCACAGGGACGTCCCTATGGAAGGATTGCATATAATTCGAACTGAACCACTCTCGACGAAGTTGTGGAAACCCATTTCAAAACGGTATTTAGTGAAAAAAAAAAAACGTTGTCTATTTCCAAGCAAAATAAAGAGTTACAATGTATATAGTATTCAATAAAGTGTAACATTGTAACTATTTGTTGTTCGTGGAAATAGACAACTTTCTTCACTAAATCCCGTTTAGTAGGTATATAATTTTGGTGAGGGGGAAAAACAAGAGAAAAAACAAAAATATCGTAACTTCTCAAAATTAACACTAGCCCCTTCAGTGAATTTCCATGCTACTACTTCCAGCATGAAATTTGAAACTCCTCACATATTTTCCAAAACTAGACCAAAGTCATAATTGAACAAAGAGTGTTCATGATAATCCGACGAGAATAGGTAAAACATGATGATTTATTAAATCGAATAGCAACGGTATAATCAGTTTCTAACAGATTAAGCACGTGTAACACATTCTATCATGTGTTCATCAGTGGGTTTACTACACTATACATATATATATATATATATATATATATGAAAAAACGTTAAAATCTAGGATTCACTTCAGAATGTTTCAAAACGGATTTCAATGAAGAAAGTTTTCCAAATTTTTGGAGCCATTGCAATTGCTGCATTTTCTACAGAATGCACACTTTGTAGTCCATTTCGCTAAAATGGACTTTTGTCCCGTTTTTTGTAGTTAGGGATCTTTCCAAAACTAAAACCACATCAGGAGGCCGAGTGGTCAGGCGGAGGTTTCCGTTTTATTTCTGTGGTCCGACGCCAGGAGACGCCCAGATACTTTTCGGTATGACATCATGCGCGACATCTTCAACTCAGGTCTGAGTCACAAAAAGCGGACGGACCCGCATCCATCTCGAGCAGCCTCAGCCTCCTCACACTTAACACGGTGGTGGTGGTGGGGGGTGTTCCAACAATTAACGAAATTACATAGTAGCCGCCGGACAATCAAGTTCTACAGGCGTTCTCACGGGTCCGAGCCCTTCCCTCCGGTCTGGTTATACTGACTATAGTTGAGTACCTACATAATGTTTGAGAGCGAAACAGAACCGAGGGTAGTTTTTTTCTCACTTTCACAGGCTCGAAAATCAACAGAGTTACCTATCACCATACATTAATAGCTAAAAGTTGGTCGGAGTTGGCACGTGGAAGGGAAAGAAAGCGCACCTATCAATTGCTTCCTACCTGGAGCCTATTTCATAAAGCAACAAGTAACAAGTTACAAGCCGATTTTATGTATAAGTTGTAAAAAATGAGTGTGCAAGGGTTTCATAAAGGTACAAGTGTAGACATGTAATGCACTGTGAAAATTAACAAGTGTACAGGCGAATTAGGACTTGTTACAAGCATTTCCCCATCATTTTGAACAAGTCTCTGTTTTACAGGAGTAAAAATGGCCAATTTTAACTTACGTCAATTTTAAACTTGTTATTTTCCAGCATTGTGAGTTGACAATTTTTCGGTGTTTAATATGCGGAAATCATCTGCTGAAGAATACAGACAAGAAAGAAACATTCAGCACAGAAGACGCCAACAATTTTTTCGGTCATGAATAAAGGCTTTTTTTCGTGGGTATTTTAGAGTTTAACGAGAGATTTAGAATGTCTTCCAAGACCCTTGAATGATTCAAATGCTGTGTGACCCTGTGCAATCTTTTCTGTTCGAGTATTTCGAAGTTACAGATGACATTCCTAACCCAGCAGCATTAAGACTTGATGAACTGATTAATCATTTCCGCTGTTTTTTTTTTGTTTTTTTTTTTTTGTTTTTTTTTTTTTTTACAAGTTTTATTGCGCCAAGTAATAACAACTTATAAGCAATATTCATGTGATAAATTATTATACATTTTCTTAAGATATAATATACTTCACTTTAGACTTATTGTTCTGATTATAGTCACTAGTCTTGACGTTCATTTTATTTCACTTAGTTCATGCGGTTTAGTTCTTTTAAGTCTTCTAAGTAGATCTTCGGTGTCAAGGAGCTGAACGACATCCTCGTTAACATGATCTCTGAGCCTCAAAAGGTGATTGACGGCTTGCTTGCGGATAACCTCATTGACAGATTCAACTTTCAACTCATAGTGTAATCTGTCGTTTCTGAAGTATCTGTATGCATCAACGCAGGTACGCAGAACATTATTCTGAAAGCTCTGAATGATGTTGCGGTTACTTTGTGCAGTGCACCCCCACAGTTGCGCACCGTATGTCCAGACAGGTTTGAGGACATTTCCGCTGAATGAAGGAGAAAAATCCGATTATGCCAGCCATCAGAATAAGTTGAAATCAAATAAACACTCTCTCCACTTTTCAGTTTATGATTTGTCTGTCTTCCAATCATTGCACCTTGTCATGCACGATAAACATCCTATCGTGTACTTAACACAGTTTTTATATTATGATTCGCTGACTAAACTTCAATTTCGGCATCCCGCTTGACGTTGTTCATTTCGTTTGTCCCCACACGCCATTTTTCTTTTCTGCTACACTTGTAAACTTACCTTCAACAAGTTTAACTTTTCTACACTTGTACTCATTATTTTGGTGAAACACTTGTTTACCGTTCATTACAAGTACCTGTACTTGTTAACTTGTACACTTGTAACTTGTTGTTATTTGAAATAGACCCCTGGTAGCTTCTGTATCCCTTCGTTACGTTTCAGTGAACTTTCGTAGAAAATGAAGCTATTGCAATGGCTCCAAAATTTTTAAAATAAAAATTTTCTATTTTAATTGTTGAAATCTGTTTTGAGGCATTAGGAAACAAATCCTAAAATTTAATATTTTGACATGGATGTCTTTGCTCTGGGGGGTCAACCAAAAATTTTCGTCACGCAAAAGTTTACGTCACAATTTCTAATGATGTTCACGTACAACCCATCCGTTGCTAGGGGATTGGAACTTCCGCAGTTTTCATCGCACAGAAATCGTTCGCCACTCGTTGGAAAGCGCTTGATTAATGTGATAAACGTTCACATCTCAAGCTACCAATTTCTCCCTCCTTCCGTACCTGGCTACATTCCTAAACTAAGTTGATTGGACTATAAACAATTTTAATAGGCCGGTTACAATATTCTTAACGTAAAGCAATAGCATCATTTACTGCACTCCATAGGAAACATTTTCATCCTCTTGACAACAGTCGACTGTTAACATCAACTCATTGTAGTGGCTTCTCCCCACAGTTATTTTCAACATTTCTATAAGTAAACCGTTGCTTTGTTGGAATTAGTCGGGATGCGGCCCAGTGAAAATAAATGAAATTATTTCATTTATTGTTTTATTTGATAACGTTTCGTCCTCTTACTGAGGACATCTTCAGATCTTGGTGTGATTTATAAACATCCGAATATAACGGATTTGTCAAATAAAACAGTGGCTCACCAAGTCAACTCAATGTCAAGAAAGCAAGATCTGAAGATGTCCTCAGTAAGAGGACGAAACGTTATCAAATAAAACAATAAATTATATAATTTCATTTATTAATGAAAAATCAGGCTATCATGAACATAAAAATGATAGCGCCTGTATTGGAGAAATAACGTTAATAGTATGTATAGTATGCTTATTGTGTCTCCAAGAATAGTAGAATAAATTCTTTATCCTGCATTTCGTCGCCTACAGTCCAAAGTTAAAGGATTTGTTTACAACTCTCGAGGACAACCGTTATGAAATCCCCAATCAAAGACATATCCATGTAACATGGTATCTGCTTGTAAAGCAGATAGTGGAACTCGTTTACGAGTTTTTTTCATACGTCACTGATATGTAGGTACCTCTATATGTATACAGGGAGTCTACAGAAATTATGTTACAAACTCAAGGAATCGATTCTAGTGCTTTTTTCTGATATGCCCCTCCTCAAACACGTCCCTGATATAAACGATGAATGGTATGGAAGAGATAGGTTACTGTTTGCCAAAGTAGAGAATACATACCTAAATATAAGTAAATATAGCATTTACAATAATACAATCCTACCGGGTTGCCACTGGCCATACCCGTCTTACTCACAGACAACTGCTTAATGCAGAAGCTCGAGATTTTGTGTGAGGGAGGGGGGGGGGGGGAGTTACCCGTTCATCTGAAGGACTGCCCAGCCCTTGCGGACTTCCGAGTCCAACATCAGCCCCCTCAGTGGGTTGACGTTTTATCCGGACCAGACAAGGTCCAGTCCCTGTTGTTGTATCTGAGAGCCGCTGAGCTCTACTGCGAACTGTGATATATTTATATACATCTGGTCTTGTTTTATTTCACTTTGCTTATTGTATATAATATATAACAGCATGTATGTAGTTATTTCCCTATTTTTCAACTAGTCTTAGATGTATTATTTTATTTTTGGGTTTTTTTAAATCCACTTTGGGGGCTAAACAGTGTTCATCACTGTACCCCTCATTTTCCTCCCTTTCCGAGTTGCCGGTGGAGTCCGTGATGGCGCTCCTTTTTTGTCAACGATGGCAACATGGCTCCCCTTAGAATCGTGCCACATCCAGTTTCCCTTTAGACACCTTGTTCAACGCCGCTAATGATCCGCAGTTGAGGTGCGACTTACACCTTAAAAAATAAATAAAATAAATAAAAATAAATAAATAGAATAAAATAACAATATAGTATTTACTTGTCGAATTTGAGGTTTTACACATAAAAAAAGTCCAGTCATGCAGCATGACCCCATGAGCGAATTTTTGAAGAAATCTTCGATTATTTCGATTTTTGACTGATTTTTCAACTTTGAAATTTTTGAAAACTTGATACATATTCTTATAGGAAATTTCACGCTGATTCCGAATATAGGTACCACATGTTAGTATGCTGAAAAAATTATTTCGCAAAAACAGGCTATTTTGAAATTTTTGAATACATTTGTGAAAATTGCAACCCGAAGATGTAATCCGATCATGCTGGCCAACGAACTTGAACTTTCGTTTTGTGTCCTTAACATTTTAAAATTTGTTTGAAGTTTCTGGCACAATTCTACGGACAGATATCGTCTGGAATGTCACATACATACATATATACATATATACATACATACATACATACATAAAAAATGCGTTAAACTTCAGAATATGATTCAGAATAGCCTGAAACGGATTTCTGCATAAAAGTTTTTCAAAAAATCACATTCTACAAATTTTGAGGCGAGAGCAATAGCTTAATTTTCTTCAAAAATTAGCTAAAATGAGAGATTTTCCGTTTCCGAACCAGAGACGAAACAGAGACAGACATCTTC
>CM061047.1:71801683-72071683 GCA_030762985.1 Adelphocoris suturalis
TAGTTTTCATAACACAGAAATCGTTCGCCACTCGTTTCAAAGCGCTTGATTTATGTGATGAATGTTCACATCTCAAGCTACCAATTTCCCCCTCCTTACGTACCCCTACATTCCTAAACTAAGTTGATTGGACTATAAACAATTTTAATAAGCCGGTTACAATATTCTTAACGTAAAGCAATAGCATCATTTACTCCACTCCATAGGAAACATTTTCATCCACTGACAACAGTCGACTGTTAACAACAACTCATTGCTTCTGTATTGGAGAAATAACTTTAATTTATAGTATGCTTTTTGTGCCTCCAAGAATGATAAAATAAATTCTTTATCCTACATTTCGTCGCCTACAGTCCAAAGTTAAAGGATTTGTTTACAACTCTCGAGGACGACCGTTATGAAATCCCCAATCGAAGACATATCCATGTAACATGGTATCTGCTTGTAAAGCAGATAGTGGAACTCGTCTACGAGTTTCGGTACTTTCAAATCTTTCACGGTTTTTAGAGCGTGTTAGGTTTGCCATGAAATTGGTAGTTAACCATTTCTTTTATTATAACTGATACCAGAAGTGGGATAAATTCACGTCCCACACTGCAGTTTCAAGTAACTTTTTTTCTTCATCTCTTTTTCTCTTATTCCTCTAAAAATTCATCACAGCTCCGTTCTCCGTCTTTTACCGTGAAAATGGACCATTGGGAACTGATATATATTTAATCTTGAGTTGAATGAATTTTAACAGACTGAAATAAGACCAATATTAACGCCACTAGGTGATTTTAAAGGGCAAAAGTCTAGACGGGGAGGATTTTCAATTTTTTTTAATTCGCTTATTTCTAGAAATAATTCAGAGTTATGTTATCAAATCGTTTTGTTTTTTTATGCTCTACAACTTTGTTACGTATAAAAAATTCTGTAGGATGTACGGCTTAGGAATTTCAGGGTGCCTGTTATAATACATCAACAGGTTCTTAACAACCAGCTGTCTAATGGTGAAGTTCTTACGGGTATTGAATAGTTCAACCGAATTAAAATTTTTTGGTATATTTAAACGTACCTTGAGCAAGCATTTTTGCGAAATGAAAAGTTGATTCAACGTCGTTTCATAGGTTCCGCTCTAAACCATGTTGCATAACAGGCAGTACCAAATAAACATACACTGCATTAAGGTTGGCGGAGGTTAACACTGACCGCAGGTTGTAAAAACGTCTTTATGTCGTCTTCAAATATCATGAATGTATAGATCATTGTAAAATTTTAAAATGATCTTCAAAAATTCCCGAGCGGAAAAGAGTTAATCAGGATGTAGCGTGAAATCTCATAATTAGTCAATTAAGAAACAAAAAAATGAATCTGAATGTAATTTACGTTTGCGCATGCGAATGAACTGGTGAGTTGAGAACAATGAAATAGGTACGGGACCATCAACATCCTAACCCGCGCATACACTGACAGTTTCATAAAAAAGGATGAAAACTGTGTAAATTAAGGTAGTTAAAAATATTTAACATTGGCGCATGCGCAGTATCTATTGATGATATAATCATGTGGAAATTGGTGATATTATCATGTGAGAATGGATCTCGGAGGCCTGCATCTGTGCATGTATTGAATTACCCGTTCAATGTTTAGTTCATTCCCTTTATCAAAAAAAAAAAACACTGCAAATTATTTCACAAAGGTTTCTTATTTTTTCAATTGAGTTTGATCGTAGTTTTAGTTGGCTTGCGTACGTCATAAGGCCCGTCCAGACTCCTCGGCGTGTCCTATTTCGAGTTGCCACAACCTATACTTCTATAATTATATACGCATGTTTATATTTCTCGATTTGAGCTCCTACCTATTCAAATAGTTATTGCCTTAATAATATCATTATCTAAGTACGTACGAAAAGTCGAGAGGATATGTTATTAAATATGCGTAGGAAAAGCATTGGTATTAACACACAAATATGACCTAGAAAAAACATATATTCATGCCTCGAAGGAACGCTGTACCCACCTCATGGTGCCGCGGTGTATTATATGGGTATAAAACGTAAAAGTAATAAATATCCATTCTCCTACACCCCTCTGCTACGCCCCTGGTCACTCCAGCCACCACAAGGTGCCGCGGCGCCTCCTCTCACTCCACCCCCCGCTCACCCCCCTCACCACCCACCGTGACCCCCTGCCAAGCGTGCCAGGCGTGCGTCTAACACGTCTAACACTCAAAGCCTCGAAAAATACTCTTTTTCGCCCGTTTTTGGCCCATAGCATCTATGCGAGTAAAGCGATCGGGATGGTTAAACGTTAGGACCAACTAGACCCCAAATGGAGTCTATGTGCGAAAGAACGGGTTTTTAAGTAAATTCTTAGGCCTTTTATGGCCCGGACGGCGGACGGCGAACGGCGAACGGCGGACGGCGAACGGAAATTTCAAATTTGGATTCTACGCACCTTGAAACGTAAAGTGACAAAGTTTGAGGGGGGGCTATACAAATTTTTTGCTACACGATCACATAGGCTTATTATTGGAAATAATAAACCAAAAGAAAAAGAAACGTCTGCCAAGTTGGGTGAGGCACATAGCTTCCTCGTTTAAGTATCATGAATGTATAGATCATTCAAAAGTTTCGAATGATCTTCACAAATTCCATTGCGGAAAAGAGTAAATCAATATGTAGTGTGAAACGTCATAATTGGTCAATTAAGAAACGAAAAAATGATACTGAATGTAATTTACGTATGCTCATGCGCAAAATGAACTGATGAGTTGACAACAATGAACATCTACAACTGTAATGAACATCCACGCATTCACAGACTGTTTCATCAAAATCGGATGAAAACTGTGAAAATCAAGGTCGTTACAAATATTTCACATTGGCGCATGCGCAGTAGCTATTGTTTATATAATCATGTTGATATGGGATAATCAAATTGTCTTCTCCCAACTATCATCAAAATGTAAGCGAAATCGAACGACTAGGGTGTAAAAAAATAGAACACAATGGAATTTAAGTTTGCGCATGCGCAGAGTGAAGCATTATTTGGCAACTATGGAACTGATAGGGGACTATTTAGATAATGTTTAATAGACTTAGTTTTTGTTATAGACAAGTGTTCTGCGTAGAAGGGCTATCCAATACAGTAATAATAAACCTTTGTGTCATAAATTGTAGGTTCTAATGTTTATGTATTAGGGTTAAGCGTCTAGAAGTTATGTAAACAGAGTTTCCCCAAGGGTAATTTATAGCACCTCTAATCTGCAGGTTGTTACACGATGGGAAAATTATGTAAAGCCTAATTATTTTTCGAATATTTACTCTTTACGGAATGCTTTGGGTCTGTACCAGTAGTATAACCATCATTTCCTCAGGGTATTAGTTGCCAGGCTTCTAATTTCCCATTCATTCTCAGGATCGTCTAGTTTCTTCATCCTAAAAACCACGTTAATGGACGAACGAAGTGTGTGTGTGTGTGTTTGTGCTCGTGTGTGTTTCGTGCTAACGGCCGGAATTTCGAAATTTGATTGGTAGACTCCTTAGACAGTTGGAATCAGCTGTACAGTTTTCGGTGACGATCAGACTACAGGAACTTGTCATTAAATCAACCGAAAATCGAGTTTGGTATCGTTTTCGATAGTTTCTGCAAAATAGTATTGGGGATAAGAAACGAAGTCAAGTTCATTATATACTAGACAACCAATTTTTCAAACTTTGTGAGGAATCTGGTGAAGATTCACTATTTTAGTATTGCATTTGCTTTGTTGTACAGAATAAGCAGTTGTAGAAATTCTAGTAATTTCTACGAGGTATTACGCGTCACTGTTTTTACGACGATCGTCAGCTTACATGACTCTCTCTTCACGAAATGGAGGTCATCATAACTTTTATCACTTATAACCGTGGATACAACATGGAGCAGTGAAGCTTAGGTAGGTGATTTATTATATCTCATTGAATTTTAGTGAATGTCGATATACTTCCAATTATGATGCACAATACCTATTGTACTTGTATCAGCTCTTGTCTATGCTATTCGTCTAATCTCACTCAAATTCGGAGGGTAGTTGAGAAATGACGATTTGATGACTCCATACGAGTTTCATCATAACCGTTTCATTAGCAACTGCTGCGCTTGCTTGAACCATAATGTTTTAATTCACTAGCTATTTATCTCAACCATTAGAACCAGCTATGGAATATGTTAAAATTTATGGATCTCAATAGATCTTTTAGCGAATTTTTGAAGAAAATTAAGCTATTGCTCTCGCCTCAAAATGTGTAGAATGTGATTTTTTGAAAAAATTTTATGCAGAAATCTGTTTCAGGCTATTCTGAATCATATTCTGAAGTTTAACGCATTTTAGCGAATTTTCTTAGAAAATAAAGCTATTGCAATGGCTCCAAAAATTTTAAAATAAAAATTTTCAAAAATTTTCTTCATCGAAATCTGTTTTGAGGCATTCTGAAATGATTCCTGGATTTTAACGCTTTTTTATATGTATATATATATATATGTATGTGTCATTCCAGACGATAACTCTCGATAGAATTGAGATAAAAACTTCGTTCTTTCGCCAAAAAATCAAGCATTTCAAAAGAAAGGATGAGTTCGTTGGACAACAATTTTTGAGCACATTAAATTGGTCAAATTTCAAAAAATGTACTTGAAAAATCACTAAAAAAGGCAAAAACTGCTAAAAATTAACAAATTTCTATTTTTTTTTAGCAGAATGCTACTCGAAAAAATTTAATCGAACATGAGCTAGGACATTTAAAAATTTAAACACAAAATTGTACTGAAAAATGTAATTGAATTTCATTAAAATAAGCTAAACATCGATAGGAACCCTTGAAAAAATCGTAAAAATCCACAAAATCGTTTGTTCATTGGAGTATTACTAACAAAAAGTTAATTTGCTATAAAATGTATAGGTAATGAAATTTTTATTTGTCCCCAAAGTGCTCAAATTTCAACAGAATTTAACATAAATGTAATACGACCGTTTATGAAAATTCGCTCATACGATCATGCTGCATGACTGGAACTTTTTATGTATGTATGTATATATGTATGTATATGTGTCATTCCAGACGATAACTGTCCGTAGAATTGTGCTAGAAACTTCAAACAAATTTTAAAATGTTAAGGACACAAAACGAAAGTTCAAGTTCGTTGGCCAGCATGATCCGATTACATCTTCGGGTAGAAATTTTCAAAAATGTAGTCAAAAATTTCAAAATAGCCTGTTTTTTGCGATTTGTTGTGCGAAATAATTTGTTCAGCATACTAACACGTGGTATATTCGGAATCAGCGTACACTTTCCTATAAGAATATGTATCAAGTTTTCGAAAATTTTAAAGTTGAAAAATCAGTCAAAAATTGGAATAATGCCGTTCGCTAGTTGTAAAAATCGGTAATATTTGCATGAAACATTGTCCAAATTCAGATTGAACTACTCTTATGCAAGTATCACTGTATAACCAATCCTAGGATTGGTTCTAGACCATGCTGTTTAAAACGTAAATACCAAGTAGGTGTTTGTTTAAAAAAAAAAAAAAGTACTTAATCACAACTGATGAGTTTACTCTGTGAAATATTCCGTCCTCCGATTCTCTCGGTCGCTCTCTTTAATGTTTTACGCTCAACTGTTTTAGGCCTTGATGTAGCTTCAATACTGACTGTGGCTTAGAAAATATCATCCATGAAATTATGAAAGAAGTTCTATTTATGTACGTACTAATACGTACTCGCTCCGCTCGACCGTCAGTCACGTTAATCTCAAGGCCTCCCTCCATCGAAATCTACGAATATTTACCTACATTTGTCTTTAAATCTACAAGATTAGTTTAATAATAATAAAGTATGAGTATCTCCTAATTATTTGTAATAATTTGATTCCATGTTTGTCTATCAAAATCATAAACTAAAATTTCTCTACACGATCAATAGTAACTGAAATGTCGAAGATTTCTTCAAAAATTCGCTCATGCTGCATGACTGGACTTTTAATTTCCAATTCATTCTTAGGTTTGTCGAGTTTCTTTATCTTAAAAACCACGTTAATGTTGTTGATAAGCATGACTCAATTCACGCGGTTACAACAGTTGTAAGGAGCGAAGTAATCACCGGAGTTAAGTGCGTGATGTGATTTGCCGGTGATCTGGACGGGCAACTGGGCCGTAAGGGGACGAGCTCTGACGTCATCCCGTACAAAACGATGAGCTCATTTGAAGTAGCGGCCACCGATGGAACGACAGGAGGATAGGTGACGAGGGGGGGTCCCGTACAGTGCGTGTCCGCGAGCAGTTAATTTTAAACCAATGCTCTTAACAACGCTTTCGGTTCAAGGATACACACTCCAGCGTCGAGACTGCAGTTAGGGCCAGTAACTTTACAAGCGAAGTTGTGAAATCAGAAATGGAAGAATGTTCCAGTATGCAGCATGATCGTACTAGTGAATTTTCGGAAATTATAGATAATAGATATTTTTTTGTTTTAGCGAATTTTTGAAGAAAATTAAGCTATTGCTCTCGCCTCAAAATTTGTAGAATGTGATTTTTTGAAAACATTTTATGCAAAAATCTGTTTCAGGCTATTCTGAATTATATTCTGAAGTTTAACGCATATTTTAATGTATGTATGTAGTTATGTATGTATGTATATATGTATGTATGTATGTATGTGTCATTCCAGACGATAACTATCCGTAGAATTGTGCTAGAAACTTCAAACAAATTTTAAACTGTTAAGGACACAAAACGAAAGTTCAAGTTCGTTGGCCAGCATGATCGGATTACATCTTCGGGTTGAAATTTTCAAAAATGTAGTAAAAAATTTCAAAATAGCCTGTTTTTTGCGATTTGTTGTGCGAAATAATTTTTTCAGCATACTAGCATGTGGTATATTCGGAATCAGCGTAAAATTTTCTATAAGAATATGTATCAAGTTTTCAAAAATTTCAAAGTTGAAAAATCAGTCAAAAATCGAAATAATCGAAGATTTCTTCAAGAATTCGCTCATGGGGTCATGCTGCATGACTGGACTTTTTTATATTTTTCATAGTGCAATTATTTTTTATACATAAGAAATTCATTATTCAATATAAAGAAGTACAAAATAGACCCTGCACTTAAATCAAGCTTGTAGCGTGGGGTGGGGGAGTCATGGTCTCAAGACCCTATTTTTCATTCATTCAAAGATACCTACATTGAGAGAAAAGTAGTAGAAAGAAATACAATAAGAGATACGACAAGAAGGAACGCCACATGAGCAAGAATCGAAGTAGAAAAACGAAACAAAAGAAACAAAGATAAGCCCGAGACCATTGCAGAGCTGCTCTACTAAAAACGCAACGTAATAGCCAAAAACAAACATCAAATACAATCTTCTGCATTTCTTCAAAATTTTCAAATATTTACAATTTTTTAAAATTTCTATAGGTAATTATTATTATTATTATTATTTTTTTTACACATACAAAATTTACTAAAAGGAAACTAGAAAAAAGACGAAAAGGAAAAACCTTTCAACCCACGTAATTGGAAGAAAAATGATAAACATCAAACAACAATTTAAACTTCCGTGCAAAGTCATTTTAGCGAATTTTTGAAGAAAATTAAGCTAAGTATTGCTCTTGCCTCAAAATTTATAGAATGTGAATTTTTGAAAAAAATTTATGCAGAAATCCGTTTCAGGCTATTCTGAATCATATTCTGAAGTTTAACGCATTTTTTATGTATGTATGTATACAGGGTGATTCCCTCGTGTAACCTGGTGTAACCTATACGATATTTTGTTAGGACGCGGTTTATGAGTTAAAAATATTTTAAGTTATTATCTCACTATTGGAAGTTAACCAAACTTCAACCTAAGATTGAAAACGGGTTTATGTGAAACGCGTGAGCTAAAACACATTCTGTGTTTTAATAATTTCATTCAAAGAAAGTAAATTGAGGTAACTGGGGGTCCAGGGGGCTTGCCTCCTGGTGAGGCGCGGAGCGCCGAGTTTAGTTCATAGCATTGGTGCATGTGAAGCGATCGGGCTGGCTGGATTCTAGGACCAACTAGACCCCAAGTGGAGTCCATGTGGGAAAGAGCGGATTTTTCTCATCAAGTTCTTAAGGCCTCTTATGGCCTGGACGGCGGACGAACATTGCAGTTTTGGATTCTACGCACCTTGAAACGTAAAGTGACAAAGTTCGAGAGAAAGTACATTTTTAACATGTATCATGTTTTAGCCCTGGGGTCCTAGCAAATTTTGCGAGTCAATTTTTTTCCGCGCACGAAACATATAGTGTTACAGTGATTTCCGCCTACAACCGAGTCGTTGCTAGGGAAATGGTACTTCGTCGTTTTTCATCCCACAAAATTCGTTGACCATTCGTTCGAAAGCTCTCGATTTATCCAACAATATTATGTTAACTACTGCGAAGTGCGTGTCCAACAAACTGAGTTATGAGCATGGTTATATAAATAATTGTTTACACACAGGTGATCATTCTCAATAATTGATATTGTGAACATGATTGCAACCGCTTGTTAATTTCGAATCAATATCGAGGAGAAAACATGATACATGGTTGAAATTTTTGGTTCTAGAACAGAAATAATTTTTTCCTATACGATTACAAAGGCTTATTATAGAGTTTTTGTACTTTTCGTATTCATTTTCTCGTGTACGAAAATGGCCTTTCCGAAACGAGGAGAGGTTTTCGTAACGTGGAAACGCTTTTTGGAACGGGAATAGTCAGCTTTACTCGTGCTCAGCTTTTTCGGGATCGTAATTACGAGACGAAAACTTGATCTTTCTCCAGGATAACACCCTAGAATAACTTAGCAATTATCATGCAGTGGCATGGTCACACATTGCCTGTCTTTTCCCTGTACCGTCTTTTGTTGTTGGTTTAACCTTTGAATTTGTCTTTCTTTCGGATTTTTTCCCCGCACCACAACTAGAAGGGCCATTAGCGGCATTTCGTTCTTGCTTTCAACGACTCAGCGTTGCAAAAACTCCCTTTCTTCGTTTGGTGCAACGGAGCCCTGCAGGTTCAATCTGTTCAATGAATGGCGCAAAGCAGATCACCGCAGCGGTTCTCCTAGATCTGCAGCGTCGGGTCGTGGACTGGGTCACGGGGCGTCGCGGTCCAAACGGCCGCTACGTGACGGCGGCTGTCATCAGCTTCGGCCGAGAAAATTTTTCTGATGACAACCGCCTACCGGCTCCGCGGGTCGGTCACGTCCCTTTGGCGGCGGAACGGACTCCGCATCGCCCTTTCGATTTGTGGGATAAACTGCCTGCCGAGATTACGCGATATGGGAAAAGGTTTGGACAGAAAATTAGGTGCTTGGAGGGAGCTTGAGGTTGATGTACTGATCTCAAAAAGAGCTGCAGATTCTTATTTTCACTAAAGAAACGATTTTTATTAATTGATATTTGCAACACCAACGTGAGAAACCAGAATCCGAAAAATCGACCAGAATCGCACTTATCTTAGTTATTTCCACATCGCACAAAGAGTACTAAAACGAAGTTTTTTCGTTGTTTTGCCAAGTTGGAGATGTAAATGCAAATAAATTAACATTACGAGGTTCAGGACGAAAAAATACCCCAAAATCATTTACCACGTGTGGCAATTGAGTATCTGCAAAACCTCAAAGTTTCACAGTTTTTGCACTTTTAGCACATTTACGAGCACTTAAAGAATCGAGGGATGGGTCATTTCTTAATGAAATTTCACGTGAAATTCGAATCTGCAATAAAAAATTGTGGTTCCCCATTGAAAAAACAAAGTTAATGTAATTTCCGCCACTTCTGCCGCAAGTGGCGCGCGCCAAAGTTTTTCTTCTTGAGATCTACGTAACAAATTATGAATAATGGCGTTGGTACCAATTTTTCAAGCTGAATATATATACTCGTATATATAGTTTTAGTGAAGGATGAAAACACTCGCGTGTAATATAATTTTGAGGTGTTACAGATTGAAGGTCGGAAAATATAGAAAACAAATGAATAAAACTTACAAAATTTAGAATATTTCGTCGTATCGGACTAGAGCAGACGACGCCGATGCGTCGAAATATTCTAAATTTTGTAAGTTATATTTATTTGTTTTCTATATTTTCCGACCATCCGTAACACCGCAATATAATATGTATATATGTCCTTCCAGACGATAAACCTCTTTAGGATGGAGATGAAAATTCCGTTTTACCGCCAACCTTTCCAAACAAATAGATGAGTTCGTTGGCCAGCATTTTTTGAGCACATTAAATTGATCAAATTCTAAAAAATGTGCTTAAAAAAGTCACCAAAGATGTCTAAAAATTGTTAAATTTATATTTTTAGCAGAATTTCATTCAAAAGAAGTTTACTAACGATGAATTAGAATATTATAAATATATGCACAAATTTACGCTTAATAACTTACTTAAATTCCATTAAAATACACTAAAAATAGTTAAAACTGCAAAAAAACTAAAATTTAGAATCTCCTTTGAATCGCTGAATATAATTTAGAACAATTTTTTTGCCATTAAATTCGGTAGTTAAAAATTTCTTTTCACTCAAAGTCTTGAATTTATAAAACAATTTAAAATTACACAGTACGATAATTTACAAAAATTCACTCATACGATTGTGCTCCATGACTGAAACTTTTTATTATGCTTAATGGGTCCATAAAAGTTTTATTTATTGACTCAGGCGACAGCCATGAATATAAATCCAACGTAACTTGTGTGGAGGATGGTAGGCAATAAATTCGTAAAGTCAAATTGAAATACCGGTAGGTACGTTAGTAGACTGATTATAACCTCAAAACAATTACTGAACGCGGTTAATTGGACCGTGGGATGACCGTTTTGGATCTAAAATAATGTTATGAGGCCATTCCAGGAACTAGAGTGTTCTCGTCTACAGATCCGTCTAGCCGAAGTAAATATAGAAATAGAATGAAACCCTTGTCCCCTCCGTCCTCGCCTCTTCACCTATTCGACCCGCTGTTCTGCTTTGTCACCAAAGACGCGGATTCGAGGCTAAAAGCGTTCTTTACACTTTGTTTGCCCTTCAAATGGTTAAACGGTTTACTGATCGGGATCTCGCGAGGTACAGTGCAGTTTTAAAAAGTCCAGTCATGCAGCATAACCCCATGAGCGAATTTTTGAAGAAATCTTCGACATTTCATTCGCTATTGACGGCCGAGCGGAGCGAGGCCTTGGGTCTGCGTGCTAGTACGTACATAAATAGAACTTCTTCATAATTTCATGGCTGATATTTTTTAAGCCACAGTCAGTATTAAAGCTACATCAAGTCCTAAAACAGTTGAGCGTAAAACATTAAAGAGAGCGACCGAGAGAATCGGAGGACGGGATGTTTCACAGAGTAAACTCATCAGTTGTGATTACTTTTTTTTTTTTTTTTTAAACAAGCACCTACTACCTACGTTTTAAACAGCATGGTTCTAGGATTGGTTATACAGGGATACTTCCATAAGAGTAGTTCAATCTGAATTTGGACAATGTTTCATGCAAATATTACCGATTTAGGAAATTTTACGCTGATTCAGAATATACCACTTGTTCGTATGCTGAAAAAATTATTTCGCACAACAAATCGCAAAAAACAGGATATTTTGAAATTTTCGACTACATTTTTGAAAATGTCAACCCGAAGATGTACCTAATCCGATCATGCTGGCCAACGAACTTGAACTTTCGTTTTGTGTCCTTAACATTTTAAAATTTGTTTAAAGTTTCTAGCACAATTCTACGGACAGTTATCGTCTGGAATGACACATACATACATACATATAAAAAATGCGTTAAACTTCAGAATATGATTCAGAATAGCCTGAAACGGATTTCTGCATAAATTTTTTTCAAAAATTCACATTCTTCAAATTTTGAGGCGAGAGCAATAGCTTAATTTTCTTCAAAAATTCGCTAAAATTGGCGTTGAGGTGAGCATCACTCTCAGCTCAACGGTGCAAAATCTTGAGTGACGGCAGGAGGTCACTTGAGTGTGTCAACTGATAAATTTTATTATTATTTTCACGTAAGTATAGGTACTGTTAATATAGTATAGCATAAGTCGTTTATTTTGTTTTGAGTTTATTAAAACACAGCGACACATGAGAGTGTGTAGGTACCTAAACGGTACTTAGGTACATGTTTGATGTGACCAACAAATCCCATTTAGTCCTAGAGCCAGGTCCGAAAATAGGAAGTAATTTGTGGAGGAGGTTTGAGATTAGATTTCGGAAATTTAGTCCGTTCTGTGTGAGAAAATCTTTGTCTGCCATCTCAAAATTGGTTGGCTCTGGACTAATATAGTTACAGGTGAAGGGAGATTGAATCCTATTGGTCGAGAGAAAGGAAAGGGCCGGGAGGTACAGCCAATTAAGTGCAAGGAAAAAGAAAGGGGAGTGTAGCTAATTAGATGAAGTGAATGATGAGACTATTTTTAATGGAGTTTGGCCAAACTCCGTTATATAGGTTGTTGTTGTTGTGGCTCTGAATCAATTGAAACGGGAGTCGTAAAGGTCTGTGAAACGCCTCCTTAGAAACGGGGTTGACAACAAACTGCCTTATAACGTTTATTTTGGGGCTGTCCCGTTTTTGGACGGAGTGTGCTGCCCATCAGAATTTGCCTACTCGACCCACTGTTTCCCCTGGTGGTTCCAGACGTTGGATTTCTACTAAAAAGGATGTTTATTTAACAAATAAGATGATGACGGCGTAATGGCACTTCTATTGTGTACTGAAACCGTACTCTGTTGCTGTCATACGAAGTGTTCTCGATCATATTTTAATGTGGTTGCAGATGGGTCATTCTCATTTCATTTGCCGCTTTGGGTCGTTTGAGAACCTCAGTGAAGTTAAATATGAAAGTGCTCGAAAATGAGGTTAGATCGCCAAATACTACTCATTGTACCTTGCAGATTTGTGTTCCATAGATGAACAGTAAGTTTTTCATTGATGTATTTTATATATAATTTTGTATCAAAAAACACGATACCAGATGATACTCATGAGTGTTACCAGATTCCAAAAATTGATTTCTGTAAAATGGATGACTTTGGCAAAATTGTTGTCGGGGTTCAAGTAAGTACAAAGAATCACGTTCAAACGTAATATTCAGATTTTACGGAATTCATGTTGAAGGCAGTGTAATTGAGCTTAAATCTCAGGAGTGCTACCCTATTAGTGACCGTATATCAGGAGTGTTACCCATCCTTGGTCACACTCCTGAGAGGTACCACTCATGAGAATTTCCAGTAAAAATGGAATGATATCGGATTATTTTGTTTAAGCACCAACAACACTCGTAATTAGTGTAACACTCATGATTGAAAATAAAAATACTCAACATGTTTTTAGGATTCTTTCGCTGTAAAAACTGCTGCAACACCAAGCACTCCACTACAGTCTCACATCTTCAACTGGACAATATAACTTCCACATCTGACTGTTTCCCACCATTTTCCATCGGCTTTCTTGATCGAAAAAATGGTAACACTCCTGAGGTCCCATTGAAAAGTGATATGGGGGACTGACTGAAAAACTAGTTTTTCACAACCCTACAATGTACCCTCTACCCTCAATGTAGTGTACAATCGCACTTCATTGCTGTCGGATCAATAGTAGTCTGTACGCTAACGAGAATATATTATAACGTCAATTTCTCATCGTCCATTGGTGCAATTTCTTTCATACTCTGGTTATAGTTGAATATATCATCCAGAAAGATGCACTATGAATTATATCGCGACTGGCTGAGTAATAACTATTGTCCAGCGACGCCCATGGTTACATTATGTGGGGAAGCTATACTGCCCACCCAACTTGGCAGACGTTTTGCTTATTTCCTAGGTGCGAATGGGGTGCAGTCCATTATATCAGAGTTGCATAACATTTCTCTAAAATTCGGAAGGTTTTTACTTAATTTCATTACAACCCATTCACCCCAGAGCCTGCAACATTTTGAATGCACAACCCGCATCGTTATGTATTGCGGGCTTGCCGAGATCGGATGGCCACGCATTTGGTTTCCTCACTCTATATTATAACCATTAATACTTCCTAATTCCTCCTACTTTCTCATCACAACTTCCTAATTCCTCCTACTTTCTCATCACAACTTAGTCGTGACCTAAGGACGGACGCACTATGTCATCTATACCGTTACAAACTACAGTAGCCATACCATTATATGTAGCAGTAGTAGTTAGGGGAACCAAAATGTTTAGAGGGGAGCGTTGATAATGATTGCTATATTTTTATTTAATGGTTTAAGCCGCACCTTAACCAGAAGGGTCATTAGCAAAATAGTAGTAGTAGAAGTAGACAAAATGGCTTTGGAGTTCACTCCGCTAATCAATGACTTTTCATGCGTCAACGGCCCCCTCGCCGTGTTAAAAATTACATCGATACTAAGTTTCATCAAAATCGGACGACGGGACGTGGCATTTAAACCATTTCAAGAGGAAATAAATACATATATCGACAGACAAAGTGAACAAAATAGCTCATTTTTCCTTTTAGCATGGAACATGAGTTAGCCTTGAGCTAACTGCTCGAAAACGTTACGCGGAAGCGTCACGAAACTTGGACTAACTAGCAAAAAACGTTACCTATGCGGAAGTGTCACGAACTTTTTTAAATTGATTTTCCCGTACAACCAAGCCGTTGCTGGGAAATTGAAACTTCTTTAGTTTTCACCGGACAAAAATCGTTCTCCACTCGTTGGAATTAGCGGGAAGAAAGCATGTTCCATGTTTTAGCAAAGGCTCAAAGCGGAAAGCAAACGGGGGGTTCAGGGTGGGGTCAACACAATAGCTCACTTTTCCTTTTAGCATGCCTAAAGCCTTGAGCTAACTACCCAAAAACGTTACGCGGAAGTGTCACGAAATTTGTTCTTATGATTTTCACGTACAACCTTGCCGTTGCTGGGGAAATGAAACTTCTGTAGTTTTCTCCATTCGTTGGAAAGCTCTTAATTGTAGACGCGCACCGTAACAGAAAATTACCTACCTAGGTACTTCCTTCTAACTTCAATTAGTAAAACATTTATGTCGAAGTTTTAAATTTATTTACATTTACGAATTAGCGGGAAGAAAGCATGTTCCATGTTTTAGCATTTTAGCCGAAGGCTAAAATGGCTGCACCTGACAGTGTCACCAGACAACTCGTGCTGTCAACTACGCAGCATCATGAATAGTGATAAAAACGAAAAAAATTTATTGCCGAATTCATTGAGACTTATCATGGTCTCCCGGCATTGTGGGATGTTAAGTTCAAAGTATATACTCGTAGTAATCGGGAAAAGAAGGTGGAGCAGTACGAAGTTTTTGTAGAAAAATACCGCGAAGGTACCCAGACGCTGGGAAACCAGAAGTTGTAAAAAAGATCACACAATTCACTGTCACTTAATTCCATGTTGACCTTATGGAAACCTGATGGGTACTGTTTGCACAATGTGGTTGTACGTCTGAGTGTCTGAGTGCACAATTTATTGCGCAACCGTCAATGCCGCCTTCACACGGTACAACTTTTTTGCACACAAAAGAGTAGGGAAAAAGTTTCCAATCTGGCCAGGGAAGATGTAAATTTAGAAGAAAAGCAATAGATATATAATTTCGGATAAAATCGGCAAAATTCTATCATCGAGAGGTTACAAAGTAGGTTTTAGAACTGAAAATAGTCTTAAAGCATTACTAGGATCCGTTAAGGACAAAATCAATATTCAGGATAAAAGTGGGGTTTATAAACTAAAATGTTCTTGTGGCTACGAATATTGCGGTCAAACTGGTAGGAAATTCAGGGAAAGAATAGACGAGCATCAGGAGGATTTCAGGGAAAATAAGGGTGAGTCTACATTCTTAAGGAATCCAATCATAGTTACAATTATGATTTGACAGATTTGACAGATAGACAGTTTGTAGAATTTCTTCATTTTTGTCCGAAGGGAGGTATGTTGAATGTACTTGAAAAATTCGAAATTATCAAAAGTGACAGATCTGGTAAATGTTTAAATGAGGATATACCTCAATATATTTCACCTCTAATAGGTCCATTTTTTATAAAGCTTGGAATTATCCCTTCACAATGTTGAAACCATATTTAGTTATTTCCCCCTTTCACTTCATCTAATTAGCTATAATCCTTGTTTGCACTTCATTGGTTGTACCTCCTGCACCCTTTCCTTTCTCTTGACCAATGGGATTCAATCTCCCTTCACCTGTTACTATAAAAGCTGTGTCCTTTCTAATGTATCTTCAGTTATTGTTTGTTACTGATGATGGCCTAACCGTCGAAATCGATTTAACAGTGTAACTCTTTATTTTTCGTGGAAACAGACAACGTTTTTCACTAACTTCCGGTTTTTTTTTTGCACAAACGTGAACACAGTGCAATAACATTGAGCATCTAGGGGCTGCCATCAATATATTGTGCAACCCGGTTTGCACAATAATATTGCACGTCTAGAGGCCGCTTGACAGCGGAAAGCCACCAGGGGGTCCCGGGGGCGAAGCCCCTCTTGCGGGGTCAAGAGGGGCTTCGCAATAAAATAATAAACCGAGTTAAAAAAAAAAAGAAAATGCGCTAAACATATATAATTTTATATATTTAATATATATTGGCCAACATTGGATGCTCGAAGCGCCAAGTTTTGATGAAAGTTTAGTTGGAGGGGTTTTAAAATTATATGGGTATTACTGACTTGCGTAACAGAGCTATCTAATACAGAAATAATAAACTTTTGTGTAATAATTTGCAGCGTTTCGAAATGGCTTTTATTCAGTTTGTTCAACTTTCCTTCGTACCTTCAGGCGTTGGAACGTAAAAATTCACTCCTTAAATGGGTTGGGATCCGAGCCAGAAGGATGTTTTAGCTAATGTGGGAGGTCTAGTTAAGAACGGCAGAAGACCTTCAATTTTCGGTTCAAGTTTTCAAATGAGCCCAAAATTTAGGAGTCCTTACGGTAGCTGCCCGACAACTAACGTAACAAAAAAGCCTCGCGTGTTAAGGAGAATCACGAATCAAAGCAGGTCTTTTCAATGGACCATTACACAAACCAGATCTACGATAGTTTGACAGAGAATGACCATGATAGTTGAGGAATCATTTAAATTAGTAGGTAGGTATTCTTAGCTCGCAATCCACAATTGGTTCTCAGGTTCAACTAAGTGTTATAATTTCAACACTTTTCAGTAATAAGGTAATCTCTTCTAAAAGTCCCAGATCATGGGCACCATGATCGTATGAGCGAATTTTCGTAAATTGTCGTATCATTGCTTTGATTATTGCTCAGAAATTTTGTCTACCAATCTTAAAATGCTACTCAATGCTATCGTCTACAAGTAGCTAGGAATTCAATTGCAAGGTGTGCATACAATTTGAGTCGGTTTGATCAAATATCACCCTATGCTAAAGCTCCAGTTGGATGTTCTTTGAGGAATCATTTCAACATTAGATTATGTGTGTTTATTTTCAAGTTGGTACGTGGGGACACGCCATGGAATATGGTATTCCTAACCCCTGGTTTGTAGGTCTGCTTTAGAGCTTTTTGCCTTCTTGCTGTTATTGAGCGGCACTATGGCACCACATTATATTTTTCACTTAGCAATCCTCAAATCCATCCAGTTGAATTTATTATTGCTTCCAAGTCTACCTAAATGTAGCGGAAGACATGCTTTCAGTTTCGGGAGAAAAAAGTTTTTGAATTCCAAAATCAAAATTTGCATTTTACGTTTTAAACCATTCTGAACAACTTTGGTTCCGTGTCTGTCTGTGTGTGTGTTTGCGTGTGTGTGTGTGTGTGTCTGTGGTGTGTCCTTGTGTACCCCCCCCCCCCCCCCTCCCCGCCTGTGTATCATTGTAACAAGCTTACTTTCCACCGTTGTCATCCGATTTGGATGAAATTTCCAGGGAAAGTGCGGGCTAGGAGATAGAAGGTCTCCAATCAGTTTCATCGTTCTTGACTCAATCCCTTACTGCGCATGCGCAACGTAAATCCTACTAACCACCATTTTTTCACGCCCTAGTCACCCGATCTCGCTCAAATTTTGATGATAGTTGGGGGGATGACAATTTGATCATCTTATATAAATGTCAACATGATTGTATCATTAATAGCTACTGCGCATACGAGCCAATATGAAATCCTTGTAACAAGCTCATTTTCCAAAGTTTTCGTCCGCTCATGATGGCACTTTCAGGGAATGTGCGGGATAGAGGGTAGTAGACGATCCCCTGTCAGTTTCGTTGTTGCCTATTCAATACTTCACTGTAAGCATGCGCAGACGTAAATTCCATTATGCTCCATTTTTTCACGCCCTGGTCGTCCGATCTAGCTCAAATTCGGATAGTTGGGGGATGATGATTTGATCATCCCTTATCAATCTCAACACGACTGTATGATTAATAGCTACTGCGTATCTGCCTATGTGAAATCCTTGTAACGATCTTCATTTTCACTGTTTTCATCCGATTTCGATGAAATTGTCAGAGAATGCTCGGGCTAGGTTGTAGACGGTCCCCTATCAGTTTCATTGTTGCCAAATCAATACTTTATACTTTCAGTCGCTATTGATCGTGTAGAGAAATTTTAGTTTATGATTCTGATAGACAAACATGGAATCAAATTCTATCTACAGCTTAGATATAACATGTTCTAGCCTTAAACAGCATGGTTCTAGGATTGGTTATACAGGGATACCTCCATACGAGTAGTTCAATCTGAATTTGGACAATGTTTCATGCAAATATTACCGATTTTTACAACTAGCGAACGGCATTATTTCAATTTTTGACTGATTTTTCAACTTTGAAATTTTTGAAAACTTGATACATATTCTTATAGGAAATTTTACGCTGATTCCAAATATACACATATCAGTATGCTGAAAATATTATTTCGCACAAAAATCGCAAAAAACAGGCTATTTTGAAATTTTTGACTACATTTTTGAAAACTTCAACCCGAAGATGTAATCCGATCATGCTGGCCAACAAACTTGAACTTTCGTTTTGTGTCCTTAACATTTTAAAATTTGTTTGAAGTTTGTAGCACAATTTTACGGACAGTTATCATCTGGAATGACACATACATACATACATACATATATACATATATACGTATATACATACATACATACATAAAAAAATCCGTTAAACTTCAGAATATGATTCAGAATAGCCTGAAACGGATTTCTGCATAAAATTTTTTCAAAAATTCGCAGTCTACAAATTTTGGGACGAGAGCAATAGCTTAATTTTCTTCAACAATTCGCTAAAAGCACAAACACCAGGCATCGTTTCAGAATGCCAACTTTTGACCAAATGAAATAACTGAATTTTATACGAAAATTCGCAGAAACCAAAGTTTTGCACTGAGGTTTGCAGTAACGGAATCTCTACCGTGATATTTACCGCTATTCTGACATATACGTCTTTTTTGTACTGATTTTACTATTTCGTAAGACGAAACCCTCACAACGTCAACACTGATTGAAAAACCAACTTTATTATGTGGATGGGCTGGCAGTTGTTTATGAAGAGGCTCGAGAAAAAATGATGACACACCAGATATAAAGACGGGTTGCCACGGAGTTTTATGTCTTTCTTATTGATTCCTCCGTTCTCGAATGAGACATTCCCCAGAAGCTGTAATACGGCTCGCGGCACACACTTTCAAAGGTTCCTTGAGAGACACAGTCGGTAAACAAATTGTTAGAAGTGCAGATGGATATCAGAGGCTAAGGGAAATATCGACTTATGCGGTTCGACACATAATGATCATCTATCTCGACAGGCTTTCATCATCGTCCTTTTTCTGCGCCTAACGGGGCAGCAGAGGGTAAAAATACGGCATAAAAAGTATATATGAATAAAAAAGGATACGGATAATACATGAAACAAGAAATACTCTGTTCCGGCTTCAAAGCTAAGAGTCCGCTGTGTATTGTAAAGTGCATTAAAAAAAAGTAGCTCCCGTCGGTACGTTTTTAAAAGGACTCGAACGAAGAAAGAACGGGAAGGAAACGAAAGAAAAAATTGTTCGAAAGGAGATCCTACTCATACAAGTTGAAAAGTTTAGATCTCCCACAGTGAAGTTGTTGGTTAGTTGTTGGATTATGCGAAACTGTCGATGGTGGTCTGTTCCTTATAGATACAAACTTGGAAAGGGTCGGCCTTTAGGTATAGTTGTTGCCATTCAGGTCTTGGTCTCTCTCGGTGTTCCGCAAAAGCGGAGCCGTAGGGTGGTCTCTTTTCCCTAGGGTTTCTTACGTCTTTTATCAATCGTCGTACCCGTCTATCGGATCCTATGCCATCCGCCTCCTTGATGATCGTACTTACCGTCCACATGGTAGCGCCAAGCCATAACCGGACGGCATTTTTTTCTTAATTTCTTTTTTTTCCGATCGTGCGTAAGTACCTACACGTTATCCGCCTCTCAACTCCTTCTTTTATTCCCTCCTTCCCCTCTTTCGATTCTCCGATTACTTCTTCTCCGACAATTTTCTTTGTAGATGAGGATTACGTCGGGGTCCCTTTCTAATTACTTCTTCTTGATGTCGCGAATGGTCTTTTTATTTCCCCCCTTTTTTTCTTCTTTCTTTTTAAATGGAAGCTGCAACTTCAATTATCGGAGCTTTTGACGCGAAAAACCGCCAACTATAAAACAAGAGCCCAATTAATTTATAAAATACACCCACTATTATCTTGAACTACTGCCGAGGTGATCAGACTCATTAAAATTATAAGAACATTATTATTAGGTATATGAATAAAAAATTTAAAGACTCATTAAAATTATAAGAACATTATTACAACCTAAACATTCAGAATAAACATTGTTATAATGTCTGAATTAATCATTACACAGAACAGGGGAGTAGATGCATAATTAATTAATTTGGATTACCTGTGTATTTCTTGAACAAATATAGTCTTCCAAGTGAATTTAGTGTGACTAAATTTCTAAATAATAATGTTTTAATGAGGGTTATCATTAAAACATTATTGTGTTGAGTTGAGGGTTATCCTCAACCATCAAAATCAACCATTTTTGTTATTCTGAACCGGTTTGAATTATTTTGTTTTGACATGGATATGTCCTTTAGCTTGGGGTATTTGAAAAAATTATGTAACTTTTTAGCATGGAGCATCCTTTAGCCATCACCTAACTGGGCAAAAACGTGACGAAACGGTGGAGCGAAAGTAGTGCGGGATTTTGTAATGATTTTCACTTACAACTGACTCGTTTCTAGGGAAATGTATCGCCGTTAGTTTTCATCCCACGAAAATCGTTCGCCACTCATTGAAAAGCCCTCAATTTATGCGTACATTATGACAGCCAAACCCGCTGTAAATATGGACGAAGCTGAGATATACCCCAGATTTGAAAGAATTGTAAACAACATTCACGGTAGAAACCAACATCGATTTTTGACATTTTATGTCTTTGCTATGGCACATAAAGGCCGCTACACACGTTCCTTTCCTACCTTCCTACCTCCTACCTTCCTCAAATAAGATGTTTCTTACAGACGCTCCTTCATTTTTCCTCCTTCCTCCTACTGCTACGCTTGTTGTCCCTCCCACCCTTTTACTTCCTTCCCACGGTCATTCAGTGTGACCCATCGCGGGGAATTCCTCTTTTTGTGGGGGAAATTTCCCTTTTTGTATTGAAATCCCTGGTTCTTTGGTCGACAGCACTGGCGGTTATCAAACTGTTATCACGTTGCCAGTTCTAAGCGCCTTTTTTATTACGATTTACTGATTTCAATTTTATATTTTAAGCCTCAATTTTATTTTTGCTACATTTTTCCCTGATGTCTCTTGACAATTTACCCCAAACTCTGGTTGCACTCGCGGTAGTAAGTACTACACAGAGACCAAGGAAAAAGAGGAGGTTGTGGTCTAAAGCTTTGTATTTGCAAAGGACCACATTCAGCCACCAAAACCTCTTAGGTGTGCTTAACACTTAATTTATCATTTCACTTAACACTGCTTTTTCCTTGGACATTTCAATAATAAATTGACGGGGAAACAAACAAACTAACGACGATCTTCAGACACCTTTTGAGACACTGGTTGATTGATAACAGATGATAACAGGAGTTGGTACACATGGCGGGGAAAACAGGGAAAAGTAGGAAGGAAGGAAAGCAAAAATGCCTCCACACGCTCCTCCGTGGAGGTTGAAAGAGTGGGGGAAGCTCCTACGTAGGAAGGTAGGACGGGCTGGAGCTTCCTTTCTTCCTACGTAGGAGCTTCCTACTTTCCTCCCTCCTTCATGGCTACACACGTTCCTTCACTACCTCCTTCGTGGGCGTGGCTCCTTTTTGAGGAGGTAGGAAAGGAACGTGTGTAGTAGCCTTAACTCGAAAACCGTTACCAAATTTGTTACCAAATATTCTGATGATTTCCGCTTACAACCGAGTCGTTGCTAGGGAAATGGTACTTCGTCGTTTTTCATCCCACAAAATTCGTTGACCATTCGTTCGAAAGCTCTCGATTTATCCAACCATATTATGTTAACTACTGCGAAGTGCGTGGCCAACAAGCTGAGTTATGAGCATGGTTATATGAATAATTGTTTACACACAGGTGATCATTCTCAATAATTGATATTGTGAACATGATTGCAACCGCTTGTTAATTTCTGATGATTTCATTGAGTTGGTGTTTCGATGATTTGATTCATAGCAGGTGATCCGAATATTGCGAGAACTATTTGATTTGTGAAGCGGTGGTTAAATCATTTTAACAGGTAATTTCTATACTTTACACTCTAGGAAGCTGTAATTTCGTATGTAGCCTCTTTAGGACATTTACTTGACGATGCCCAGGGTCCGGATCAGATGAGTGGCTCTTAGAGCTTGCATACGAGTCTGCAACACATACGAGTCTGCAACTAAAGACATAAAATGTAACAATCTGTTGCAAACTCGTATTCAAGCGTTTCTTATGATTATCGAATAGAACCTTATCGTTTAGCATGGAACATACTTCAGCCTTAAGGTAACTGCCCGAAATTTGGTAACATTTGTCCACATTCTTGAGCTTGATCTAGCTTGATTCGGTTCGTGCTGTACATTTTTCTATTGATTTTCACGTACAACCAATGCGTTACAAGGGAAGTGTAACTCCCTTAGTTTTTATTGCAGGGAAATCGTTCGCCACTTATTGAAATACTCTCATTTTATCACAAGATCTCATGATCCCTAAGCTATTGTTGTGTCAAGGAAAGCTGATTTATTACACTGTTTAAACTAATATTGCTAAGTAACCTCGATGAACCAATAATGCGAAAAGAAGGCACTACATGGTAGGTACCATTGAGTAGTAGGTACTTGTAAGCATGAAGGTTTCATTTGTGACCTATCAGGTGGCACAGATTTGTTCAGAGTTAAATATCGTATGATTAACTTTTGTGGTTTTATTTTAATTTAAAAGTTGGGAATTGAAAGATTTTTCCACAATTCAAACGTGTATAGGTATCTCAAAAACTACAGCTAATCCTGGAAAACGAGTTTCAGACTCGAATTCAGCAACCTTGAAAACCCCCAGAACCAGTGTTCTTTCTTGTGCGACGAGGAAATTAATTTTTTCTAGCTAGATTGGGTTTTTGAACCACGTTGCGACGTACTTTTGCTTCCGGGTAGCGAAAGTATTATTTCACTTTCGGAAAATGGGAAATTTTTTGACTCCAAAATCAAAATTTCCACTCGCATTTTACTTTTCAGGTCATTTTCAACATGTTTTTTTTTACGTGTCTGTGTTTCTGACTGTGCGTCTGTCGTGTGTTCACGCCATTAAAGCTTGATTCCCGATGTTATCATTCGATTTTAAAGAAATTTTCAAGGAATGTGCGGATTAAATTGTAGATGGTCCCCTACCAGCTTAATTGGTCCCACATTAATTCATTATGCGCATGCGCAAACGTAAATTACAGTAAGCATCATATCCTCATTTCCGAATTGACCGATTATGACTTTTAGCGAATTGTTGAAGAAAATTAAGCTATTGCTCTCGCCTCAAAATTTGTGGAATGTGAATTTTTGAAAAAATTTTATGCAGAAATCCGTTTTAGGCTATTCTGAATCATATTCTGAAGTTTAACGCATTTTTTAATGTATGTATGTATGTATGTATGTATATATGTATGTGTCATTCCAGACGATAACTGTCCGTAGAATTGTGCTAGAAACTTCAAACAAATTTTAAAATGTGAAGGACACAAAACGAAAGTTCAAGTTCGTTGGCCAGCATGATCAGATTACATCTTCGGGTTGAAATTTTAAAAAATGTAGTCAAAAATTTCAAAATAGCCTGTTTTTTGCGATTTGTTGTGCGAAATATTTTTTCAGCATACTAACATGTGGTATATTCGGAATCAGCGTAAAATTTCCTATAAGAATATGTATCAAGTTTTCAAATATGTCAAAGTTGAAAAAATCAGTCAAAAATCGCTAGTTGTAAAAATCATATTTGCATGAAACATTGTCCAAATTCAGATTGAACTACTCTTATGGAAGTATCCCTGTATAACCAATCCTAGAACCATGCTGTTCAAAACGTAGGTAGTAGGTGCTAGTTAAAAAAAAAAAAAAGTAATCACAACTGTCTATCAAAATCATAAACTAAAATTTCTCTACAAGATCAATATCGATAGAAATGTTGAAGATTCCTTCAAAAATTCGCTCATGGGGTCATGCTGCATGGCTGGACTTTTTTTAAGCTACTTCTTGATTTAGTATTTCCCGCTATCGAATTTTCTTAGATCATTTCAAATATTTTAAAGGTCTATACATTTATGTTTAGTGAAGAGGAAGCTATGAGCCATAAACACAACTTGACAGACGTTTTTTCCGTTCAAAATACCGTGAAATTTCATAGAATGAGAGAACGAGAATTTCATTTTTGAACGAGAATTGAAATGGACGCTCAATTTACTTGAACTAATATGTAGGTTCCGGAGTTACCTGCTTTCCTTCTTGATTGGTAGAATGACAAGACAGCCTGTGGTCGAAGTGAAAAACACTAGCTGAATGTTACTCTTATTATTCCTCTTTAATTTATTTTTTGCTATTTGAATCCTACATTTTACCCTTTAGTTCTTAATCAAATCTTGTTATTATTTATTACTGTCCTCTCAGTACTGACAGCAGCAGAACAGGAAAATAAGAGAAAATACTTTTGCCAAGATGTCATCAACACGAACTTGATGTTATTTGCCACCATTTGTTTTAGAATGGATATCTCTTACCGCAGGAACAGACATACCTACAACTATCTATGTTTTTTAACGGATTCAATCTTGGAATGGTCTGAAAAGGATTTTTACTTGTATTCATTTGTACTTGTTATTCTCCGATGCTTGGGTTGTCCCACTCCCCCTGGATCAATTCTAATAGGTTGTCCCTCTTATATACGAAACCTTGTCTATATGACGCGACATCAGAGGAACGTCCTAAAAAGGAACTTTCAGGAAATAATGAGTACTGAACAGAAAATCGGCAATAGTGGGTTTTCATTCATTTCCTCTTCTATCATTCCTCTTTACACAAATTTTTCATCAAAATGAAATTCCAATTTATAGCACCTCTAAACCGAAAGCTTGAAAACAAAAGGATGAGAGCGAAAATAGAAAAAACGGATGAGAATCGAAAATATGAATTATCGGCATCAGCCCCTCCATATACCCCACTGTTAGTAAATTTGAACCTTCCAAGCTTTGTTGAACAACTGAACTGCCTTCTCACGATGTGACTACCTATCAAATGTATATTTAATTTCCTATTAGGGTAAATGGGAGTGAATTTAGCTGATCTGGATTAAGCCCGTCATTTCATGTCTCTCTTTTCATAAAAGACAAAAGAAAGAAAAATTATCGAAGGGCTCCTGTCAAATTTCAACTTTCCAGGTCGAACAGGAGAGAATTTAGCAAATTTAGCTAATTACTAATTATTTCCATTTTCTTGGTTATCTTCATTTATAGTGTCAGTTTCACATGTATATAGAGGAGCGAATTTAGCTAATTACGGATGACTGAAAATAAACAACTTTTCCAATTACGGTGTTGCGTACTCGAACGGCGTTCTTAGACGTTTCCTGATTTAGCAGTTATTGGGCCTGAAAATCATATCGAAAATGGTGCGAGTTTCGCGAAAAACCGCATTCAAATCGGTCCAGCCGTTTGAGGGTGTATGCATCATCCGCACATACAAACTGTTCTCGTACTGTACAATTTGTACTCGTAAAAACACCGATACAGATATAGATATTGACGTAATGGAAAGTAATGTTACAAAAAATGAATAATTATCCTGATCACAACTGTGTACCTTGAAAAAGCTGTCCCGCAACAGTTGTCTGTAGTGCGGTTTAGCATTCTAGCAGTACTCTAATCTCGAGACAAATAATATTTCACTCGGCCGTCAGCATCCGCGGACCCAACATTCGCAGGAGCGCCAATAGATACGAAAATTCGCTCATAAGATCATGCTGCATGACTGGAACTTTTTGGGTTTATTATTTCAATAATGACCTTTGTAAAATTTACTTTGTGAATTTGTTGGTTTCCGTTTCGAGATACGTAGAATCCGAAAATCGAATTTAAAAAATCCGTCCGTCCGCCTTACGCCGTCCACTGCTTTTCTCCAAAACTACTGAACCAAAGTTTATGAAATTTGGCTCAAAAATCATTCATCGGCCGGGGATGTGCCAATAACATCGGCATCAAATTTAATCAACCCTAAAGGGTAGGGTAGGTAATAATTATTAAGGGCTAACTCAAAAATCGAGATTTCGAAAACTTTCAAGGTAGCAGTGATGATTTTTTACTTGTTAATGATAAATGTAATCCCATAGAATCGATTAAAACTCTAATCTATTAAAGCTGTTGTCCCACACCCCCTGAATCAATTCCAATAGGTCATCCCTCTATTGACGCTGCCTAGTTTTAGAGGGACGTCCTAAAACCAAAGTAAATGAATAATGTTGTCTACGAGTATTTCCAAAAAATAAAGAATAGTAATAGACCGATTTTGACAACTGGCTCATCGTCAGTAACGATGATAATTATTGTAAACATTATAACGATAATTCTGATCTAATATTGTTAAGTATTTATTGGAAATGAAAAATGTTTTTCATTAACTTCCGTTCTCTTCATCGAATGAGTTTCAACAACTTCCTCGTGAGCGATTTGGTTCGTTTTATCATTCCAATAATAATTATTATCGCTAAATTATTTAGCGATGTTTTATGTAATTTAATTATGTATTGTATTTAATTTAATTTACTTTTAGCTTCAGTTGAATCATTAGACTGCGTAAAAGGTCAAAGGCTCGTGCAAAAAACGACAATAAACATCGGAATTGATTGATAATATAATTGAAATAATAATTGCAGCCAACCACATAAGCTAAATAAAATGACATAATTATTATTCCAACGTTTACTATGTCGAACATTTATTTTCCTTTTTTTGTGCGTTTTCCAACTTTTTATTCGTACTCTAAACTGGAATGTATTTGATTTCTTTTAAAAACATAATAAGGTACATCAAGGTACATCGAGTTCTATTTACTAACCAAGATGTGTAGCATAACGTACAAATATAAATAGGTAGGTTTCATGAAAATTTATACACAGAATTCCTTAACTTAAAAGTTCAATAAGTCCATTCAACAGCTTTGTATGATATAATCGGGGGTTAAAAACGCGAGCGGTGTTATTTTTGTCTTTATCCAGTGGGGTTATGTGAAATTTATGACCATCGGGTCGGATAAATAAGACAGTTCTTACAGCCATCCGACTCGCGATAGGAGTAGAGATTGGTACGAATAGAAATGAGTGACTGCTCATGCGGTAAATCTCGTTACGAGACGAATCAGCAGACGTTACGAAGACAGATGACGATTGGAGCCCTGAGCAGATTTCCGAAAACAGATATAACCTGCACTGATGGTAACAGCATACCAGTGATCTCCATTCTGTGTTTAATGTTTATGATCAAAATTTGATCTGTTTTTGAATCAGTTGAGAAAAAAAAGAAATGTACCGTGAAGAAGAACAAGCCCAGTTATCAAGGTTTGTCAAATGTTCCGAGTGTTGATGTCGAATACCCAAACGTTCCCTCCAAGTCCAACAATTGCTTGGGTACGAAAACCTCCTTTACATTATGCGGAAAGCTGTGAGAGCAGGTTTTGTTATCCACTATTCTGACAATATCGGGAATTTCCAGCAAAGTAATTGATAGACTGATGTCCTCTCTGTGAAATCTGAAAGCAAGGTATGCCTCGTAGTCTATCATATTTCCGATCACTGCTGTACGTTCTCTACGCTAGTGATTATTCGAACAAGAGGGGACACCCTGGTGTCATTTGCTGGTGATACAACAGTTCTTGCCGTTGGTGAAATCGATTGCAAATCGACCTCAAAACTTGGAAGATCAAAAACCTCAATGACTGGAAAACTAAGTGGAGATTTCAGATGAATGCGGCGAAATCAGCCCATGTTAATTTTACCATCCGTCAAACCAAATACATACAAGGTCCATCTTAGTACAAGGTCAATCCTCATCCCAATGTGGCAAGATATCTGGGCATGACTCTTGACACAAAGCTCCCATGGTAGGTTCATGTAAAAAATAAAAAGTAGATTTGGACACCGGATTCCGAAAAATGTATTGGCTGATTGGTAGACGATCATAATTGTCAATCCAAAACAAATTAATCTTGTGCAATCAGGTCCTCAAGCCTGTCTGGACTTATGGTGTACAATTATGGGGCTGCACCACTCAAAGCAATCCCGATATTATGCAGCGATTCCAGAACAAAGTACTGCGGTCATGCGTTGATGCGTACCGGCACCCATCCAATATCGACATTCATAAGGACTTCAAAATTACAATGATTAATGAAGTCAACAATATCAAGAAATTATCCATCATCAGAGGCTCCAAGGTCATATCATCAAAGAAGTAGTTCAATTGCAGGACGTTTATGAGTTACTCAGGCGTCTGAAAAGACGAAAACCACACGATTTATGGTAGTAGGGAGTGGTGTTCTCTAAAATTTTGTTCAGTGAGTGCGGTGCTGTGCTTCTATGAATGTTGTGCATCAAAATACACTAAGTAGTTTAAAATAGTAAACAGATGTGTCACAGACTCATTCTAGTGACTGATTATTGTCAAAGAAATGTTGCTAATGAATTGAATTACTTGGTGCAATAAATTAAAAAAATAATAATAATAATAAAGATCCGTGGGTACCTCAATCTCCTCACAGATGGGGTTGTGGAAGTCTGACACAGATGTTGATATTCTTCCATTACCAAATCCATTTCCTGACCAATTACACCCACCAAATACAACTCCAGGTATTGATCCACTTCTTTCATTTTCTCATGAGAAAATCAATAGAACACAGAGCTTATCACTTTATGGAAAATGCAGTGTATTAAACTACGATATGAATTGTAATTTATTTTGTAATTTATTTTTGTAATTTATTTTGTAATTTATTTTTATTATGAATTGTAATTGTAATTTTGATATGAAATGTAATTTCGAAGCTATTCTCACGTTAACGTTACTTATATACTCGTAGGTCGATTCGGATTAGGTATGAGTCGCCACTCGTTCTTGTCGAGTCAAGGGTTAGCGTCTATGTTGCTGTCCCCAACCACGTCCTATTGAGAACCACGACGTGATGGCTGCAAGAACTTTCTATTTCAACGAGATTCGACGCCTTCTTTCAATCGAATTGCATAATTCAATTAAATTAGATGTGATGGAGAAAAAGGCACCTACCAATTTTAAGTAGGAGACTTATGGTCAATATTGTAGGTACTAGGGGCCATTTGAAACTCCGTACTGATTTCTCTTGCTGATTTTCCACCAATTGTGATAAGTGGTCATTTAAGAAGAGCATAACATAAATAAATATAATAATAAAAAAAAAATTAAGTACAGTATAGATTGGCAATTTCCCCCAAATTACTGATCGCTAAAGTTCAACTGTAGTCTAACAAGTAACTTATACAAGGGGGTCCCTACAAACTTATCGAAAGGGAACTCTTCAAAAAATTTGAACTCGGGACTTTTTAATAAGTTTTCTCACAGACTGGGACACAAGAATCGATGGGAAAGTTGTAGAAAATATGAAATTAAACGCTATGGTATACATTAGAAAGATATAAATTAATTTTGATGAGTTTCCTGTTACCTGCGGAAACTGATCAAAAACTATTAAGGTCATCAAAAGGAAAGTCATCGAACCACCCCTTCGAAGGGCCTACACTACCTGTACCGTACCGGTACTAACAAGGCCTCACAACTCCAAAAATGACCCAAGCGGCAAGATCTCTCGCGCCAATTTTCAATTTCTTCCGAGCTAGATTGAGTATCGACCAGCAACAATGTATGACTGGGTGTTACCATTAAAATAACACATCTTTCATATTGGTAGCAAGAGTCTTTCGTTCATATATACAATCATGGAAGGTAATAACTGCGTACAATTTAGACATGTAATAAACTACACATTTAATAACTGTGAACATATCTTGTACTCAGAACAATAATTTTGTTTGATCAAGAGACTAGGTAGTAAGTGGTTGAGCCATTAAAGATATACATCCAAATAAAGATATACATATATAGGTGTGATACATAGAAGGCAAGTGGAGCCTGTTTTTCATGCTAACCTTGAGTTGCATACTAACATATAGTTCAGACTCGACACGAAGTTGAAGAGTTTCCCATTACCCACATTTCGATCAATGTCCCGACTCACTTTTGAAAGGTGTCCTGAGGCCTGTTTTCGAGAAGTGTCCCGACGGTGCTGGTCAGCAGTCGAAAGAAAAATAAATGCTAACTCATTAGGTACTAATTTGATACAAATAAATTGATTTGACACAATTTTTCGATGAGTTTCTCGTGCATTGAGTTCCGACAAGTTTCCACCCTAGGCGGGAAACCGATCACAAACTCGGTTCATGATTTTTTGATGACTTTCCTTTCAACAAGTTTTCTAGTGCCCTATCTGAGTAGATACCCAAAATACACTTTTGTATTATAAAACCAACCATTACAAGAATAAACGGATTCAAATAAACATCTTATACACCAATATATTTTCTTGAAATACTTTATCGTACAATACAAAGCCATTGAATACCGGAGGAATATACAATGTATGTTTTCTCCCATCTATTGGTCTTTTATTAAAACTTTTTTGGATTAGGTAGGTACACAAATTTATGATCAATACCTAAGTTAATGATTTTTCCAAAAGTCACTTGCGAAAACGTAAATTATCACTGTAAAAAGCTCATGCAACTAGTACAACATTGGCGTTTAATACTGTACAACCAACAATCCTAATTTTTCATAATTTTGTTCATTTCTTAGGGAGGTAAAAAATGAAGAGCGACGGGGGTTTATGGCAAAGTTTACAACTAACCATCCATTTTACAATCGAAGATAGGAGTATCACTAAATAAACTATTAACACTTTATAACAATTATAGTTTTTTAAAAATACATACACAGTTTATTCACCTAAATATCCAACTTCTTTTGGTTCTATTATTCCTTTAAATTTATTTTGTACTAAATAAAAATTAAATTAGATGACAATTTACATTGAAGGGAAAATACCTGTATACGACGAAATGCATTATCATCTTGTTTTTTTTTTTTTTTTTTTTTACTTTTTATTTTGCACATTTATTATAGCACAGGATAAAGATTTACATTCATGTCACTTCAGCCTACGAGGTTTGTTACACAAATTACACAAACGAACGGATTATAAAAGGGGGATCAAAAGCTTTTTTCTATATCACGGATCTTGTGTGTGTATATTATAAGTACATAATTTTTTTTTTGTTTTTTTGTAATTTTTTTCAAATTTCTACAATTTTTGATACGTTTACAATATAATGCAACGATCGTTTTTATCTAAAATATTACGATTTACTACATTTCAGTACAATGAAAACTAATGAGTTCAAAACATCGTTTTTTCTTTCCTTTTTTAATTATTATTTTTTTTCTTCTTTTGATTCTACTTGAATCTACTCACAAAACAGTCGATTAATTCCACAGTATTTTAAGTATACATTATCTTAAATTGAGAAAGAAAATTCTTCCCCCCTCCCCCCCAGTTACTTCGTTTGTTAGAATTTAAATTTCATTTTGAGTTTTCTTTTTTTGTTTCTTAATGCATAAAAGCATAATTATTATATTATTATTATTATTATATTTTCATCCGTCGATAAAAAATGTAGCAAAACAGAAACCTTTGATTGTTTCAGAAATTTTACTCTTGGTTTTGAAAATTCTATACACAGTTTTAAAATAGAAAATCTTTACAATAGAGATTCGGAAAAAGTTTTTTTTTTTGGTATTTCATAAATATTGTTTGCAATATTAGTAAAACACTCACAAAAATATATTTTCTCGCGGATACTTGTAATTAAGGTTACCCCTTGAGTGTAAAAAGCCTTTTCAAGTATTTTTTAGAAAATTCATTACATTTTGTATGACTTGACAAAAAAATATAAGACCATTTTTTTACGATGATATTATTTGTTTGTTTTGTTTCAATAAATATGTTGTAATGGTTCAGTTTTTGATACATTTTCTTTACAATGTATAGTTCGCTTTGTTCTGAAGTTTGTCTCTCTGAGTTTTCTTCTAATCGCTCTTGAAGAAAAAAAAGATAGGATGGGTTTCTTTCGATTACATGTAGACAAGGAAAGGGATTAAGACGCCCATGGTTGGATACATTTTATAAATTATGTATGACCTCCGATCCATGCAATCATTTTCTTAATCTGAAACAAAAGATCAACAAAATTAATTATACACAATTAATTGATTACAGGAGGCTGCTATTATGTACTTGATTATTAAGTTTATCAACCCTTTCACTACCAATTATGAAAAAAATCGAGAAAATAAAACATTAGCCATAAAATCTCTTAAGGACGCTTTTGTGATGAAAAATCCGTATTTTCAATTTTTTTTAATCAATGGGTCAAAATTTAGCATTTTGTTGGTTGGGTCAGGGTGTACCAACGTGTCCCAGTGGTTGGGGCAAGGCGTCACCATGTGTCCCAATAGTAGGTGCGATGTGTCCCAATTTGTGCCAGTGGTGGAAAAATGGGTTTTGTCCCTATGGTAGGGTTCAAACCCGATCCAAAATATCAAAATAGTTCTCATTTGAATTCACTGATGGACCGAGAATGACCTAATTTCAGGTGTGGGTTCATGCCAACTATTGGGATCTCCAAAGGCTGCATACACGACCAGGTACACAACAAATATGGTACATCATCATTAGCTATCATGTAGTATAAGCGCATGTTTGGTTTATAGAATATTTGCAAAAACAATGAAAATTGCACAGTTCAATTGCAAGCATCAGCAAATCCACCCCTGATAACATGGTTCAAAATTTAAGCTGTTTTTCAGCGTGGAAAGTAATGGAAATCAAAAAATTCGTACTTTCCCAATTAAAGATATTCATAAACTTACGTGTGTGTGTTGAGGGTGGAAGACATCGTAAGCCTCCTCCAGTATCAGGTTGTATTTATCATACAACTAGTTTCGCCTGGGAAGGCGTCATCAGGTATGTTAGGGAAGTAGTAATTATGTACCAGTAGGGGCATTGACATTGCTTGTAATAATTTCCCAGCACTAACTCCTTGCAAGCGTTATTTCTCCGTCCTTAACAAATACCTTAGAATGGTGAGTCTAGATTAAAGGCTCCCTAGATTCACCACGATGACCACAGTGCCACCTGCACCACTAGGGGCAAACATGATTATGTTGTTCCTGTAGTGAATTTTTCATTCAAGTAAAACATCCCTACGATTACAAGTAGAAACAATTAGGGAGGATTGACCCTTGAGAATTGAGTATCCATGTTGAAGCTGTTCCCAGATCTGGTGGTTCAGGGTCAATTCTTCCTAATTGTTTCAACTCTTAATTGAGGGCTGTTTTTACTTGAATGAAAAATTCACTGCAGGAACTCAACATAGACATGCTTGCCCCTAGTGATGCTGGTGGCACGGTGGTCATCCTGAAGGATCTGGGGAACCTCCAAGCCAGTGGCGTAGCAAAGCCATTTATCATGTAGAGGAAACAACAACAGTAAAAACTTATATATGTAACTATCGTATAAATATGTATAGGGGGTAGTACTAGTCATAAAGAGGGCATTGTAGCATCTATAAAGGGTTTCCCACTTAAAGGTTACAAGGTTAGTCGATTACAAAGGTTCATTATTGAAAAATGAAAAAGCGAGTCAATTTAGAATTAATTTGAATTTGAGTCTTACGTACCTACCTATAGAAAATGAATGTAACCATATAGGGAAATGAATAGGGAAGAGCAGGCCCATTGTATTATTTTTACAGCATAACCTTACGATCTATAAATTAAGGTAATTAACCCTTCTCTTGGTGGACATGAAAACAACATTCTTACAAAACTAAATCTGTCTTCTATACGAAAATGCTCACGAACTGGGGAGCACTAGGCTTATCATTGACTTACTGCTTCCAATCAAATCGTCTTTGTATATATGGATGTATCTCTCCAAGGGGTTCATAACTCGTAACTTTAGCACTCACTTTTACACTGATTGCGATTTCTTTTATGTTACACATTGTATGCCAATTACTACGAAATAAAATACAGGGCATTAATAAACATAAACATCGATGAGAGACATTACAAAAGGTAAACAAACCGAAGCCCGCTGGTAGGTTATGTCGGTTGGTTCACACATCGATTGTTTCAATCTTTTCCAATAAACTACGGGTATTTCTATCATTACTGGCATTTAGACCGCGAAAAATTCGATTAATTTTATTTTACCATTATTTCTACTGGGACTCATACAAAATACCTGGGACAATTGAAGACTTTTATGAGTTAGAAAACATATTGATGGTAAGAAGGACACAATCGATGCTACTCCAATGAATTGATCAATCAAACGTGAAGCCGTGGTCAGTAGAGGTGGAGAAAGTTGGGGAAGTGAGAGAGAGGGGAAAAATGGGTTATGGCTTCCACAGCGAAATGAGGAAGGCCAAGCCCAAAAAGAAGTGGGAAAACAACATAGTTTCTCCATAGTTTCTCATTTTAGTATCCAGCTTACCGTTTTTTTTAAACTAGTTATTTTGCAAAATCTCAGATGGGAAATTATATTATCTACGGCATTTGGCCCTTCCTCGAACCAGCCTTGAAGGAGCGTTCCAAGTTGCTAGGTAACCGGACCTGCAAACAGACGTGTTTTGCGGGTTGCATCCTCGAACTTAATGTAATTGGTACTGAGGTTAGTAATGTGAAATTATTAGTTAATTATTGACCGCCTAGCATCATTTGCAAGATGAACTTCTACGTCGTATGGGATCATGGGGGGGGGGGGGGGGGGCTCTGCCCACCTTGCCCCTCCTCAAATTACGCTACTGCTCTGAGCTAGACTCACCACTCTAAGGTATTTGTTGAGGACGGAGAATAAACACTTGCAAGGAGTTAGTGCTGGGGAATTATGAAAAGCAATGTCAATGTCCCTACTGGTACATAATTACTACTTCCCTAACATACCTGATTAGGCCTTACCAGGCGAAACTAGTTGTATGATCAACAAAACCTGATACTGGAAGAGGCCAACAATGTCTTCCACCCTCAACCCACACACTCATCTTGAGATGGCCACTACCACAGAAACTATTTCATAAACTCACTTATCAAACATTGTAGCTGGTTCCAATCGACCTTTGCACTGACCCACAGTGACTGGGTTCAGCTGGATCGAATCACAATGAACCACAGACAAGATAACATTGATTTCAATGGCGTTCCATTCTTTACCCCAGCCCTTGGTAAACTCTAGCGGCTAAGAGTGCAAGCATTCCTTTGATCCACCCAAACCATTGGGATCTAGTTGTAGCTGTTTCTCTCAAGAATAACAATTTTAAGAGTCTGCTGTACACATTTTGTCTCAAAGGGAGTGAAAGGGTTAAACCCTTAAATGCAGGATTTTTCGTAATCCAATAAAAGTTGTATTTTCTAGGTTCATCGAAATAGAAGGGAAAATATTAGAAACATGAATACAAATGAATTAAATTATTAAAATATCAAGCATTCATCAGGTTAAAATGGAGTTACTGGTTCGTACGAGTATGAATGAGTAATGGTGTCTTCCTCTTCTCACTTTTTACTTTTTCAAATTAGTAAACTCGAAAACAATAATCGTTATTTATAAAAACATACAATTGTGATGCGGACAATGAAAAGTGACCTCTTTATGCACAAGTTAAATGTTCTGTACAGATGGAATGAGTTACCCTACTCCATAGCAGCCTAAAAAAAAAGTTGCAAAGAAGCGAAAACACTCAACGTAATTTTTTTTGGACATCAACAGGCAGTCTGACAGTAAATTTTATGTATATATTTTTTCTTAAATACGATTAAATAAATGTAGAGATGTTACTCAAAACGTTAGATGCGTTTTTCTCAAAAATATCTTCTTCCCGTAACTAATTTTTATTTGTCCATCACTTTGTAAATTTTAAAGATAGAATTATAATTTTTGCATTAAATTGTTCAGATATTACCCCTCTTCAAGGAATTAACCCTTTAAATTTTTCGCATCACAACTGTGTATCACTATGATTACCAAATAATAAGGTAGGAATACTGGTATGAGGGTGGAAGGTACAAGGCTTCTTCCTGATGGAAGGTACCAGTATTCCGTAAGAATTAATGGCTACCTGCACGAATACCTAAGTACAGGCAGAGTTAATGTGCAAATTGAGTGGAGGAGGAAAACGTCAAAAAATGCTTACCACTGAGGGACCTAGAGATTTTGAACAGAATCTGAACATAAACTGGCTTAGCGAGTAATTCCCACTTAGAAACTACCTTTAGGCATTTAATTAATTGTGGAACTCATTAGTTTGTTTGAGCATGGATACTAAAATTTCTATTTGTACTATTTTTTTATTATTTTTTATGGATGTTCCATAGTAGTAAGAGACGGCGTTATGTTGTCGATAATATTCAGGAAGCAAAAGATAACATTCAAGTAAGAACTAAAAAAACTACCTACCCCCGCAAAAATTGTTGCATACATCCATAGGAAAAAGTAGGTAAGCAACAACAACATCAACTTTCCTGGAAAAATCAGTGTGGTTGACTTTCATTGTTGTTGAGCACAAACTTGCCGAGACTTAAGAGTTTCTATCAATATAATGTAGGTCACAACAGACCAATAGTGGTCTCCGTAACTAAGAGGTCGTAGCTGTTAAAGAAAAAAAAAAAAAAAAAAGTGGTCAGTACTTCAGCGGTCGATTTAAGAGCTCATTTCTGATCGAAAGTTCCTCTTGGAGATTTTCCGTTAAACGCTTGGTTTTTGAGTAATTTAATTGTCAAGATTTTTTCGTGGATTTGATCTTACGTTACTAAATTACTCATAACTCCCTTAATTTGCTGTATAAATTCAAATGTGGGGATGCCACTGGAAAAATCAATAAATTTTCTATCGGATAAGCTTTTTTTAGATATGAGAACTTGAAAAAGCCCTTTGAAAAGCAAATTTTATCTAATTTGGGATACCTCGAGTTTTTTCAATCGGGAATTGAACTATGAGAACCAATATTTTTCCAAAATGCGAGAACGGAAAAAACTGTAAGAAATGGTGTGGTCAATTTTACTTTTACTTTGTTAATTGGGGAAAACATTTTTTTTCTCGAGCCATTGCAATAGTTCCATTTTCTACGAAAATTTGCTAAAATGTTTTAATGTTGAAAAACATTAGCGAATTATCGTAGAAAATTAAACAATTGCAATGGCTCGGAAACATTTTTCCTCCCCAATTAGCAAAGTAAAAGTTGTACGCAATCAAGTCCTTAAAGACACATTGGGACAGTTGTAGAACGTGTTAGTTCTACCTTCAAAGTCTAATTATGAACTAGGAGTTACGGTTGTCTCTCAGTGCATTTAAGGGTTGCAGAATTTAAATTAATGTATGGATGATATATCGTGGATAGGAACAAACCTTATTCAATAGGTAGTAGCTTATTCTGGCTTCAGCCTGTGCCACTGCACTATGGTTTGGCGTGGCTTTGTGATCATGTCTTGCCAATGTTTCGTCTCGCTGGCTCCTGACCCATTCTTACCTGTTGATTTACCATGATTACCTGATTGATTCAAAATTAGTAATCATCTTAAAATGTTGCTTATTCAGTAATAGCATTTACTGTAAACAATGGAAACAATGTCCATATGAAAGTTTCATTGGTGGGATAATGATTTGTCATGCTTGGTCTTCAAAATCGGGAGTTGATACACTACAAGCACTACAAGTATCTATGAAATAAGCAAAGAGGACTATTGAAACGACACTTCAAGATTTAACCCTAGAAAGCCACTGTGGAATGTTCAACACCCTAATCAGTGTACTTATACTTCTGCTTTCGCATTACATAAAGGGATTGTAATAGCTACAAAATTCAAAGGAGTTATTTTAAAAATGAGTTTCTTCGTAAAAATCCATTTTGCACCATTCGAATTAAACACCAACAATTTTTATGAAAATCTACATGGATAAGAATTACACAAGCAAAACACAAATTAATTAGCGTAGGTAATAAAATTAATTATTTCGTTTTAGAATTCTTCGTACGAAAGAAATTAAGAATTCCATAAAAAATCAATAATCAAGCATCAACAACTACTTTACAAAAATTATTGTGATTTTGTGTGTGTGTGTTTAAAATGTCTAATGGCAGATCTCAATGAACAATCATGCTAGTTGAGATACATAATTTAATAATAATGTCTACTAATTGACACCTACCGATGCATGGCATTATCAACACTGTTGCATACTAATGAACGATTGAATCAGTCAATAAATAGTAGTTGATATCAGTGGTTTTTCGCAAGTGAATACCTGCTTCACGTTAACAGTAACTTTGAAAGATAATTAAATGAATTTTGAAATAAGACATTTCATTTTTCAAGTTCCAGCGAATTTTCGTAGGAAAGGAAGCTACTGCAATGACTCCAAATATTTTAAAATAACATTTTCGACAATTTCCTTCGTCGAAATCCGTTTCGAGACATTCTAAACGAATCCAAGAGTTTATCGCTTTCTTGTTTTGATTTCGTTGGCCAACACTTTTTGAGTACGTACATTAAATTTGTCAAATTTCAAAAAATGTGCTCAAAAATCACTAAAAATGGCTAAGAGTGATTAAATCTATATTTTTAGCAGAATTTTAGTTCAAAATATCTATGAACAACGAATTCAAACATTAAAAAATGTGTGTACAATATTAAGTTGACAAAATTGGGTGATAAGAAACTCATAAAAAATCAGAACTTGAGACTTTTATGAGTTTTCCACTTGGGTTGGAAACTCCTCGAAACTCCATGGACGAGAAACTAATCGAAAAACAGCTTCAAAACAATTTATCCGCATAGAAATAGTCATAAGTTTGCATAAATTTTTCTTTCGACTGCTTTCCAGCACCGTCGGGACACTCCTCGAAAACTGGATTCAGGACACCCTTCAGCCGGGAAACTCATCAAAATATAGTTGATGGGAAACTCGCCGCCTTTGTATCAACACTGAACAACCTGCTGTTATTGCAACTCAAGACCACCATGAATACCAGGCCAAAACCCTTTCGTTCTCCAGAACTGACGTATATACCTTCTTTGGGAATGGCGTACTGGTTCTTTGGGGTTCAACTACTCACTAGTACTCACTAGTATGAGAGGCTATATGATCGGATTTGGATGAGGTTCTTTGGGGTTCAACTACTCACTAGTACCTAGTAGTATGAAAGGCTATATGATCGGATTCGGATGAGATTCTTTGGTGTTCAACTACTCACTAGTACCTCAATGGTAATCACTAGTATGAGAGGCTATATGATCGGATTCGGATGAGGTTCTTTGGGGTTCAACTACTCACTAGTACCAAGTAGTATGAAAGGCTATATGATCGGATTTGGATAAGATTCTTTGGAGTTTAACTACTCACTAGTACCTCAATAGTACTCACTAGTATGAGAGGCTATATGACGGATTTTGATGAGGTTTTCATACACTTCGGTGGTGTATACGATCAACCCAAATGACTGGAGAGCAAGTCAATGAGTTTGATTCTTTTTCTCAGTACGCGTTGAAAATTTTAACTATGTTTTAAACGCTTGAGGCCCCACCCCAAAGAAGAGTTTACGACATTACTAAACAGAACAATCCATGATATGCTTTGAGGAGTACATATTAAGAAATATTTGAAGCGAGACGTCTTAGTTGAAAAAGGTTCGTTGACAGCTTTGAGTGAACACAATCAAAATGTGGATACCAACGCAAATGTGAGTTTTGATATTATCTCATACTTTTCGCTGGTCGATATATCAATCTGGCTCGGAAGAAGTTTAATATAAGTGCAGGAGATCGTGCGCCCATTTCTTGTGGGAAGGTCGGTGATTCTGTGCCTACCAGCATGAGTCATTTTTGAAGTGAGGCCTTAGAAGCGCAGGACCCGGTACAATACAGGCAGTAGAGGCCCTTCGAAGGGTTAGTTCAATGACTTTCCTTTCGATGATTTTTACGTTACCAGTTTTTGATCAGTTTCCACGGGTATCATGACACTCATCGAAAATAATTTTTAACTCTCCAATTTACATCCTAAAGTTTGATTTCATATTTTCGACGACTTTCCCATCCATTAAGTTTTGACTAGTGTTCCACCCCTTGAGGAAACTCATCGAAAAGTTTCAAGTTCATACTTTTGAGGGACCCAAAAAAATTACCTACATTTCATTAATATTTACTGAAAAATCGATAAAAATTGCCAAAAAAGTTAAATATTCCGAATCTTTTTGAATTGCAGATAATTCTTTAGTAAGATTTTTTTGCCACAAAATTAGTGGTTGATAATTCCTTTGTATTCAAAGTGGTCAAGTTTCAAGACAATGTAACATAATACAATTTGATAGATTACGAAAATTTGCTCGTACGATCATGCCGCATAACTGGAACTTTTGATGTTATAGAAAGTGAAAGTAAAAAATTGAGCAGTTATGATGCTTACGGGTTAACATATTAAAAATTATAGGGGGCTTTGAGGGAATGAGTCTTGAGATAGGCGGACTCATTGTAGTTTTATTGAAATCCATCACATCCAAGTACTTTCGCCTTAGTAGGTCTCTTCAGGGATAGTTATGGTGTTTCGATTTGTGTTTATCGAGGAATTAAAGTTTTTTGTGCCATGTAAGGTCGATCAGTGTTTGTTGATTTGATGGGGTGAAATTATTGCCTGGTTCCAGGAGGTGGAAGTTTGCAGATGTTAGAGATGTTGAGAGATAATTTAGATAACAACATATTATTATATATTGGGAAGCGAAAGAAATCGATTCTATATTATAAAAAGAGTATTTCATGTGAGGAACATACTAATGAGTTTTAAATGACTAATTAGTTTGTTTCCCACACAAAATACTCTTTTTATAATTAGAATTGATTTCTTTCGCTTCCCAAAATATAATAATGTGTTATATAAATTATCTCTCAACACTTCTAACTTCTGCAAACTTCCACCTCTTGGAACTAGGCTATAATTTCACCCCATCAAATCAAGAAATACTGACTCGACCTTACATGTTACAAAAATAACTTTAATTCCCTGATAAACACAAATCTAAACATCATAACTATCCTAAAGTCATCATATATATGTTACTGTAAAAGCCCGAAGTGCGGTAAATGTTAGGATTTTCCAGAAAATCCTAGCATTTCCCAATATTGTTGGTGAAAGCCCGAAATTTTATGAAAAACGGGCATTTACCGCTTGACAGTTGGTTAATCTTAGGATTGACTGACCAATTTGGTGAATGCCCAAAAAACCTTGTGTGACTGAGGCATTTCGGACTTTTACCAATCTCTCTTGGCAAATGTGCGGATTTCCCACGACTCGTTGGTAAATGCTACAGAGGCTTGCATGCAGGGTTTCTAGAAATGTAATTGTTTTAAAAAGTGTTCCACTAGAAAATGCATCCGCAAGGCAGCAAATATTAAGTGCAACTCGAAGTTCCATAATTCTCTACCTTGTTGCAACAAGTAATTTATTGTAAGTTCCTTGCTATCACTTTACATGATTTTACTACGTGAAAGTAAAGTTTTGAAGTTTACAAAGTTAGTATCTATTACTTTTATTTCAGCTTTTATCGCCTAACGCTGGGAAATGTTAAGATTTACCACAATCGGTTGGTAAAAGTTCGAAACACGCTCTCTAACTGAAATAATGCTAGCTTTTACCAAGCCTCTTGGAAAATCCTAAGATTTACTGGAAAAAGTCCGATTTGAGTGCCAACACTGGGCATTTACCAACAATAATGGGAAATGCTAGGATTTTCTGGTAAATCCTAGCATTTACCGCACTTCGGGCTTTTACAGTAACATATATAATCATAACTATCCATAACTAAAAGAGGCCTGCTAAGACGAAAGTACTTGGATGTGGTGGATTTCAATAAAACTACAATGAGTCTATCTCAAGACTCATTCCCTCAAATCCCCCCTACCATTGACAAATAATGAAAGGCAACACACCGATCATATTATTAAAAATTAGATATATAATGTATACGTTATTTGGGGACTACAGACCTGCTAGAAGTATCCTTCCGATCAGCTCGTTCCTGCCGATGTTGTCAAAATCCATGACCATCACGTCGAGCGAGCACTCCCGGATTTTCTCCCAGGGGACGTTGAAGCTGAAGGTTTCGTTGAAAACGGGGTTCAGAGTGCATTTGAAAATGGGAGTCTTCCTCTTCTCTATTCTCTTTTCACCGAATTGGAGCCACACCTTGACGTAGGGATCTGCAACGGAATGAGTCATTCATCAAAGCCTCGTTGGTACAGTTGTTAGGAGTGGGAGGGGGTTGCTATGGTACCAATAGGAATATTCGATTGAGGGTTGATTTATTTATTTGTACATCGGAGAGCTGCGCCTGTACTTTAGTACTTTGATTACATAATAACTCGCATTATTAATTACTTGATAATATTATGCTGTAGCGTATGATTGAGGGACTTTTGACATTTTATGTCTTTACTTTGGCACATAGAATCGAAAAGTGTTACGTTATGTTACCGAAAAGTTCGTTACTTTACGTTACCGAAAAGTGTTACTTTTGGTCTTCTGATGATTATCGCTTACAACCAAATCGTTGCAACCAATATATTTCATCACTCATAAGACCATTTCTATGAAGCTTGGAATTATCCCTTCACATTGTTGAAACCATATTGAGTAATTAATTCTTCGCCTCCTTTCCCACCATCTGATTAGCTACAATCCCCTTTCACTTTGCTTTCACTTAATTGGTTGTACATCCCGGCCAATGAGATTCAATCTCCCTTCACCTGTGACTATATAAGATGTGTCCTTTCTAATGTGTGTTCAGTTATTGTTAGTTACTAATGATAGCCTAACCGTCGAAATCGATTTAACGTTTTAACTCTTCATAATTCGTGGAAATATACAACTTTTTTTTTTCTTCGCCAAATTCCGTTTTGAAACGATTTTAAGCTCGAAAAGATTGGAAATCAACGGAGATTCCAGTTCATCGTCTTTCACCAGAGCACTTTACGAGTTAAAACTCCTACAAGTGTATACCCCCAAAACGCGGCAAGTACATTTACTAATCTCCGTTAGCGGTGATATCGAGAGCTTTTGTGAGCAGTTGCTATTAACAAGGAAAATGTTTTTGCCACCATAACACGGCCAAAAATAAGACAAAATAACCGATACGTGACATTTAGAGCGTTACGCCCATATTTTCTCATGTTTATCGTTTACAACCAAATCCTTGCTACGGAACTGTATCTTAGGCATTTATCATCGTACAAAATCGTTCGCCAGTCGTTGGTAAGCTCTCGTTTTAGCAAACCGTGGCCAAAAATCTGAGGTATGAGCGTGGTTGACTGAATAATTGCTTACACACAGGTGATCCTTCTCAGTTAATTTAGTAAACATGACCACTATTAGACTGGGAAGTGAAGACATAAAACGTCTCAATGTCTTCCAGACTTGTATGCGAGATTTTTGGTATTTATCATCGTACAAAAATCGTTCGTCAGTCGTTCTGATGATTATTATTTATTTATTTAATGTATTTGAACATGTATGATCCTTACATGTTTACAAAAAATACGGTAGGTCTGATGCGATCCATGTGTCTCTTGTCTGAAATGACACAAACAAGTTACCGTTCTAATGATTATCGCTTACAATTTAGGATTGAGTTTTTGATTGAACTCTTATTATTGAAAACTCCAGTTGAACCACCGTTCATCCAAGACCCCCGGTTGAACGTCCGGTGTTTCGGAGACATAGAGAAGAGATGCCTTATCTCTTTTGATGAAAGCGGCCCTAAAGCTCGTAAGATTTGGTACACAGCAGTGTTGCCAGATAGCGGGATTTATCCGTCGGCGTAGGGATTTTTTGGGACGGATTTTATGGTGGGATTTTACTAATGAAATTCCTCAAAACGGAGAGGTTTTTCAGACCGCCTCTTGATCAATCAAACTACCCAAATAGGTAGAATAATAATTGGTGAAAATACGTGTTTCCGAGGTTACACTCGAGTTTAGGACCAGCCGGAACAGCCTGGTAGACAAGGGAAGAAGTGTATCTTATTCCATTGCTCGTGGAGTGGATGCAATGCCCGGTCTATTTCTCTATTCCCCGACTAGGTAGGTTCATTACGACGTCCGCTCTGCTATATGTCAGGGAACAATGAACTATAATTCTAGAGAACACCTCCAAGGGAGAAGTTCTAATGCTATCACTTGTTTGAACTGAACGTTTGAAGATCCACGATTATAATTGTGTTGGACTTCCACAGTGCTCCTCCAGTGTTCTACCTTTTGTAAATGAATGTAAATGAATGTAAATATTTGGGGGTGCTTATAGATCAACATTTGAGATTTAGGGGGCATATAGACTTGCTAGTGATAAGATTAAGAAAAACGCTGTAAATTATTTCACAAAAGTTTATTATTTTTTCAATTGAGTAACAGAAGATGTGCATATGTTGCGTTACAATTTTTTATAATCATAAAATTGATATCAGTCAGTTTGACAAATTTAAATTATATAAAAAGCATTTAATTGTAAAAGTTGCTGAAATTGGCTCATTATATAAGCAACCTATTATTTTTATTCTAAGAAGATGTTTACTTAATTTTTTTCGTTTACTTAATAGTGATTTATTTTTGATAGAACCATAAGGGATAGCTGTGACTCCACAGAGGGACACACATTCTTTGAATTTAAGCCTCTGTTGGTAAACGTGTATAATGTATTGGTTAAGTTTTTTCCATGTTTTTAAATTTATTTATTTATTGATGAGTATATTTTCTTTTGTTTATTTTCTTTTTGTGCCAAATAAAGAATCTGAATCTTGTTTTTCCATGGTGATTTGGAAATAGGTACGGTCAATTACCTGATTCATGGTATACAATACCTATTTCACATGCATCCAAGTTATTTCATTTTAAAATTATAGTTCATCACCTTTTCTCTTTTCCTAGGTCACCTATTTTCTATTCAATATGGAACAAGAGAGTAAGTGAAATTTTGCGCACATTTTATTATAAGCATTGTATCAAAACTTTTCAACTCCAACTCAGGTGTTGACTTATGTTTTCAATATTAAAGCAGCGACACATTCTATATTCGAGTGTTCCCTGTTCTCTCAAGTATTTTGTTATGGGGTAAAAGTAGCTACCCGTCTAATAAAGACTTTTGAAGAATATTATAGAAACTTCATCAATGACATTAAAGTTTATTTATTGTATAAAATTTACTCACATTTTCCCTTATACATTTATTTAAAGAAAACAATGGTGTAGCTAGTAGGTACCTACCCTTAGTTTTGTTAATAGGTTAATCATATAAAATTGAATGCAAATTAATTTCAATTTGAAAATCATTTCATTTTATGAAACGTAGGGATATTTCGAGGGGTATGGTGGGAATTTTCCATTAGGGTATCTGGCAACACTGGCTACACAGCCTCTTGGAGACCATTGGAAGTAATTAGGAGTTATTATGATTCCTATAGCGTTCAGCGATGTACTTGAGTTTATTTTCGTCGAAAACAGGATTGTTGTGTGGATACATAATTATTATTAGAGAATGTTCTGGCTTTTATACACTTTTCAACCGAATTCATTCTCAAGTACTCAGCACCGAATGAAGGGATCAACAGCAAATAGCTCCATTCGTATTCAAAGTAGCTGCTCCTAAATCCCCCTTTCCCTACGCCATTGGCCGTATGGGGGTTGTATTTTATCGCGAGTTTCCCACAAATGTTGGTGGTTCTGGAGGCCGATGCAGAAAGAGGTAAAAACCCTTCTCCTACTCCCTACCTGCTAGCCCTTGAAGGCACCCCCAGGCAGTGTTGGGCATAATCATCGCCGAATACGAATGTAATCGCGACAATTATTCGTTGATTCTGAGTCAAGTGCGATTATATTCGTATTTGTGTAATCGTATTCGTGTAATTGTATTCTTCTGTCGACGACTACACGAATACAACACATAAAAATGTGTCACAGTCATCAGTTTCAATAGGGCGTCCCTCTTATAATATGCGAAGCCTTACTATTACCTAGCTTCAGAGGGACGTCCTATTGAAATAGATTTGAGACAAATAGGCTGGACTCCAATCGTTGAATTCCTTTTAAGGACGTCCCTCTGAAGCTAGGTAATATTAATACGATTACGAATATAATCGCAGTTGACTCAGAATCAACGATAATTATCGCAATTACAATCGTATTCGTATTTGACGATAAGATTATATCCAACACTGCCCCCAGAACGTCCTGCAACCTCAATTCCTTCTAACCAGTCGACCCTTTGCTACAAGATATCAAAAACATAGTTTTTATCTTTCATAAAAAAAGCTGCAAATGATTACACAAAGGTTTATTATTTCTGTATTATATAACCCCTCTATGCAGATCATTGGTTTATAAATATCCCTGGAATGTCCCGGCTAAATTTCCAACACTTAACTCCCCGGTGGGGTGTGTCAAACCCCAACTTTGAATAATGTTAGAAAATTCAAAAATAACTTACACTTGAATCAAATTTTATTTTAAGGGGGCGCCGGATGGTATATTATGCGGTTTTTTCAACTTTTCTCGGTCAATAGTTGATCGATTTTGAAGATTTTTGCTGCAATCTACTGGTTTTGAAATTCTCCATAACCTCTGAAATGTTCAAACCCCAAAATTTTCAAATTCGGACACAATTTAACAATTTTACTTTCAAATTTCGAGGTCTGTGGGACCTAGAGGTTTCGAAAATAGAACGAACGCTGCAAGAATCATTTAAATCGTTTGGCTGAGAAAAGATGAATAAACCGCTTGGTCGTATTTTGAATTCGGAGGGAGCTTTGAACCGTTTTCTTGATTAGATAGAGTTCGCGCCATCACAATACATCAACCTGATTGTATATAATCGGGCGTTCATTTGTACAACTATTGTGAGCAGTCTTGTATCAATTTGTGAAATAAATTATTCACCGCAGTGGTAATTATTTGAGTGCTTAAGTCCTTATTTATCATGATTTATCTTTTATTCCTAATCCTATTGGTATGGTAAGATAGGTACCGATTTCGAATTTCATTTCAAGGCTTTTTCGGTTGAGTAGTATTTCTAATGAAAGTTCAGTGTCTGAAAACCCTAGGTATATCAACACCAATTATCGAACATAAGTATTGAGGTAGGTTATTTTGCTTCTGATATAAAAGTTTCTGTAAGGGTTAATACTTATTGAAATATTAAACAACTTAATTTGCAAGGAATATAGGTTGGCAAGATAAGTTGGGTAGGTATTTAATTTAACTAATAGGAAATTGAACAATTTATGACTGATGTACAAATTTGAAAAAAAGCGAGGGTTTTTTTTATGGAGGTTCTGATTTAGAGCACCATCTGTTATTGCTATGGTGAACTATTGTAACTCCGTGGAGTATCGCAATGGTATCTTTGTAAGCGTGTTTAGTATCCATGTGGTACACGGTTTAACAAAGAAGTGAGCTTTCCTTTTCTCATCTTCCATGGACTGTACGACATTCATACGCGGTTCGTCATTTAAACGGAATTCTGAGAAAGTACAACGATTTGACAGATCTGGGGTCACGAAAACGTCTCGTGCATCTAGCCAAGAATCCTAGTTGCTGCATTGCGCCCGACACCACTGAGGCGATACGTCTTGAGAAGGACAACTTGTCATCGTAAATCTCGCCCAAATCCCACTACTTTTACAAGCTTCTGCCCGGCAATCGAATAGTGGGCAAGGAAAGGTGAAGTCGACCTGGAGAACTTTAGTATACATTAGCGGTTATTGACCCACATCCTATACATTTAAGGGCGTGCCTCAATCTTTCGAAGTGAGGAAGCAGTTTCTACGTTTTATTTAGCAAATATTGCGCGCATAACACTTATTTCATGAATCAACTACTAGAGGACGTTGAAACTAACGGTTTCGTCGAAAACGGGGTACTTTTGGTTTATTATTTCCAATAATAAGCCTATGTGATCGTATAGCAAAAAAATTTTATAACCCCCCTCAAACTTTGTCACTTTACGTTTCAAGGTGCGCAGAATCCTAATTTGAAATTTCCGTCTGCCGTCCGCCGTCCGGGCCATAAAAGACCTTAGAATTGACTTAAAAAATCTGTTCTTTCGCACATTTCGCACATTCGCACTCCATTTGGGGTCTAGTTGGTCCTAACTTCTCGCCAGCTCGATCACTCCACACCCATGGGTGCTATGAGCCAAAAATAGGTGAAAAAGTGTATTTTTTTGTATATTTCAAGTTGTATAGAAATTGGAGATTTATTAGTGAAAAGAAAATGTTAGCTATTAATTTTATGAAAAAAAAGTATTCTAAATGATACTCTTCTATTCAAAAAGAGATTTTGGATTTTAGGCTATTTTTTGCACTTTTATAGATTTTTGAAACAAAATTTAATGAAGTTCAAGTTTTTAGCATAATTTCGTACATAAATTTTTGAATGTTCTATTTCATAGTTGATAAACTTTATTTGACCAATCTTATGCTAAAAAATATCAATTTAACAATTCTTAGCCATTTTCAGTGATTTTGTCAGCACATTTTTGGAGATTTGACCAATTAGATGATATCAATATATAGTATGGGTAACACTTTTATGTGTTGGAAAGATGACTTGGTAATAAATTGTTTTGTTTATCAACTATATTAAAAAGCGTAAAATTGTGAGATTCCGCTGCTGTAATGGATTGAACCCATTTGTGAGGTCCGAAGCTCTGAGTTCCGATACTAAATATAGGTACTATAAGCGGCGTTTAATAATTATGGACCAGAGATCTACGTTGAAGGGCTGTCTAATACATAAATAAAAAACCTTTGTGTAATAATTTGCAGCGTTTTATTCTAGCTCCCCCGAATTCGAAAAATTGTGTGTCCTTGTAAGAGTTCTAGAAAATTACAACTAAGTACATAAAAACATAATATTGACGTAATCATAAAAAAATGCAACCTTACATGCTGTTAGAATTCATAAAACTAAGTTACCATACCACCGTCCATGAATTCCGGTTGAAATTATGCGGTTCACTCGAGATGTACATAGCTACCTACCGCCTACTGTTATTCTTTAGTGAGAGAGAATTTAGCAGTCTATTTGTGTAAAGGGTTTGAAGGAAGGGCCAATGAAATGAACTTTCAATGTGAAGAATCATCCGTTATACAGACTCTGAACTAAACCATGAAGGAGCCGAAGTGACTATAGCCTTACAGACTTACTAACTTTCCAACATATATTGAGGATCTCCCGTCGCCCCAGCTTTATGCGAACTTGTTTAATTTGCGGCGGCCAAAGTTTCGACGTTGATCTATAATCAAGGCAAAGCACTTAGATGGGAAAGGATAAACTAATACTAATTGATGGACAAGGTTTCAGCTTTTTCTCTTTCAGGAACATCGTATTTTATAAAATTTGAACGCAACGAGGTCTGCATATGAGTGTAGTACTGCGTTACTAGTAGTACTAGTAGTACTGTACTGCGTTTGTGGCCGTACAGGTTCTGGCGTGGCGATAAAACGCTTCTCGTAAGATCAAAAAATATGTGGATGGGCATTGCTGATTATTTCTTATCTACGGCCCACCAAACACCAAAAGGTTCACCAAAATGTTATTTAACTGACTCTAGCCAAACTACATTAAAAATAATCTCGAGGATTATTGGCGTTATTTTTATTATTGGCGTCTTTCACCAACCCAAGACTCGTTCTCAATAACAGAGTTTTCTCAACGTCCAATAAAAATGTAGACATTGGAGCACTGGGACATTAAATCCGCCATAACAACGCAGATTAACAAACAGCGTTTGGGTAGTTTTATTCGACTCCAGGAATGATGTAAATCCATCATAAAAGAAAAAAAAACTTAATTTTTTTAAAATGGTTTTATTTTGGCATTACAATAATGTTCACAGCTATGTGGTTAATATATATTAGGGTGCCCGCTATTTTGAGAAATGTGGAACTTTGGTATCCTCCACCCGAAATTCGGTTTAAAATGTCAAAAAAATTACCCCTGATTTTCCTCAGATTTTTTGCATAACAAAAACCTACGCCGGTAGCTCAATTTTGGTTTTTGAAATACTATTTTTTTTGCCAAATTCTTTGTTAAATTGTGAAACTTCGTATACTTACGTTGGGGTCGCTGAACTCAAATATGCAGTAAAACCAGTTTGGAATCTCAAAGTCGTCAAAACCATGTCAAAAAATGACAATTTTTCAAAATTCATTGAAAAATTATGATAATTTGTGTTCTTATGTTTTTTTGAGTCGCTGAACTCAAATTTGCTGTCAAAAATCAAAATTCTAACAGAAATATGTCAAAATACAAATTTTCATAATTTTACTCATTTGACATGATCATCAGTCATTTGACATGATTTTGACGATTTTTGACGATCAATCATTTCATTCATTCATTTTTGACGATCAATCATTTGACATGATTTTGACGATTTTGAGATTCCAAACTGTCAAAAGTTGTTGCTGTCGACCTGTTTTGAGTGCATAGTCGAGTTCAGCGACCCCGAAAACGTAAGTATAAGATGTTTCACAATTTTACAAAGAAGTTTGTAGAAGTTATATTCAAAAGTCTTCAAACTTTCATCTTTCTTTAATTATTCAAAAAACCTGAAAAAATTCAGGGGCCATTTTTTTGAAATTTTAAACCAAACTTCGGGTGGATGTAATCAAAATTCCACCTTTCTCAACATAGCGGGCACCCTAAAATATATGTAGTTACATTATATTTTTATGTTAGAATTTCTTAAAAAATTGCACAATTCTCTGTGAATTAATTAATTCTTTGATGGTAGGATAAAGTTGTAATTTAAAATAATTGACGTTCTTTTTGACGCTGCACTGAAAAATTTCGCTCTATTGCCTTCTTGCGTCGCACATTCCATTATCAAGTGTGAAAAAGGTTCCATTTGGATGCCCACATGCTCGGCATTGAGGTGACTCTAGTTGTTGGATGCAATACAAATATTGTTCGCAAATCCCGTAGTAAACCCTTAATCTGCATATTGTTCTTCCGAGACTTTTATTAACTGGTTTTATGAAAAACCATGGTATTTGCGGTGGGGAGTGTTGGATTTGTTTGCAGAACCGGGCATAGTGTGATTGAATATATTGTTGCCTCCATTTCTCTCTATATTTTTTGGCAATTAATGGCTTCAGTTCCTCTGTCATGACCGGGGTATTCAATATTCTGTTGCCGCTCGTTGTTTGGCTAATTGATCCACCCTTTCATTTACAAATAATCCTGCGTGAGCTTTCACCCATACAAATATTATGTGACATGGATATGTCTTTGCTCTGGGGGGTCAACCAAAAATTTCCGTCACGCAAAATTTGTGTCACAATTTCAGTGTTTTTCACGTACAACCCAGCCGTTCCTAGGGGAATAGAACTTCCGCAGTTTTCATCGCACAAAAATCGTTCGCCACTCGTTGGAAAGCGCTTGATTTATGTGATAAATGTTCACATCTCAAGCTACCAATTTCCCCCTCCTTACGTACCTGGCTACATTCCAAAACTAAGTTGATTGGACTATAAACAATTTTAATAAGCCGGTTACAATATTCTTAACGTAAAGCAATAGCATCATTTACCTACTCCACTCCATAGGAAACATTTTCATCCTCTTGACAACAGTCGACTGTTAACAACAACTCATTGTAGTGGCTTCTCTCCACAGTTATTTTCAACATTTCTATAAGTAAACCGTTGTTTTGTTGGAATTAGTCGGGATGCGGCCCAGGGATTTGTTTAAAGTTAAAGGATTTGTTTACAACTCTCGAGGACAACCGTTATGAAATCCCCAATCAAAGACATATCCATGTGACATGGTATCTGCTTGTAAAGCGGATAGTGGAACTCGTTTACGAGTTTTAATGAGCTTCTTCACAAAATGCATTTTAACAAGCTGTCCGGACGAAAATCGCTCTGAAAGCCAAATGTGCGGTTTTCACAGGAAGAGCGGTTTTGTTCTCCGCTTATTTTTAAGGAGTCTTAGTAGTCGGCCAGTTAAGTTGTTCTTCACTCTTCTTATGGGTTTTAGAAGCTGTATGATGGTGAGTGAGTCCGTGCAAATCAGAAAGATACCACCATTTCCATACGAATGAACAATGGTTTCAATCATTCACTTCTGCTTTGAAGCTGGGTGTAGTAGGAGGAAGCTTGAAGTTGTCCATATTGTCGTTTGTCTCGTTGAAGTACGCACATCCCACTGAAGTTCCCATTTAATCGTGTTGACAGGTAACATAATTTCTTGACACGTTGATCTTGAAATGACCTGGTTTTTCTGAGCTGTTCAGTGCCGTTAAGTCCAAATACTCCTGCGTAAAGCTATGTTCTAAAAGGGGAATCTTCTTATACTACTCGATGAACCTCCATGAGTAACTTACTGTTACTTCGAAAGTTTTCAAAATCTCGATTTTTCAATATTGCAGCCCTTAAGTTCTACGTTTTTGAGTTGTGCAAAACTGATGCATGGTTTTGTGCCAAATTTCATAGAGTTCGACCCAGTAGTTTAAGAGAAAAGCTTCGAACGGCGCAACGTACGGGAGACGGCGGACGGATGGATTTTTTCTTATTTGGGTTTTGGAATCTACATACCTTGGAACGAAAATCCACTCATTTTGAATTGGTGCGGGAAGAATGGGGGGGGGGGGGGGGGGGGGGGGGGGTAACAAAATTTTTTTTCCTTATGGTCGATCAATAATTGGTAAATGTTTTTGTCATAATTAATTAATTAAAATGTAACTGGAATGTAAAACCACTCAGTTATCTTTAATAGGCGGATAGGGTCTGGGCGTATGTTTATTTATCAAGGGATTTGCTATAATAAACATTTCAAGCAAGATGTGAATCAGGTCGTGTAAAGTTGAAAATCGGTCGAATAAATAATAGATTAATTAACCTTGAAACAGTAAGTTTTTGGCATATCTCACAAAATTGTAACCGTACTTATAATATATGCATTTCAATACAAAATTTATAGATGCTGATTGAGTTGTGGAAAACAAACTACTACATTCGCTGAATTATTAGGAAAACGGAAAGCTGAATCGATGTAACGATCAAATTCTGTAGTAAATATGATTTCAATATTCCCTGGCTTCGTAGTCCTAGCGAAAGGAATATGTTCATAGTTATTTTTCATTTGTTCTATAGAAAGATCTGAGCGAGAGCTTTCTAAAAAGGTGCTTTATGATGGGTTTCTGACCAGTGAAACGGCTCCTGAAATTCATTTGCACGATGGCGCCGTGGCCCGCGCCCGCCTTGGGGGGAACCCTCAGCTCATCATCCTTCTCATCCTACACTTTTATTGGCCAAAATGCACCGTCTTTCAAGCTGGAAATTGGTAAGTGGTAGAGGATTTCCAGTGCGCTGAATCCGAATCTGAAGTTAAAAGTGTGAAACTCCAATACATGAGGGTTCCCCAATATTAAGAAAACGGGAAGCTGAATCGATGTAACGATCAAATTCTGTAGTAAATACGATTTCAATATTCCCTGACTTCGTCCTCCTTGCGAATGGAAAATTTTCATAGTTATTTATCATTTGTTCTATAGAAAGATCTGAGCGAGAGCTTTCCAAAGAGGTGCTTTATGATGGGTATCTGACCAGTGAAACGGCTCCTGAAATTCATTTGCACGCGGCCCTCGCCCGCCTTGGGGGGAACCCTCAGCTCGATTGCACTACTACGTCACGCTTGTTCATCCTACACTTTCATTGGCCAAACCACAAAAATTGGTAGGTAGTAGAGGATTTCAAGTGCGCTGAATCCGAATCTGAAGTCAAAAGTGTGAAATTCCAACACATGGAAGTTCTCCAATATTAAGAAAACGGGAAGCTGAATCGATGTACACCAACAAATGGGAGCGCACAGCCGCTTCGAATGAAAAACCGCGTTGAAAAGGTGAAGAAGGATGGATACCATACAGAACTAGACAAAGGGATGCTTTGGGAAGGCAACTTGCAATACATCTACGCTTCACACGAGATTGACGAGGGTGATTTGGGGGGGGGGGGGGGGGGGGCTTCATTTCAAAGGTGTAAAACACGCACTTCGCAGTAGTTAACATAATTTAACATAATATGGTTGGATAAATCGAGAGCTTTCGAACGAATGGTCAACGAATTTCGGGGGTTGAAAAAAAAAAAAAAAAAAAAAAAAAAAAAATCGAAGTACCTATGTGACAAAAGTTCGATTTTCGCACTTTTCACCTACTATCGCCATATATTTACTTGACTTCCACTTTCAGTCGATAAATTTGATACCCAGTACTTCCCCTTTCACGTAAATATCCTCCAAGGTTCGCTGAAAGTTCAAAAATAACGTAGAGAATTGCAAAAATTGACGAAAAATTACCCCAACGCTTGCGCCCGACGAAGCAAGGAGGGTTTATAGTATCCATCTCGATGCGGCTGTTTTTCGCCGCGGTTACGCGGCATAGAACGGCGTCGAAGAGTAAAGGCGTCGAAAAGAGAGGCAAATTTTCTATGTGGTTGAGCGCTCTTGTTTTTCGAAACAGATGTGAGCTACCCTGTATAATTCTGTATTTTATATGCCGATAACTTTCGAACCCGTTGTTCATCGTCATAAATGTTTGTATTTCACCTGTTTCCGACGCCGTTACTCTTCGATGCCGTTCTATATACACAACCCAACGAATTCCGTGGTAAATGCGATTTAAATATTCCCTGACTCAGTCCTCCTAGACAATTGTCCTCTAATGTTATAATATAATTCGGCTGTATGTATTGTCCGCAAGCAAGGTCGAATTTTTAATGCTAAGTTTGTAAAAGTTCGTTCGTTTTTCCGCAATCACGAGAAGTTTCGTATAAACAGTGTAAGTGGGTTAGCGGTAGGTAATAGGAAATGACAACAGCGGGGACGTGACAATGGAAATGATGACGGAGCAAACAGAACTCTCAGGTGTTGTCGTGACCGCGACCCAGTGTAGGAGGTTACATGGTAAACTTCATGCCAATCATATTGATTTTCCTCCTACGCTATGTCAACTCGAGGTAGAATTTCACTAACAGTCTCTAAGGGCTCCTACCGAAGCCTACGACATACATGTAGACCTACATGTGGAGCGTAAAATCAATCCGGTCTTCGAATCAAATGAAGCAATCAGCAATGTTTGAACTGATAGAACTTTGAGCAAATATAAACATTCAAGGACTTCAAAGTTGTATGGATTCAGTTGGGATAATATGACAAATAGCAGACTAAGGAACCTCAATGTTATAGCATTTTCACATTGAATTCGTCCATTTTACAAAATGGATTCGTCCTTTTACAAAATGAATTGGACTTTTTACAAATGAATTCGTCATTTTACAAAATGAATTCGATCTTCATAAAGAGGGACCGAATCTTGAAGAAATCTAAGTGGCGGTGTCTGGGGCTTGGGAAAACGGTGGCGGTCGGAATGAAGTCTTTATGGAAGTGCGTGAAAATCTAAATTCTATGCATCTTGAAACGTAAACTAACAAATTTTGAATTTTCTTTATCTTGGTCGATCACAAAGGTTCATTAATGCAAATAATAAACCAAGACTCTAAAATTGTGTGATGTTTTGTATGAATTTCTTGCAAACTTCTCGCAAATTTCTTGTATCAATTTCTTGTAAGCGTTGTAAATTTATTCTATTGCATCTTTATTAACTATGAAAACCAATGCAAGAAATAATTATTTATTCCTCGAGAAAGGAAAAGGTGTCTACATATCATTATCTGGTTGCCTTCAAGATTTGGTCCCTCTTTTTGAAGGGCGAATTTGAAAATGCTATATAATATATAATATAGCTGGAGGTCCTCTGAGACTAATTTTTCCTGTAAATCAACCTACTGAAATACATTATCTATACTATTAATAAGAATGAAACTCCGTTTGTCTGTCTGTTTATTTGTTTGTTTGTCGTGTCTATGCACGGCCAAACGGCTGAGTGGGGGGAGTCTACGAGTGGGGGGATCTTCTTGGGATTTTCCGAAAGGGGGAGCGAGCGAATTTAAAATTTTCTAATCCCACCCGAACCATGGGCCGTAGGGCGGGAGGGGGGTCGAAGTAAGAATTAATGTGCGCTTTTTGGACTTCCCCGCTTCCCCTACCCCTCTAAACGGGCGTTGAAAATTCTGGAAAAATACCGGTTTTGTAGGTTTTTGAACGAGAAAGACGACGGCGCAATCGGATCGCGAAAAAAGTATCGGGAAATGCGTAAAAAAAAATGCGAGAGTACGGACCCGTTTTCTCGAAAAGTCCGCCAAAAAACTTGGTTTTTTCCGATTAAAATATACCCCATAAAGGTACGTTTTTCGGAACGGTTTTCGCGGGCGAAATACAGCTTTGGGTCCGCCGAATCTGAATCCGAAATCGGATATCGAAAAAAGTGACGAGAACTCGGTCAAATTGCGAGCAGAAGCGAGCAAAGCGATTAAAATGATTCTGCCGTGGACGAGAGAAGGCTCAAGAATTGACGTGAAGGGTTCGATGTCACAACATTGCGAGGCGAGCAGGTATGCCTACATAGGTACCTACCTTGCGAGCGAAGCGAGAGCCATTTCAAATAATAAATACGGACTTTGTCCTACACATATACAGGTATACCTTGCGAGCGAAGCGAGCAACATCCCCGAATAAACTTTTCGTGGTTCCACGTAGTTTTATAAGATTTAATTTGTTTGTAATAATTCCCAACTGAAAAAAACGTCTGCCAAGTTGGGTGGGCAGTATAACTTCCTCAAGCGAGCGAAGCGAGCAGCATCCCCTACAGAAGTTAAACCTACCCTTAGAGATCTACCGTTTGCGAGCGAAGCGAGCAGCATTCCCTACAGAAGTTAAACCTACCCTTAGAGATCTACCGTTTGCGAGCGAACCGAGCAACATCCCCTAAATGCCATACTTTGCGAGCGAAGCGAGCAACATTTTCTACATGCCAGACTTTGCGAGCGAAGCGAGCAACATATCCTACATGCCAGACTTTGCGAGCGAAGCGAGCAATATTCCCTACATGCCACACGTTGCGAGCGAAGCGAGCAACTTAATGGGGGGTCCGGGGGGCTTGCCCCCCGGCTGGACGTGGAGGCGAGCGTAGCGAGCCGGAGCGGCTAGTTTGAAATAAATATGCAAAGTACAAACGTGGGTTCAAAATAATATACAGTGTATGCAACTCTTCTACTTGATGGGAATATGACTTAGTCATAGATCATTTTATTCCTCAACTTTACTAAAAAGCGTAATATTATAGTGTCCTGGTACTGCAATGCAGTGAACTCATTTACGAGGCACGGGGCTTCGAGTTCGGTAACAAACACACTATAAACGGAGTTTAATAATTACCGACCAGTGATTTACGCAGAAAGGGTATCTATAATACAGGAACAATAAACCTTTTTGTAATAATTTGCAGCGTTTTCCACTCCTCTCTAACAACATTAAAGACTATACTTTCATTCCCGTTGAATTATTAAGAAATCGTTGTACGAGTATCACTGAATTCATTTTTATTTCAACCTCTTTTGTTGTTACTCTTAATCGTTGAAATTACATAATACATTATATTTGCATGTAATGGGTTCGTCCGTATATGAAATTAACAAATACTTGCATGTATGTGTGATTTAACCATTACAATTCGGCGATTTCAGGCGATTTGTACTCATAATTAGGCTACAATTAGCAAATTTTCGTAGAAAATGAAGTTATTGCAATGGCTCCAAAACTTTTAAATAAAAAATTTTCAAAAATTTTCATAATTGAAATCCGTTTTGACTAGCCTAGGACAAATCCTAGCGTTTAACGCTTTTTCATATATATGTAAATATGTAAAATATATATATATATATATATATATATATATATATATATATATATATATATATACATACATATGTACATGTCCTTCCAGACGATAACTCTGTTTAAGATTGAGATAAAAATTCCGTTCTTGCGCCAAAAAATCAAGCTATCCAATTAAAAGGAAGAGTTCTTTGGCCAGCATTTTTTGAGCACAATAAATTGGTCAAATTTGAAAAAAGTGCTGAAAAAATCACTAAAAATAGCAAAGAACGGCTGGAAATCGTTAATTTTTTTAGCAGAATATTGCTCCAATAAAGTTTATTAACTATTTATAAAATAAAGCATTAATAAGTTTATGTACACAATTATGCTAGAAAACCTACAAAAATTTCATGAAAATGTGCTAAAAATCGATAAAAACAGCAAAAAAGTTAAAAATCCAATATCTCTTTTAGCAGATTATTATTTAGAACGAGTTTTTTGCCATAAAATGTGTAGTTAACAACTTCTTTTTACTGAAAGTCTTCAATTTTCAAAGCAATGTAACATGAAATAGTACCTGCGATAATTTACGAAAATTCGCTCATACGGTCATGCTGCATGACTGGAAATTTTGTTATTCTTGGAAGGGTACCAACCTGATTTGCCGTTGATATCCTTAGCTTTCAGGTTTCTTGCCTTGAGGAGCGTCAGCGTCAGAATTGAATTGCTGGGGTGGTAGCAAAGTGAAGTCAGAAGTTCGCCGCATTTGTCTTTCAGAGGGGGCTTCAGCGCTTTCCAGAAAGAGGGTTTCTCAGATAAGTCCACCTGCAATAACACAGTTTCATTCTCCGTTAATATCTACAATACTGAATCACTCACATATCTGTAGAAAGGAATAAGCTAAACTTGTATCTATTCACCTGGCCAAAATGCTCAAATGATAATTGGAATAGCCACTCTCTATTGCAGAGACAATGTATACCCCAACTATCTTGTAGATGTAGAGATTATGATAACACTAACTTTCGATTCAGCACTCCGAAATTTTGTTTTTGGTGTGTGCAAAGGACGTCAATGAAGTGTCTGAGCACCTGGATCTTAGTTGTTGGGGATTCACTCCATTCATTATTATTGACAGTCCCTGTGTACTTCCAGCAAATTGACGGTGGAGAGATCTGGTTTTCTGTGAATTTGAGGTTTGACGTTGTTTCTCGCATAAGTGAAAGATTGCAACGTGTAACCGTAATAATATATTTATATTTTCATAGCTATTGCTAGAGATCAATAGTTTTTCTTCATTTCTCTTATAGTTTTTCTTATTTCGTTTTGGAACAAATCTGGTTCTTACACAACATTAGCTGTAAAGTTTTGCCGATTGAAGAAGACATTCAAATGAAAATGAGCTTCATCACTCATAGGAATAATACATACATATACATACATATTCATTACTTTCTGCAGATCTAGCATCTGAGTAGAAACATGAAAGTCGGCATATGGATGATGTGATTTTCTATACCTAAAATGCCTTGAACGTAACTGCTTTTTGTTGAAAATAAAATGGTTGCAACATTGAAATTGCATGCATAGTGCTCAATTTAAAGTAGTCTAATTCCCATGACCCACTCTGTTTATGTGCAAAACATTGCCAAATGAAGAATATTATAAGCCACGAAGTTTGTTGAAGCCTACGTCATGTCCGTCCTAGTCACATCAAAAGTCCATGTCCAAGTGAAATATGAAAGAATTTCTCCACAACAGAGGAACAATGTATTCGAGTTTGAGTATACAGAATGGTTTTTCAAGAAATGGTCGCATAGACCTAGGAGAAAATGTGTTGCATATAATATAAATAATTATTTATAGCACATCAAACCCTTGCACATCAAACTCAGCATAATGAAACAGTTCGTCAAGACCTTAAACAAAGAAAACCACTGCTTTCAATATCTGGGGTCAAAGTTTCCCAAAATCACCTCAGAGAAGATAAAAGCGGGCAAATTTGTTGGCCCTCAAATCCGCCAGCCCATGAAAGACACCGAGTTTGAAAAAACCGTGGAAGGTGAGAGATTCCACCAAGATATTAAATCGATGGAGCAACGTTACCAAGGCACATGGAACACGACTATGATGGCAGACTATTGTTGGAATTTTAAGAGGGATGTGGCTGGGAAACCAGCATCACGTAAATCAAGGAAGAGGAAATTCTTGAATCTTTAATTACTTTTTCATTAAATGAAAACAGTACAATACTTTTTTATGTCAATAAACCGTTTTTCTACACTCAATATAAGTTTTTAATTACATTTTCCCTATGGCCTCCTTCGGAAACTTGGTTATTCCGCTAAATATTTTAAGTGTGATTTGCCAAAAATCTGTACGTGATAGAGAAAAATGGATTAAAGATTTGAATTTAGCATTAAAACATAGATATAAAACACTTTTTCATTTTCGATCATCGCGCAAAAAAATTTCATATGCAGCATTGCGTCATCTATTTCAACGCAAATGGTAGGTATGTATTTATTGTGTAAGTCAAAAAAATGTTCTTAGAAGGCATCTGGTATCTCTGTCCAGGGTGAAATTCAATTTGATTCTTGTTGTACAAAGAAAATTACCATGCCTTGTGTTGCGATTTCACTACCTCAATGAACTACTCAGCTTGTGGTTATGATAGCAGCATGTGAACAAGGCGGTATTGCACGCAATCTGATGTGCGGTCCAAGTGCTCTCTTGGAGCTGCAGAAGACGGGAAGTTCTTAATTGATTCGAAGTGGTAGCGAGCGAGTACAGGAAAGGGCCTGCAGAATTGGCCAAGTTATGTATCCGAGGGAATTACGGGCAGCTTAGGGGGGCGGAACGCAGTTTGGAACTGCCGGTCGAACTAAACAGTTGTCGCTGGAGCACACTCGAGCCCGCCCTTTGTCGTATTGTCTCGTTTCCGACGAGTGGCAATTGTTCCTCACCCCCCGGGCCTAAGGGTTTGCTCAAGGATTCTGTTCCCCAGGGTTTGCCCAGAGATTTGACGAAGAAAGTTTATTACAACCTCGAGCTAAAATTACATTACTTTGAAAGGAACTGCAGCAGTTGAAATGAATCGGAAAGAATGAAGCATAAATGTTTAATGCTTATCCTTTAATGTTTGATGTGTATATTTGTGCGTAGGATTCAGTTCTGCCAGCCCGGCTAAGCAAAAAAAGTCACTAAGTAATGAATGTTTAGCATTGTTTAATAAATAATAGCTTTTTAAAAAGCGGTAAGGTGCATTACCCTAGCAACGGTTGAGAGCTCATCAAAATCATTGGAAATCTTCCAATAATTGCAGGCAGAAATACATTTTCGGAACATACCTACCTACTCTTCTTCTATACCTAAATATAAAAATGTTCGTATATGTGTGTCATTGTATGTCAGGTACAGACTTCATTTTGGCTATTTCGAAGCGGTATTTCCCAACATTATCGACGAGTATCTGGCCCAGACATGGGCTCTATATTCAAATCCCCAGAATCTCCCGTAACTTCCTAATTTTGGAAAACCTATCAATGTAGTCCAGGTAAACAACTATTATAATAAAGGAATTGAATTTCAACAGTGAAACTTACTCCATCCAATATTCGCAAAATATTATTTGATGCTCATAAGAAGTTTACGTCACGAATCCAACAACACTAAATCGATTTTCATTCATTAAGTCAAACTAATTTTATTAGTGTAAGAAGGTTTTTTTCTGGGGTAACGTAAAAATCCAGTCGCAAGCATAGTATTCATTGCGACCGTATGCAGCTTGGTTACTTTTGACGTAATTAGATTATAATTCTGTTGGTTAGTTTTTCTGGGAGTACTGAAAAAATAATTTCAAACATACCTACATAATTATATTACATCTACGCAATAGGACTTTCAAGAGAAGCGAGTACTGATTTTGTTCATATTCTGGACATTTAGTAATGTGAATGCTTGGAATGCTGAACATTGAAACGGGAACTCTCTGGGTGTGGCAGAGTATAATAACACTTTAAAGAATGACTCTAATTATCAGAGTGGACCTTGCACCTAATTTTGCTAATATATGTTGAGATGTTAGGATATTTGGATCGCGACCTTTCTGGGTAAGAGAGAAGTTCACTTAAATAAGTAGTTTGAGCTCTAAACCTAATTTTGTTCCAATTCAACTTGAGATGCTAAAATTTCTAAAGGGGCTTCTCTGGTCGGGGAGTATATAATTACTATTCGGGAAACCTCTCTAATTAGGTGAGTGAGCACTTGAGAAAATTTTGATCCCTTTCAACTCGAGCTGCCAAAATTTGGTTCGGAGCCTCTCTTAGTGTGGTAGATATAACTGTAGATAATTTCCTTGGTCTGTAGATCTAATTTCCTTGGCTGTATTGACACAATTGATCAGAAATTGATGTGATGGACTGTGATCTACATACAAGTCTTGGACGTACAAGCGAAGAGTGCTTATTGGATGCTTATCGTCTCGGTTACCGTTTTCATCTCTCCAGTGGGAACTGGAGTGCTGCGCAGATAAAAATTGTATCGGGTGATAAAAGATCGCTCAATTTGCATCGCTTATCGTATCGGTGCAGTGGAAACTGTGCCTTGAATAACTTATTTACTATGTTTAGACTAAGTTTAATATTCAATTTACCATGTAGCAGAGGTTTATTTTATTTGAGTTTCTCAGCCACAAAACTATTGATTTATTTAATTTTTCGGAAGAGATTGACATTTTTCTTGCGTAGGTTTTTGATGGGAAATTAAATTCTGAAGGACGAGGTGGCTGCGGAGCCGAATCTGGGCAACCGATGCAATGTATTTTCTTCTTTTTTGGCGGGTTCAACGTCACAAACTTGCAAGTAAATTCTTTATCATAGCTCTCAAGATAGTAAACTAGCTGAGGGTAATCAACATGAAATTTCACTTCTCTCAGCCGCCTTGTTTTCATTGAAGCTTTAGGAGTATACCTTGTGTCAAGATAACCCACCCAATCAAAATATCTGATTTTGATCAGGCCAAAAAGACAATGTAAAACACAGGATCAAACGATGAATATTGAATAGGTCGGAAAAGTGGTAGAATATGACATGTGAATCACCTGCTGTGATTTGCAGGCGGTAGCTCTAAGATAGCTCGTTCTTTCCCTGGACTGTCTCCCATAGGCCCGTTCTTTCGCTGTATACGAAATACTCGCCCGCTGTTTCGAAGTATTTAGACCCGTTTTTTCCCTATTTGTACCACACCATCGTGTTTGGCTACCCCTAATAAATAAGGTACCATTCTCAACTCTCTTTTGACTAAAAATCGAGATAGTCCGTTCTTCCCTGTTCTCTTCATATAATTTTTTCGCAATGTTGAGGGGGCACGTGCCCCCGCGTGCCCCCGGGCGCGACGCCTATGTTTATAAATGAAATTGATTGCTTTAAATCATAGTATAGTATAGTATGTCAGACCTGGCAGAGAGGTAGGAAGACTTCGCCTATGGAGTCATCTCTAGAAAAGCGATCGTAGTCGAACACGTGAAGGTGAAGCACGCGGCTTTGCAGTTTCTGAATTGGGAATCCTGCAACAGAAAATCGTGCACCTTATAATCCAAATTATTCACTAAATACGTTGATTTATCACAGATGTCATTCCTTTTCATCAGGTTATCAACATTATTCTAACAACGTTCATACAAGGTGTGGCAGTGAAGACGGACAATTCAAAAAGTTATAAAACTGTGAATTTTGACGTTAAAAAACATTATTGATATTTTCGGGTACGTCAGTTCATTTCATTTATGATATTTATGATTTATAGGTGACGAGCAACACCTTACATATGGTCATGTAAGCATTGCACTGCTGAAGCCGTTATTGGAACATGGCTCCCATTCTCTCCGGTTTCTACGTGAAGTGCTTCCTTCAAATCTTGCAGAATTCGAGGCCAATTTTTCGGCTTTTTGGAAAACATCCGTCTCCACTGCCGCACCATGTGTCATATTCTAGGTATGCAAATTTTGTGATACTTAATACCTAAAAAATCAGTCAGTGTACGAAAAGATCATTGATATTTCTTAGATTTAATTAGAATTTATCTTATATAGGCTACAACGACTCACTCAATGTGTTAACATGTAGTTTGTTTAGCATTTGTTTTTAAGCACTTTGTACACTTCTACTTATACATAATCATACGTTGAATACAGTAAACATACACCAGATCAACAATGTTAATCTGGAACATTCGATAGAAACATAGATTTAGCTCATTTGACATTACAATAGCTATGTCATAATTTAAAAGCCTTCGAGTTCATTTCGCATTTGTCTTCAAAATATTTTCCGGCTGGAGAAAACCCCAAAATCGGAGGAACGCTTCAAGAACACGCTACATATCCCCGACTTCTCTCGGCTCGCGCGCCCTCCCTTTCAAATCTCAACTTCAGTCCGTCACTCACCGCAGTCTCAGACTTCAGAGAAATTCTGCTAAAGCCAGGCAAATGCCTTTCAATGTTTAAAGCCTGTATACAGGGTGTTAACACTTTTGGTTGCTAACCTCCGGGGGGACGATTCTACGAGTAATTTTCAACAAAAAGTGCCTCCTAGACTTTTGGTTCATTATTTCCGATAATAAGCCTATGTGATCGTGTAGCAAAACATTTTTATATCCCCCTCTCAAACTTTGTCACTTTACGTTTCAAGGTGCGTAGAATCCAAATTTGAAATGTCCGTCCGCCGTTCGCCGTCCGCCGTCCGGGCCATAAAAGCCCTAAGAATTGACTTAAAAAACCCGTTCTTTCGCACATAGACTCCATCTGGGGTCTAGTTGGTCCTAACGTTTAACCATCCCGATCGCTTTGCTCGCATAGATGCTATGGGCCGAAAACGGGCAAAAAAGTGTCTTTTTCGAGGTTTTGAGTGAGACTTACGCACGCACGCCCGCCTGGCACGCTTAGCAGGGGGTCACGGTTGATGGTGAGGGGGGGTGAGCGGGGGTTGGAGTGAGAGGAGGCGCCAGGGCACCTTGTGGTGTCTGGGGTGACCAGGGGCGTAGCAGAGGGTTGTGGGAGAATGTATATTTATTACTTTTACGTGTTATACCCATATACTACACCGCGGCACCATGAGGTGGGTTCGGCGCCGGCGTTCCTTAGAGGCATGGATATATGTTTTTTTCTAGGTCATATTTGTGTGTTAATACCAATGCTTTTCCTACGCATATTTAAACTATTTGAATAGATAGGAGCTCAAATCGAGAAATATAAACATGCGTATATAATTATAGAAGTATAGGTTGTGGCAACTCGAAATAGGACACGCCGAGGAGTCTGGACGGGCCTTATGACGTATGCAAGCCAACTAAAACTACGATCATACTCAATTGAAAAAATAATAAACCTTTGTGAAATAATTTGCAGCGTTTTTTAAAAGCATAATTTTCGATTTATTCACGATTTAAAATTTTTTTCGTGTTTTCAACCTTACATCATAAAATTGGCTATAACCCCCTTCCATATTGAGTAAATACGAATTTGAGGATACCGTTGAAAAGAAAGTTCAATTTCCTTTTGGATAGGCTACCCAACGTGTGAAAATATGAGGATTTAGTGGTCACAAATCCATACCAAAGTGAAAAAATAGCCGAAACATGAAAATCTTGTATTTTTTAAACTGCTGGACGGCATACAATAATCCCCTGAATTCCCGTGCACGTTACGGGTAAAACAACCCGAATCTCACCTATCCAACGGTACAATCAATCTTTAATTTACATTGCAAATTAAAGGAGAAAAGTATGCTTCAATATTGAAAAAGCATTGTATTTTTCAATGAAATTAAGAGTTTTCGAGAAAAATGACCCTCTAAAAAAAATTTGAGTTTGGGGCCGGTTTCTACGTTTTTTTTTTCTTTTTTTTTTTTTTACGCTGAATCGAATGGCAAAACTTGCAGATCTCCCCCACTCCGTCATAATAGAGTTTTACACTTTAAGTCACGAATTTTTCAGTTCATTTTTGTATGCTTAATTTGATGTGTTTTTGAGGGTAAAAATAGGGTAACATTCGGGTTACTTCCTACCGGGTGGTACAACTTCAGACCAGCGTAGGAATGCAGGCGCAGAGCCCTCTACCGGCCATAGAAATGAAATTAGGAAGTTCATTCAGGTCCTAATAGGTAGCAACATTACTCAAACCGACATGAAACCTGAAGATAGTTTCTTGACGTCACTTATAATCGTTTTCTACACGTTTTTGTAATCAGCTATTTCGACACATTTTCCTATTGTGTTTATAGTGTGCCTGCAGCTACACATTTCCGCTAGATTTTCCGAAAAGGTAAGTTCACATACTTCTTCAAAATTATATGAGGAATTTAACCAAGAAATCAGATGTTTTATTTAGTTGTTAGTTAATTTTCCAGCAACGAAAAACTAAAAGTCGCCACTTTGGGTTGCAACTTCCGACCACCCAATTTTTTGTGTTTTAGCGCATTTTTACGTTCTTTCATTTTGATTGAGCTTACTCATGTTTCAATGTTTTCCATGTGTTACAGGCATGCCACGAAAGTATCGAAAGAAAGTCGGGGGTCGTCCCTAAAGAAATTATACCCAAGACATTTTGGAGGCAGCTCTGAATGGCAGCTCATTTTTGGTTTTGTTTTGTATGAAATAAATGTTTAAAAATGAAATATTTCCTAGTTAAAGTGTAAAACTCTATCATTATGGAGTTGGGGAGATCTGCAAGTGTTGTTGCCATTCGATTCAGCGTGAAAAAATACAAACTAAATTTTTTTTAGAGGGTAGTTTTTTACCAAAAACCCTCGATTTCATAGAAAAACGCTGCAAATTATTACATAATGGTTTATTATTTCTGAATCAGATAGCCAGCTATAGTAACCAGCATACTCTGGGGCTTTCGCCAGTCTCTTTTCTAGTATCCACCTCTGTTCTTCCTCTCACTCCACCCCCCGCTCACCCCCCCCCCCCCCCCCCACCCACCCACCGTGACCCCCTGCCAAGCGTGCCAGGCGTGCGCGCGTGCGTAAGTCTCATTCAAAGCCTCGAAAAAGATACTTTTTCGACCGTTTTTGGCCCATAGCATCTATGCGAGTAAAGCGATCGGGATGGTTAAACGTTAGGACCAACCCGATTCCAAATGGAGTCTATGTGCGAAAGAACGGGTTTTTTAAGTCAATTCTTAGGCCTTTTATGGCCCGGACGGCGGACGGCGAACGGCGGACGGACATTTCAAATTTGGATTCTACGCATCTTGAAACGTAAAGTGACAAAGTTTGAGGGGGGGGGGGGGGTTATAAAAATTTTTTGCTATACGATCACATAGGCTTATAAAATACAAACATACTTTTCTCCTTTAGTTTGCAGTGTAAAATACAAATTAATTATACCGTAGGAAAGGTGAGATTTGTGCCAAGTTTTTCCCGTAACGTGCGCGGGAATTCAGGGGATAATTGTATGCTGTCCTCCGGGAAAAAATACAAGATTTTCAAGTTTCGACAATTTTTTCACTTTGGTGTGAATTTGTGACCTCTAAATCCTCATATTTTCACACGTTGCGTAGCATATCTAAAAAGAAATTTAACGATCTTTCCAGCGGTATTCTCAAATGTGTATTTACTCAATATGGAAGGGACTTATAGCCAATTTTGTGATGTAAGGTTGAAAACAAGAAAGAAATCTTAAATCGTGAATAACTCGAAAATAGTGCCTCTAAAAAAAATTCTAGAGGCACTTTTTTTAAAAATTAATTGCAGAATCGTCCCCTAGGAGGTTAGTAACCAAAAGTGTTAACACCCAGCATAGATGACAAAAAAAGCAACGAATGAAAAGTTAAATACTGCACCTATATAAATAAAAGTCTAGTACACGCGTAAAAAATTTGAAAAAATAAAATGATTAAATGAATAATAATAATAAAATATCAAAGTAGAGGGTGGGTGGTTCGTGATGCTGTTATTTATAAATAATAGCTGTCTTGCTACAAACCACAGGATGGCCATGTCCTGCAGCTCTGACATGGAATGTAGATTCGTTAGAGTCTGTGTTACGGGAGTTCAATGAAGATTCAACTGAATAGAAAGGAGGAGGTAGAGGCGTTGTTGGATAGTCGCATAATAAATGCAGATGCCCCCATCTATTGTAGCTTGAATATGAGACCATTTTTATTGGCAGCATAACAAAAACTTCCATGGAAAATACAACTTACCATGCGACTATTGTTCGATGAAATTTAGAGGCACTGTTAACAAGTCGAAAAGGTGGATAAAGGTTAGTCCGCCATTATAACAACTACTGTGTTCCTTAGAACAAGAAATGGTAAAAGGACGATCCTCAGCTTTAATTTAGAATACAGTGAAGTATTGCCACGAGTTGATAAGAATTGAGAGTATTAGGAATCCGAACTAGATAAAGAAAGTTGTACTTCTCGTATACGAAAATGGCCTTTCCGAAACGAGATTTTTGGAACGTGGAAACGCTTTTCGGAACGGGAAGAGTCAGCTTTACTCGTGCTCAGCTTTTTCGGAATCGTAATTACGAGACGACAACTTGACCATTCTCTGGGATAACACTCTAAAATAACTTAGTAACTACCATGCAGTTGGCAATGACACATACACTCACCCGACAATATCGCCTGAATTTTCTCCGTGCCGTCTTTTGTTGTTGGTTTAACCATTCTATTTGTCTTTCTTTCGTGTTTTTTCTCCACACCTCAACCAGAAGGGTCACTAGCGGCATTTTGTTCTTGCTTTTGACGTTTTGTCGAAGATTTCAGCTTTTTCATTCTCAAGATTTTGTATCAAGGTTCATCTTACACGTTTTAAAGAGTGTTCTTAACGGCAGTCACGGTGTTCTTGAATTTTGAAAAGTGATTCACTACAAGAGTCACGTTAACGTCTCTATAAGAGTTCTCTATTTCTCGGGCTTTTCCCCCACCCCCTTGGATCAATTCCAGTAGGCGTCTTTCTTGTTAATGAAGCCTCGCCTATATAACATAGCTTCAGAGAAACCCTAAAACCCATTTTATTCAAAATAGTAGGTACATATTTGTATGTAATGCGTGCATTATAAGGATGTCCCTATGCTTGGTTGTATGTGATTTTGATACGAATAGAAAATATTAATAATATATTAATAAGAAATTAAGAATAAATATTAATTAAATAAGAAAATTAGATTCGTAGAAAAAAAAACCTATTGCAATGACTCAAAAATGTTTCCAAAATTTTCTTCTTCCAATTCCATTTTGAGCCATTCTCACACGATTCCTGAATTATAGCATAATTTCTTACCTATCTCAAGGATGGACATCAATAGCCAACTACGCAGCCCATGAAAAACACGTCAAATATGATCAGTCGGCTGAGGATTTAAGAGCCTCATTCTCACCACTTATTTGCTCACGCGAAGGGATTTCACGTTGTGAATTTACAGTTTTTCAAAGAAGAATGATCAATGCACTAGTCGATAAGTGGACTAAGCCAAGGCCGACAATAGCAGGATGGGTCCGCACGAAATTGCAAATTTCAATCATCCGTGCAGTCTCCTTGAGCCTCCGAAGATCGAGAAAGAAAATACGATGCCTTGGAATGGGGCTTGAGGACGGTGCACCCCTTCCCCTACAGCGAGAATAAATTCCAGTGTCGATCTTCGGGAATTGAAGATTGATCGATGGGAGATTGATTTCAGATTGACAACGACCAACGTAGTGCCTTCAGAATGCCTACCCTTTTAAATTTCTCTGAAATAGAACGCTGTTATATTAGGAGGGGGGGGGGGGGGAAAAACGCTGCAAATTATTACACAAAGGTTTATTATTTATGTATTAGACAGCCCTTCTACGTAGATCTCTGGTCCATAATTATTAAACGCCGCTTATAGTATATTTAGTATCGGAACTCGGAGCTTAGGACCTCACAAATGGGTTCAATCCATTACAGCAGCGGAATCTCACAATTTTACACTTTTTAATATAGTTGATAAACAAAACAATTTATTACCAAGTCATCTTTCCAAGTGTTACCTATACTGTATATTGATATCATTTAATTGGTCAAATTTCAAAAAATGTGCTGACAAACTCACTGAAAATGGCTAAGAATCGTTAAATTGATATTTTTTAGCATAAGATTGGTCAAATAAAGTTTATCAACTATGAAATAGAACATTCAAAAATTTATGTACGAAATTATACTAAAAACTTGAACTTCATTACATTTTGTTTTAAAAAATCTATAAAATTGCAAAAAATAGCCTAAAATCCAAAATCTCTTTTTCAATAGAAGAGTATCATTTAGAATACTTTTTTTCCATAAAATTAATAGCTAACATTTCTTTTCACTCATAAATCTCCAATTTCTATACAACTTGAAATATACAAAAAAAGACTTTTTTTCACCTATTTTTGGCTCATAGCACCCATGGGTGTGGAGCGATCGAGCTGGAGAGAAGTTAGAACCAACTAGACCCCCAAGTGGAGTCTATGTGCGAAAGAACGGATTTTTTAAGTCAATTCTTAAGGGCTTTTATGGCCCGGACGGCGGACGGCGAACGGCGGACGGACATTGCAAATTTGGATTCTACGCACTCCGAAACGTAAAAAAAAATTATGTGTGTGTCATTCCAGACGATTACTACTCTCTTATAAGGTTGGGATAAAAACTCCATTCTTTCCCCAAAATATCAAGCTTTTTAAATGACACGATGACAGGCTAAATGGCTTAGAACGGCTAAAAATCGTTAAATTTATAGCTTTAGCCAACTATTAGTCAAAAAAGTTTTTCAACGCTGAATTAGAAAATTAAAATATTTACGCAAACACTTATGCTGAAAAATCTGTAAAAACTGCAAAAAAAGGTATAAATTCTAGACCTTTTTTGAACAGTATACTATTATTGACATGGATATGTCTTTGCTCTGGGGGGTCAACCAAAAATTTCCGTGACGCAAAATTTGTGTCACAATTTCAGTCTTTTTCACGTACAACCCAGCCGTTGCTAGGGGAATGGAACTTCCGCAGTTTTCATAGCACAGAAATCGTTCGCCACTCGTTGGAAAGCGCTTGATTTATGTGATAAATGTTCACATCTCAAGCTACCAATTTCTACCTCCTTACGTCCCTGGCTAAATTCCTAAACTAAGTTGATTGGACTATAACAATTTTAATAAGCCGGTTACAATATTCTTAACGTAAAGCAATAGCATCATTTACTCCACTCCATAGGAAACATTTTCATCCTCTTTGCAACAGTCGACTGTTAACAACTACTCATTATAGTGGCTTCTCTCCACAGTTATTTTCAACATTTCTATAAGTAAACCGTTGTTTTGTTGGAATTAGTCGGGATGCGGCCCAGGGATTTGTTTAAAGTTAAAGGATTTGTTTACAACTCTCGAGGACAACCGTTATGAAATCCCCAATCAAAGACATATCCATGTAACATGGTATCTGCTTGTAAAGCAGATAGTGGAACTCGTTTACGAGTTGTTTCTGATTTGTCTAAGAAAGTAACATTTCTTATAATACGTGAAGGTTTCCTACGTTTCTTAAAAGAAAAAAAAACCAGGTGTGCTAAAGACCACACGGGAGAAGTGTAAACTTCTATGACTTTAGAATGAGTTTTTTGCCATGAAGTGTGTGTGTCAAATTTGGTCGACGCTGCGCATGCTAAAATTATCAACTGGTTTTCGGGATTCTTTCTTTTTTCGATCCAAATTTTAGTCTAGTAGTGCAGCAAACGTTGGAAATTTTGAATTTCAATATGGAGATGGGTGGATGGAGGGGGTAACGCAAAAAAAGTGTTTTTTTCGACAAATTCCAGGCTACAACTCTCAACCGATTTTCGTGATTTTTATTTGGGTCGATTTCCCTTTTAGTCTAGTTTTGCAAAAAACTTCGGGAATTCCGGAATCGCTGTCGTGGTAGGGATAATTAGGTACCAATTCTTTCAAGCGGTCCATAAGCTACAATTCTCACCCGATTTTCGTGATTCTTATTTTGTTCCAAAGCGAATTCGATCTAGTTTTGGAACCTAAGTTAGGAGTTTCAAATTTCATCATAGGAGGGGGTGAATGAAGGGGGAAATACAGATAAATCGTGGTGTTTGAACAATCCTTATCCCATTTTCATGATTTTTGTTTGTTTCGTTAAATTATGAATTCCGTCTAGTTTTGGATTGTAGATCAGGAGTTTAAAATTTCATTATGGAAGGGGGTGAATGGAGGGGGTAACTGTAATAAATCATGATGCTTTAACTATTCTCGTCAGATTTTTGTGATTTTTTTTGTTCAATTGAGAATTTGGTCTAGTTAGAATAGTTATTTATTTGTCGTTCACACAACGGTATACGACAATTGTCAAAAGGGCTTATCAACTAAATTTACAAATATATCACAAAAACATTAAATATTTACAACATATTCACAAATAATTATTTGCGAAGTCAAAAAAATCATCAAAATTAAAAAGTACTATCTGGATTAATAAATTTTTACATATTTTTCTAAAGATTGAATGTTTTTCCTGACGAACATACTGCGGCAAAGCGTTAAAGAATTTAATCCCCCACCAATTTGCTGAATTTCGGCTGACGTTCAAACGGACTAGCGGGAGTGCTAAGGAGTCCGCATTTTTCGTGTTATACGAATGAGATTGACGACGGTAATCCGCAACGTTCAGATGGACATACATCAAACATTCAAAAATGTACAAAGCAGGAATAGTAATTACACCCAAGTCGAGAAATATATCACGACAGTCATGTCGGTAGGAAAGACCCGCTACCACTCTGATCGCTCTTCTTTGACTAGAAAAGATCATGTCATTATGGGGTGAGTGTCCCCAGCATAGAATGCAGTACGTTGCTTTGCTCTGGAATACTGCGTAATAAGCAGTCAATACTGCGGATTTTGACCGCTTTTCAGTGAGTCGACGGAGTAGATATATCCGGCTGCTTAAGGATGTGGCCAGTTTTTCACAATGATCTTTCCAGCTCAACTTTGAGTCTACAAATACTCCCAGGGTTCTGACAGCATCACGGTTACTCACAATATTCAAAAGATCTGTAAGTCCAAAAAACATTTGTTACGTTTTGGAATCATTTACTGCAAGTCGATTGCTGTGGAACCATTCACGAATTGGAGCGACCGGTTCATCAGTTTTCCGTTGCAAGTTCATCAGATCAGCATCAACCGTTAAGATTGTTGAGTCATCAGCAAAAAGAATAGTGCAGTCCGATGTACATTGGGGCAAATCATTGGAGAAAATCAAAAACAATGTGGGTCCCAGGACGCTACCTTGAACTACCGACAGACCCTCCAGTTTTTTCAGTTGGGAAACCTTGTCACCAATTCGGACCATCTGCATTCTATCCTCCAAGTACGACTTGACCAGATTCACTGCATTATCCGAAAAGTTGTATTTATACAATTTGGCCAGAAGAATGTCGTGAGGGACACAATCAAAGCATTTGGACACATCCACCATTGAGGCTGCTACATATTTCTTTTCTTCAAAGCCGGTGCTCACAAAATTAGACAATTTTAATATTGCTTGATCAGTTGATCTTCCCGAGCGAAAACCAAACTGTTCGGCGCAGAACAGGTTATTGCACTCAAAATGATGTTTAATCTGCTTATTTAATGCTTTTTCGAATATCTTCGAACATACTGGTAATTTGTTTATAGGTCTGTAGTGCGCCATCTCGTCAAAATTTCCTTTTTTATGCAAAGGTATCACCTCCGCCATTTTCAAGGCAGATGGATAGAGGCTCGAATGTATGGATTCATTAATTAAGTGCGTTAAGGGGTAAACCAACGCTAGTGCTGCATTTTTAATCATATTTGAAGACAGGCAATAATAATCGCATCCTTTGGAATTCGGAAGATTTCCCAAATCTAGGTCTAGTTTTAGAAAATATGTCAGGAGTTTCAAATTTCATGCCGGAAGTTTTATGATGGTCATTTTCTGTCGGTCAAGGGCGTTAATGGTGGGGGGGGGGGGGGGGGGCTGATTCCATGAAGTCATGATATTTCTGTTTTCTTTCTTATTTTTATTTTAACTCTCACCAAAAGTATATAAAATCCATTCAATGGGACGTCCCTGTAATGCATGCATTACTTACCAATATAATTCTCTGGGTTCTCAGTAGAACATACCCACTACACGAGGCCAACAGCTAAGACGATTTTCTTAAAAAATCGGAAGACTCCCGAAAAAGACATTGTTCCTACCGTCGGAAGCAGACGTAGAATGATGAGAAAAACCAAGAATGACTTGTGAGGGACTTCTTACTAGAAGCTCAGCAGTGTGAAGAAAAAAAAGAAAAGGCAAACTGTATCCGTGGCAAAGAGACCGTGCGGTTATAAAGGGATAGCAGTCCCCTTTCTGTGGTTTGTTGAGAAAGATTCATTCCTTTCTCACCACCGCCGTTCATGTCACCGTTTTCTAAAAGGTTTGAAAGGCCCCTCAAGAAGGGCCCGTCACTTTTTCTCCCCCTTCCTCCTCTTCCTTCTGCAACTTTTTTCTTTTTTTTTTCTTTGAGAAGCTTTTTCTCTCCGAAGTTTTTTATTCTTTTCCACCGACCCATACTTCGAAGTCCATCAAGAAATAAGGAGACATAGAGAAGAGATTCAGCGATGAAGAGGTTTCTGTATAGGTTTATATTAAGCCCCCTCTTGAGGAGATAAACAGGACTTCCGAAGATCGTTTCGCCGAAGAGAAAAAAAAGGTCGGGGGTTCTCAATTGAAGAGGAGAGTAAATAATGTAGAAGGAAATTATATGGAGGGAGTTGAGATGAGCTTAAGTGGTTGGGGAAAACATAAATGAAATGATCACTTTATCCGTTCATTTGATTAGGTATTATTTGTTATTTTAGGGATGTCCTAGTAGATCCCCGCTATACAGACGGTTGCTTTTGGAGCCAAGGTCCCAACCATCATCATCATCATCATTTTAGATCATCATAATCATCCCAACCATCAACAGGATCATTTTAGAACCAGCAAGTAGTTTACGAACCTCGCGGCAACGGATGAAACTAAAGATTACCTTCACATCCCTAGCATAAAAATAGATTTTAATAATGATAAATTATACTGATTTGTTATTTATTGATGATTTAATAAGAAATTTGTGCTTCAGGACTACAAAAAAAGAAGATATATATATATATATATATATATATATATATATATATATATAATTTGATGTTTATGTGACTAGTGAGATTATAAATTCAGGATTGTAGAATGACCAGTATAGTCTTGAGTTTTTTGTTCTTTATTGCGACGTTTCAACCCAGGATCTCTGTCCTATTCATGCATAATAATTATGCATATATTATATATGCATATAATATATATTATGCATATATTATATATTATATATAATTATTATATATTATATTGATGTACTGGAACTTCGATGTGCTGGAACGACTTAGGTGTTTTCATGTACATATTCACATACGGAATATATTAGTCAACACACATTGTTGGTGAAGCTAGTCTTACAATATGGTAGGAAAAAACAGGATGGCGGCCGTACTTTTACATTGCCAACAACTCTGTGTGTATGCATGAATAGGACCCAGATCCTGGGTTGAAACGTCGCAATAAAGAACAAAAAACTCAAGACTAGACTGATCATTCTACAATCCTGAATTTATATATATATATATATATATATATATATATATATATATATATATATATATGTATATATATATATATATATATATATATATATAAAACTATCAGAGGATGTTGAGGGTCGGTCAATGTTCTTACGTTTCGAGAATATATTTTCTCATCACCAGGGTCTATTGATAAAAGACATGGTTTAACTCAAAACTCGGGTATATATAAACTTAGAATTCGAAATTTCGCTTAGTGTTATGTTGCAATAGGATGTTATGTTATGCACTTACAATTTTATGAGTTAGGTTAGCAGGGCATCTCAAGATGGACACTTTAGTGTCGTTAAAAACGTACTAGTAACACATAGGTGTGGTCACCGAGATTACTCTTACCAGACTTGTTTAACGTAGGCAGCTAACATACGAAGCCTAGAAAGAAAGTGGGGGGGGGGGGGGGGCTAAGTAAGCTGTAAGCTGGTATGTAAGCTGCCTTTCCTAATTAGCTGGGTGAGCTAAAATCTCATCTGTTCGAAGTTGAGATTTGATAGAGAGACTTCCTGGGACATTAGAAATCGATTGAAAATATTAGCTCATTCTTACTCAGTTGAGTGAGCTAAATTATCTCCTGTTTATCCTAAAAAGTTGAGATTTGATATGGGGACTCTCTGGGACACTAAGAAACGATTGAACTGATTGGGTCTTTTCTGATCAGCTGACTTAGATGATTGAATCGAGACATTTATAACTTGAGACACAAAACACATATTTCACTGGGGTTTAATTTAATTTCTGTTCGGTAGGCCTCTATGCCTCTGCAGATATATTCAGATAATGAATATCGTTTAATTAAAGAGATATGTAATACATCTCTACTATTAATAAGAATGAAACTCCGTCTGTTTGTCTGTCTGTCGTGTCTATGCACGGCCAAACGGCTGAGTGGGCCGGATCTACGAGTGGGGGGATCTTCTTGGGATTTTCCGATAGGGTGTATAAGCGAATTTAAAATTTTCTAATCCCACCCGAACCATGGGCCGTAGGGTGGGAGGGGGGTCGAAGTTCGGGTTAATGTGCGCTTTTTCCACTTCCCCGCTTCCCCTACCCCTCCAAACGGCCGACGAAAATTCCGGAAAAATACCGATTTCGTAGGTTTTGAAACGAGAAAGGCGACGGCGCGATCGGATCGCGAAAAAAGTATCGGGAAATGCGTCAAAAAAATCCAAGAGTACGGACCCGTTTTCTCGAAAAGTCCGACGAAAAACTACGTTTTTTCCGATTAAAATATACCCCATAAAGGTACGTTTTTCGGAACGGTTTTCGCGGGCGAAATACAGCTTTGGGTCCGCCGAATCTGAATCCGAAATCGGATATCGAAAAAAGTGACGGGAAGTCGGTCGAATTGCGAGCGGAAGCAAGGAGAAGCGTTTAACATCAGAAATTAATCGACCACGGGCCGCCGTTACACAACGTTGCTTACCTGAAAGGGACGCGATGACTCACAGGGGACTCACTACGCACTTGACTCATTTCAACGGAATTTCTTGCGGGTTTTTCCCAACACCTATGCAGCAATACCTTGCGAGCGAAGCGAGCAACATTCCCTAATAAACTTTTCGTGGTTCCACGTAGTTTTATAAGATTTAATTTGTTTGTAAGAATTTCCAACAGAAAAAAACGTCTGCCAAGTTGGGTGGGCAGTATAACTTCCTCAAGCGAGCAGCATCCTCTACAGAAGTTAAACCTACCCTTAGGGATCTACCGTTTGCGAGCGAAGCGAGCATCATTTCCTACACGCCATACTTTGCGAGCGAAGCGAGCAACATTTCCTACATGCCACAATTTGCGAGCGAAGCGAGCAGCATCCCCTACAGAAGTTAAACCTGCCAGAGTTTGCGAGCGAAGCGAGCAACATTCCCTACATGCCACACTTTGCGAGCGAAGCGAGCAATTAAATGGGGGGTCCGGGGGGCTTGCCCCCCGGCTGGACGTGGAAGCGAGCGTAGCGAGCTGGAGCGGCTAGTAACTAATAAACCATAGTGTAATAATTTTTAGCCATTTTTGGCTTCGAGATAATCAACAAACTGGATTTTTATCAATTTCTCACATTAGTACAAATAGACTCTCCGTTTGCTTATGACGAAGTAAAATAATTTAGGTACCTTAAAACAATTAGGTAGTTCTGTTACTGATTTTTTATGTGATAAAAACTTGAGTAAAATTAACCTCAGATGAATAACTTAGATGTAAATCAACTATCAAAAATGCACTAAAACGAAATTAATCAACCTTGAAGTAATAAAATGTCAAAAGTTAATACTTTTAGAGTTAGAGGGTCAAACTCTTCACGGGTTTTTAGGTAATCTAATTTTCTAGAGTTGATGGCTTCAATTGAAACATCAGAACTAAAGTGTGGCGAGAGAAAAGTTTTGAAAGCAGTAAAAAGAGTTAGAGAGTCGATTATTGAGTGCTCTTGTGCTGCTCCACTCAAACTTTTCCATCATTATTACGAACAATACGAACATGGTCTGAAGGAAGTAAATGAAGTTTTGATAGGGAATTATACTATAGCTTGAAAAGTTTGTCTTAAGCGAGGAAAGAGTTGCTGCCTTCTCTCTTGCAATAGTGAAAGTAAAATTCGACTTGTAGTAGGTATACGCAAAATGTGTGGTGTGTTACACCCAGATGTGACAAAGTTATCAAAATACACATTAAAAATGTATTAAATGCTGGAGAAGGGGTTGGTTGCAATCAATAGGCAATAGGTTCGAGACATTTACCACCACAAGTTGTGAAAACAAGCCCTATTATACCCATTTTTGTAATGAATTATTACAAGATCTCTCAAGTCTTCGACTAATTTAATGCTTTTAAATGAGGGGCAGGAAGAAGCAAGCATTCGTTGGGTAGTGGTATGTGGTTCCTGTTTACAGAGTGAACCCTAATTCACTTCAATTCAGGACAGAACACGCCTTCAACACTCCTTGGAAGTTTCTGCCATCTATCTGATCTGTATAATCTGTTGTTTGGAACTGATATTTGTATTCGAGGAGGTTAGGCAATAAGTACCTTTAAGTGAAACCATCATTCTGATCCTTCTTTTGGAGGACAGCTGATGACGTACGCGACGCCAGTGGCAGTCGAGCGTGAAGCTCAAGCCTGGGTTGGTTGTTTACTTGTTTACTTTTCAACTTCAATATCAACATCATTTGGGGAAATTCGATAGCTAGAATTCGATGTAGAATGTATAGTAAATTATGTGTATGATATGTCTGTAGTATTTTTTTAGTAGGGCAAAAGCACGAAATAATTGGAGACGGAAGCTACACGTGAAGCTGAAGAGAGTTGATCTTGGGCTAACTCTCTGAAGCTCTATAGGGAGTTTCTAGAGATCTGTCGGTCTCAATACGGCGTGCGGTAACGAGAAGCTTTACCGCACCTTAAAGTCACGTCAAGTCCTTAACGGATCTAGTTGTAACGCTAAATCCATGGAAGGAGGAGATTATCCCTAGGAGGTTATTTGAGTCCATGGAAGGAGGTTATTTTATACGATTACGTTTTTTCCGGATTCCGATCCTTTAACGGATCTGTGCGAAAGGATGCGTCACCGTAACTCATTGCGTCAGAGTTACGGTGCTGGATTGTCGATACCGCACGACGTATTGTGTTTTATGGATCTACTAGGAACTCTCTAATAGTTAAACGAAACCGATGGTGCATTCATTTACGTCTGTCCAGAGTGACCATCTGTTTCTCCATTGGTTATGGTGAGGTATGATGGATGAACGAAAACGATGATTGTTTCCAATAAAATTCATGGGACCGCCTCACAGTAATTAGTGATAGTAATTAATACCACATGTAAAATTGTGTCTGCTAACTGGACTTAAGAAACTCTGTGGCATATTGACAAGATGCAATACTTTAATACGGTCTCGTATTTTGTTGAAAATCTTCATTTGCCACTCGAATATTCAGAATGCCGGCCGTCCGCATTATTACTCACTATCTCATGAGAGATTCGTGCATGACTTGTTCTCGTGACTTGGGAATACTTGCGACGCTAAAAGCGAAAACTAAATATGTGAGGATTAGTGAGTTGCATGGGTACACAAAAGAAGTAAACGACAAATAATGGTAATCTATGTTGATATTCTCGACCACGTTTCGTAAATTGAAGCTGAGAATTTTCGAGAGTTGGTCAATAATTGAAACTTTCTGCTAGGCCGGCGTTTCGTTGTATTTGTACAACATATTCAGGGCTACATTAACATAGAGGATGATATAAAATAGCACATTCAAAAATTTATGTACGAAATTATGCTGGAAAATGTACTTAAATTTCATTAAAATTTGCTAAAAAAATCTATAAAAATTGTTAAAAAAGCTAAAAAATTAATTATCTCTTCCTGAATGCTATATTGTTATTCAGAATACTTTTTTGCCATAAAAATAATAGTTAACGATTTCTTTGCACTCAAAAAGCTCACATGTCAAAACAATTTAAGATTATACAATACGATAATTTACGACTAGGACTATTTAATTATTAGAGAGCCAATTAACTAACCTTCGAAATAAAATGTTTCGTTCCAGCGCGGGTTGAGAGTCCTCCTCTTGATTTTGGTTTCCAGCCGGTGCTTCTTGTCCGGGAGCAAAGTCACTCGGACGTAGGGGTCTGACGTGCCGCTCATGTCTTTCGCCGGCAGCTCCTTTGCCTGTCAAACAGACGAATTCACTATCTTATAATATGACGAATAATTCCCAGGAACTCCCGCCGACCGTCCCAAAACCGGTGCCGAGTGCAGCTGACGCCATGAATCACGTACAAGAACTTAGACGTTTTTTTGAAAGCCGAATTAATGTAAGTGATTCATACTTCAACTCTTTGAATGCGTTGGAATCTTTTATAATGGCTGAGAGACTTAATATAAGGAAACAGGCCAAAATATCATCCTTTTTTGAAAAACAGTGGATTGTTTTTTATGGTTGCAATTAAATACAGTACCATTCCAGGTGTCTTTATATTTATTGTTCAATATTCTGTTGGTCAATACAGTATTCAATGTTACTGTATGTACTTTACTTCGTACTGTAGTTTGTTAAAATATAAGTTGTTATAATTTATTAAAAACTTCTTTAATTCAAATTTTTGGTTTATTTGAAGTTTTTGACTGGTCCCTTGAGGTTCGAATTATCCAAGTTTCAAAATTTATAAGTAAGTAGATATTTTACACTTTTGAATATTAATCTCCCTGAAGAAGCCCCAGTTCCTGGGGAGAAACGTTGGAGTTTAATAAAAAAACCAATTTAAGGACAGAAGGCCTTTTTTTAAATAAATATTACGTATTTACCTTCTACGTGTTTTATACAGGATGAATCGCAAAACAATTTTTTCTTAAAACTACCTACATACTTTGAAGTGAATTCCCGCCAAATGCATATTTCTATCAAAATCCGTTCTCGTGATTTGACTTTTATATGACTAAGATTTATGACTTTTAACAGTTTTTTTGATTCCAATAAAATCGTGGTAGCGGGGTTTTGAGGGAATGAGTATTTAGATAGGCGTAGTTCATTAACATCCCTTGCCCTGGGACACTTGACTCACAAATTATTAGTTTGTGTGTTGTGCTGAATTCTATGTGTTTTTATGAGAAAAACTAGTATAAATATACAGGAAAACTTGGTTATAACGGAGTCAGAGAGATCTGAAAGTGTTACCACTCGACTTAGCATGAAAAAATACGTAGAAGCCGACCTCAAACTCATCATGTTTCAAGAAAACCCTCGATTTCATTGAAAACCCCACATTTATTAACATTAAAACAAACTCGTCTCCCCTAAATAGCAAAGTAAAAGTAAAACAGGTAATACCGATGGAAAGAGTATTAAACGAAGCAGTTTACATGAGATTTTCCAGTTTACTGGATTTTTTTAATAAGAGTTTTTATGTTTTGAAGATCCTAAGAAATATTTATTTTTTCCGAATGTTTGAGCTGCTCTTGCGGTCTCTAGATGAATATTTTCACGAATCAAAGTGCGCCATGCTTATGGAAAATACCTTATTATGGGAACATTTCTGATAAAATCTGCAAAAGTTACAAAGTAGGTTTCAAAACTAAGAATAGTCTAATGGGTTCCGTAAAAGACAAAATTAATGTTCAGGTTAAAAGAGGGGTTTATAAATTAAAATGTTCTTGCGGCTACGAATATTGCGGTCAAACGGGTAGGGAATTCAGGGAAAGAATAGAAGAGCATCAGGAGGAATCAGGGAAAATAAGGGTAAATCTACATTTGCAAAACATCTTCAGGAATCCAATCATAATTACAATTTCGATTTGACAGATAGACAGTTTGTGGAATTTCTTCATTTTTGTCCAAAGGGAGGTATGTTGAATGTATTTGAAAAATTCGCAATCATCAAAAGTGACTGATCTGGTAAATGTTTAAATGAGGATATCCCTGAATATATTTCACCACTGATAAGTCCATTTCTATAAAGCTTGGAATTATTCCTTCGAACTGTTGAAACCAGTAATTCTTCCCCTCCTTTCACTTCATCTGATTAGCTATAATCCTCCACTTTGGTTGCACTTAATTGGTTGTACCTCCAGTCCCCTTTCCTTTTTCTCGACCAATGGGATTCTATCTCCCTTCACCTGTGACTATATAAGCTGTGTCCTTTCAGTAGTAAGTGTAATAAGTGTGTGTTCAGTTATTGTTTGTTACTGATGATGGCCTACCAGTCGAAATCGATTTAACAACATCGTAACTCAGTATTTTCCGTGGAAATAGACAACTTTTTTCACTAACTTCCGTTTTGATTTGGACTAAAGTTGAAGTCAAATTAATTAAAGTGGAAAAGTTCAACTTGAAGTGGAAAACAACACGGTTTTCTTGAAGGAGAAAAAAAACTTTAAAAAAATTATCTTTTGAGAACGGATAGGGATGAAAATATGCGGTTTGCGGCATCCAGCTCGACTTTATAGGTATGTAGTTTCGCTTCAACGTTTTTATCATGCTCGGTCCCACTCACCCTACATACTAAATCAGAATTCTAGGAAGTGTTAGACACAAAAATATGAAAATCGCATCTTGGGTTTGGCAAAATATGGGACCTCTTTTTGCCGTTAAGGTTGGCTGAATACTGAAGTTTTCTGAGATAACTCCAGAGTCTAGTTTTTCAAGTAAACTGCCTTACAAACAAGGCTGTGTAATATTTCAAGCTACTTCACTAATCCTTCTCAACAACAACACTCAGCTTCGAGAAGTTGCTCCTTTTACTACGAGTGTGTCACACGAGGGCGAAAACTTGGGAGGAAGCAGATTTCGTTGAATGATGACGGAGTGGGCGGGGAATTATTTATGCATACGCCGGCAATTTCCAAGAGTTTAAACTTGGGAGGCGGTGGGAGGGGATGAAGTGGTTTCAAAGTGAAATAGAGGCGAATGGAAGGGATGAGTGGATAGTGAAGGGAGGTCGAGGAAAATCATTTGCTTTTCCAATCTACAATTCCGAGCGAGGCTCAGTGATTACAATAATAGCGTCATACAAGCCAAATGAAGTTCAAACTTCAGGGAACTGGGAGCCTCGAGCGGGAGCCGCCATCGCGTGCTTCGGCGAGGTATGAATGAGAATGAATGTTTTATACCTATGGAGAACAATGTCCCTGTTATTTCAGAAGTAATATTACACTGAATTCACGAATTCCATGAACGTGAGATTAATATTTTACTCATAGGCATTCTGTTCTTAAGCAACATAAATAAGGCTGTTTACCTCTATGTTCTTTGTTCGGGTCATAAGCCTTTTCTCATGCCGTGTCGAAGGCATTAATTGATAACTAGATTAGTTTTCTCGCTTGCTTCACTAGCTCGGTATGGATATATAGATCCGATGGTCTTTACTGTTGAGTGGGACATGTAAGCTTCGTTCTCAGTGCGCGTTCTGACAGTTCTCGAACTGATCAGAACTGGAACGGAAAATCCGGGGCGATCCGGAACTTGTGGAACCGCGTTCTGCTCTGCGAACGATTTAAGAACGGTAATGGCAGAGGGTACTGGTCTGATAACCCTCCGTGAACCCACGGCTTATTCTAAAATGGCAAACAGACTCTTCGTCGTCTAATCGTGGCACAATTTCGTCGAAAAAATTCGAGTTTCGTGGATGTAGACGAGATCTAGCTATAACTTCAATCTCATCCTCATCGTCTACAAACCATGAAACTTCACCACCATCATCGAAGCTATCGTTTTCCGAACTTGACGAACTATACCTACTACTTGACATTTCGAGGAAGAAACAAATGAAGAACAGCGAACAACAGAACAAAGCGAAATTTTACAGGGAAACCTACAGGGAGCTCGCAGCAACCAAAGCCGAAGGGAACGTATTGTTTACTCCACGAGGTCCGAAAAATTGTGAAATGCGCATGCGTTAACAACGTCTTTGCGTTCGAGTTCTGACAGTTTCGGAAAAAATCGGGGACTGTCAGAACCGTTCGGAACTGTGCGTTATGGCACTATGAACGACAAAACTCGACTGCGCTTGCCCAGAACCGTTCCGAACTCGCAGAGCGCACACTGAGAACGAAGCTGTAGAATGATTTTAAACGGTGGACCATTAAGAGTGATATTTGAAATGTGTAGGGGATGTTGCTCGCTTCGCTCGCTCTCTGTGGAGTGTATAGATGCGATATGATATAAATAGTCCACCATGAGTTCGTAGGAAAAACCCCGTTGAAATCCGACGTGTGTAGGGGATATTGCTCGCTTCGCTCGCTAGGGGTGGGTTTTTTCGCTCGCTCGGTGTGGGATGTATAGATGCGACTGGATATAGTCCCCATACCATAGAGATCGCTTCGCTCGCTAGGTATGGCTGTATAGATCCGTAGTCTTCACAGATGAGTGGGACATGTAGAATGATTGGAAACGGTGGATCACTAAGGGTGATATTTGAAATGCGTAGGGGTTGTTGCTCGCTTCGCTCGCTCTCTGTGGTATGTATAGATGTGATGGGCTATAAATAGTCCATCCCGAGTTCGTAGCAAAAACCCCGTTGAAACCCGACGTGTGTAGGGAATATTGCTCGCTTCGCTTGCTAGGAGAGGGTTTTCTCGCTCACTAGGGGTGGTTTTTCTCGTTTATTTATTATTGATTTTCTCGGATACCATACCATCGAGACCTAAAGTCCTTGGCTCGGGTGTTGGTGGAAAATTCCAAGAATTGCTTAGAATCCCTTTCTACAGGCAATCCCAAGAGGATGGCAAAAAAATAAAATAGATAAATCTTATAAAAGGGGCAAAACGAAAATAACAAATTGCTGTATAATAATTTGCTACGTTTTCTATGTGGGACCACGAAAAGTTTATTAGGTATGTTCAATAAAGATAGGTCATTTATCTCCGTAAAACAGGTACCCAAAAAAGAGTATGTGGTAGAACGAAAAGTAAAGTTTTAAGAGCATTTCAATTCTTCAACTAATTCTTTGCGTCCATGTAACAATATGTGAGGAAATTACACTGCCCACCCAACTTGGCAGATATTTTATTCTGTTGGAAATTACTTTCAAACAAATTAAATCTTATAAAACTGTGTGGATTCACGAAAAGTTCATTAGGTTTAATAAAGATAGATAGAATATAGAAGATTTAAATAGATATCTGCGTAGAAGGGCTATACAGAGTGTCGCAGTTTCGAGCACAATACCGGCTAGGGTTCGATTCTACTACTAATTTGTGACTTTCTTTGTCGTATAACATTTATTTTTTAATTCACTCTAAGACCACTTTTTTCACTTTCAAGATTTTTTTCACGTTTTCGACTTTGTGTCACTAAAACTGTCATAACTCCCTACATTTTCAGTCAAAACTCGAATCTGATTATACCGTTGAATAAAGCGTAAAGTTTCCAATGTTTCTATTGGCTTTTTAAAATTTTTTAAATGGAATGAACGTGTGAAAAATAATCAGTAAGTGAAAAATTGGTAAAAGTCCGAAAATTTTCACTTTCTTCAAAGTTTGTCTGCCAATTTTCACTTTCTTCAAAGTTTGTTTGCCTAAAAGTTGCATCACAATCTCAGCTTTCCAACGGTGTAGTCAAAATTTATTGTACTTAATTAATTGGGGGAGAAAAGTATGTTTGTATGCTAAAAAATGTGGTTTTTTCTATGAAATCGAGGGTTTTTGTGAAAAATGACCCCCAAAGAAAATACTAGTTTGGGGTCGGTGCCACGTATTTTTTCACGCCTGATCGAATGATAACATTCACAGATCTCTCCAGTTTTACACTTTAACATACCTACTAGTTTTTAGTTCTCAATTTTATGTGTTTTTTAAGGGTAAAACTGAGTGAGTAATTACTCTAATTTCCAATGGAGGCGAGACAAAAATGGGAAAAGTTCAGCTAAGGCAAACAGTACGACGTAGGTGGAAATGTGGTCTTTGTCTACGTAATACAGCTAATTGTTCACGAACACAGCTTGACCATGTTTAGGTATATCAACCACGAACACGCCCGTCTGCAGTACCTCACGTTGACAGGAACAAGGTTGTTTGCTAATTATCTATATATATACGTGGGTCGCACCTACAATGGTGAGAATATCATCTTCTGTTGTTCCGTTGGTCGGTATCCCTTTAGGGCACCCAACACCTTGGTAATTACTTGAAGCTAATTGCCATAATCGCGTAGTGGATTTGGGTTTGACCCGCCCTATTTGATCGTAGCACGATAGCAAAGCTACCCCAACACCGTCTCTATTGATCCAATCTCCTCGTTCTGTTCCCTCAACGAAGACGTCACTAAATTTTGATACTTTTACCTGTACTTATTTCAATTCCAGTAAAGTTTGTACTCTTTGATCAGCCAAATCGAAAGCTAAGAATTCATGATTTTCTGCCTACCATATTGGCTACATCTCGAAACGTCCACAAAGTGGGGATGTGAGCTTCGTATAGAATTAGTCGAAGAACAAAGTGCGAGTCAAAATAATTTATAAGTCGACGTTATAAGGAAATAATTTTTGCGCATGCGCATAGACTACCATTAATCCAACGGTAATCAAATTCATAGAGGAACGTCCAGAAGCTAAACCTCACAATCTTTGAAAATTTCATATAAATCGGTCCATTAGTCTGTCATGGATCCCTTGTTCCAGGTTCCATGCACTTCCTCCAAACATCGCCTTCTTTATAACCTGGTGGGGCCTTAAATAGCTTTTTTCTGTTGTACGGTTGGCTATATTGTTTTGTCCCCTTCCCTCTTCAAAGGATCCTTTTGTAAGGATAATAATCTCTCTCCCTATTCTCTTCTCTGAAACCATCTATATCGTTTTGTGCCTAGTAAGCCAACCCCTCCATTTTCCATCTTTGATTTCCATTCAGCCTACCTAGTGCTCTTTTTCTTTTCACCAAGTTTAGTGAAAGTGTTTATTTTCCCTTTATTTTCGCCACCTGAGTTTGGCATCATAATCAACAGCCAGGTTTGAGCATAATTTAATTTTCTATTTCAGCATTGTGCCTTATTATTTCCATTTTAGGTTAATTTCCTTTTTATCAGAGGTTATGATTTTTCCTTTATTTATTTCCACTGCGTATTTGCCTTTTGCCATTTCAAACAAGTACAGTCTATTTTCCCCTTATTTATCTATTTTTATTTTCCCACCTATTTATTTTCCTTGTTGTTAAGGTTATCAGGCAATAATTTTCTGGATATAGCTCCAGTGGTAGCAGAACTCTGCTGGGACACTGGGTACTAATTTCTTCACAATCGGTGGTCACCCATTGTCACAAGTCTTGAAGTTTCGTCAGTGTTGATAAATTTTTGTTTTGCGCATGCGCTGTAGTTAAACTCCACCAATGGCAATATAATTCATAGGGAATTTTCCTGTAACATATACTCATCTACTCTTCGAGTTTGAACGAAATCGGACCGATTGATAAAAAGAAATCAAAGTTTCAAGAAATTAACATGTGCGCATGCGCACAGAAAGCTATTTATGTGATGGCAATGAAAGTTATAGGGGACCATTTACAAGCTATCCCGCACAATTCCTGAAAATTTCATCAAAATCATTCCATTAGGCTGACAGTTTTGCTTGTGTCAATCAATAGGTATTAGTTTCACGCATGAGTAAGAACTCTACCAATCGCGATATAATTTTTACTGCATTTTTCTAGAACATATACCCAATTACCTACAGAGTTTGAACGAAATCGACAAACAGATTTCGAGAAATCGCGGTTATGAAGCATTAACGTTTGTGCATGTGCACAGGATACTGTTGATTGAACGGCATTGAAAATTATAGGGGACCGTATAGGACCTAACCCGCACAATCCCTGAAAATTCAATGGGAACTGGACTGAACACTATAGTGTTGGGCGAGACAAGGATTTACCACAGACGGATCGGCAGACATCAGACAAACATATAGACAGACACGGAACAAAAATTCATCAGCAAGATCAGAAACGCAAAATCATGTGGAAATTTTGATTTCGGAGGACAACAATTTCGTCGACTTCAATGACGAACACAAAGCTTCTCTACCTTGGGCAGTGAAGAAGCAAAAGTGAATTTCTAGAAAAAATGGCCTTCGGATACGGATTCTGTAACATCAAAAAAATTGATTGGGACAAGGTCACGACCCGAAAGACCAAATTTTTGGGCCCGTTCCACCATTGAGGATCATGAACTAATCCAGAGTTAAGCCAGACATGTCACTACCGTTATTGAGTTAAAACTCCCGAGTCGGGATTAACCTCTTTTGGTGGAGCCCGCCCTTAGGGCTCAAAATGCAATGCCCGCAGGTTTTACTGTTTCCTCTCACTGTGCGCCAGCCCCGCACAGTGTTTCGACTAATTTGTTTCAGGTTGAAAAAAAGTCAAAATAAAAGATTTCGAAAAAAACGTCTTCAGCATCCAGGGTGGTAAAGGTCTAAAATCGATATATTTACTTGGAGTAACCCTCTTTGGGTAACTCTGTGCCCACAGTTTAACGCACCAAATAGAAAATTGCCAAGTGGAACCCTTAAGGACATTTTTGCTGTGATATCTAATGTTTAATTTTCTCTTTCTTGTGATCATCTTAGTTGGAACTGAAATGATTCTCCCATTGGTTTTAACGAATAATATTTTCAACTTTTGAATATTAATAATAAATAAATTGATATTGAAAATCAATGGTATAAAGTCGTAAAAAAAAAAAAAAAAAAAAAAAAAAAAAAAAAAAAAAAAAAAAAAAAAAAAAAAAAAAAAAAAAAAAAAAAAAAAAAAAAAAAAAAAAAAAAAAAAAAAAAAAAAAAATCCGGTTTGTCAAGTCCCGAAACTAGAAGCATTCTTGACAGCATTTAATGAAGAATTATAATTGTCAACCCGTTTATTCCACTAACCTCTGCAAATATTGCTTTTCTTCAATTTTCGGTTGCCAATAGCATAATTTGAAACAGCGAGATTTTACTTAAAAATGACCGAGAAACATAAAACCCGAGTGAAATATGGTGATGTATATCTTCCTTGTTTGTAAATTTAATCTAACATGGAAGTGAATATTCCGTGGGGTTTCATAAATTAATACAAAATTACCATCCATTAGACCCTAATCACCTTATTACTATTTTTAGCTAACTTGATTAATGGAACGATTAAGCCTCAAAATTAATTTTTTATTCTCTATTTATCTCATTTCGTTAGTTTCCGCTATTAGATAGGGTAATAGAACCGCAATACGGATTACTATCGAATTTCGTGGTTTTGGAATTTTTTCCACCAAAACTCCCAGGGTCGAAACACTGTGCGCCGTAGACTTTTCGTTGTTGTCTTAACTGCTGATCTTGAAAAAGTCATCAACACGAACGTGAATCGCAAAGCGGTTGTGGCAAGGAGGAATTAGCTGAGGAGTTCGGCTCGCTCTTATTCGGTTTTCCACTAAGTTAAAATTGCCTACACATGTGTGATTCTTGACTGACATAATGATATAATTTCATGAAATCATTCGGTGTATTTATTGTTGGGAGATCAACAAATTGTTGCCATGCAATGACAAAAATAAGATAATTTTTCATATCCCCACAAAATACAATTTTTCTAAGTTATAAACTCTCCGCAACGCCTTCTCATGAGTTGCGTATACTAGTACCGCAATACGTTTATGCTTTGAGGGCTTAGAGGAATGTGAGAGAGCTGTGAGTGAAATGGTTACCGTGACGATTAGCAAGTTTTCAGTCTCATTATTAAGTTTAAGACGTGTCGGAAGGTTGAATATTTCAGTTTAATGCCTAGCGTGGATTAGCTTTATTTATACTGGCTTTCACTTTTAATGTTTCGGGAAGTTTAATCTCCTCAGCTTGATCTTTAATTAGTGACTTCCCACGCCCGGGTGGAGTTGGTATTTTTAAAACCCAATTTACCGAGTCTTGCTCCTTTTATTATAAGAAAATACGCGAAGATGTAAGAGATTCCTACACGCTGTATGATGAATATTACTCAATTAAAATTGCACTCAAGATTAATTGATTAGATTAATTGCTTCAAGAACATTAGGTATTACAAAGAATCCACATATACGAACGAAATTACCTACGTATAGTGTTTATTCATTTACTATCATATTACCCTGCCGTTGCCCGTATCTATAGATATCTGGATAAAGGTGGAATTCTTGATACTTCGACTCTAGCGCATCCTTACATCGAGTCAAGGCCTAATGACCTTATTGTCGAGGTGACGAGTAATCTATGCGAATAGGTCCATATATTTCCTAGTAGATCCGTAAAACACCATACGTCGTGCGGAATTGTCGATCCGGCGCCTTAACTCTGACGCAATGAGTTACGGTGACGCATCCTTGCATACAGATACGTTAACGGATTGCAATCCGGAAAAAACGTAATCGTCTAAAATAACCTCCTTCCATGGACTCAAATAACCTCCTAGGGGTAATTTCCGCCTTCCAAAGAGCTTATAATAGGATAGAGAGGACAGGTCGTGAAGGGGGAAGAAGCCACTTGAGACTCCGCCATGTTAGGGACTGAAACCAGGTAGCCAATGAAATAACGATAACGATGAAATGAGGTTTTATAACAGTGTTGGAGGTTATTCCCGACCATATGATTGTATATGATTGTAGGTCCCGCCCCTTAGAGAACACTGGCTTCATGAGTTCCCACAGTTTGTACACATGCCCTCTCTATCCTATTATAAGCTCTTTGCCGCCTTCCATGGATTTAGCGTTACAACTAGATCCGTTAAGGACTTGACGTGACTTCAAGGTGCGGTAAAGTTTCTCGTTACCTCACGCCGTATTGAGATCGACGGATCTCTAGGAACTCTCTAATTTCTCCCCAAAAAGACGCTCAGCATACAGAAGATGCCAGCCCACAAAATGCACGACTATCATCCGATTCGGCCAATTGTCGGATTCTCTCACTCATTTTGACTGCGTTAGGGAGTGAGGCGCTTCTTCATCGTATAGGCCGATTTTCGCCTATCGCACAACCGTACTGGTATGTGTGCTGGTGGATTCACAAATCTCACCAAGACAGAAAATATATTCATAATGTTGTATAATAATATGTTTTATTTATAAATTATTGTGGGGATATGAAAAATTTAATGTTACAGTGAGTTAGAAAGGTATGAAGCAGTGGTACATACTTAGTACTGGTCTCGAGATAACATTGTAGAGCCCTGCAATGTTTGGCAATTCGGAGCTCGTGGGTTCTGGTCCTTATACATAGCATTTTCAAAGGAATCCTTTTCCAAACCAAATGAAACTTTTTCCAAACCAAATTAATCCTTTTCCGAGTCAAATGAATCCTTTCCCAGACCAAATGAATCCTTTTCCAAACCAAATTAACCTTTTTCCAAGTCATATGAAACCTTTTCCAAACCAAATGAATCCTTTCCCAAGTCAAATGAAACCTTTTGAGAAAATGAGCCAGATGAGGCGAAACCTTGCAAAGTGCAGTGATTATAGAAAGAAGTTGACAAAATGAAATTTCAATGAATTTTAGACATTGGATTATCGAAGTAGTTTTCCACCTTAGTGGAATATGAAACATGTGAGAAATTTCCAACTGTAGATGTGAAGTGGGTACACCTGCCTACTTGCCATGCCCGCACCGAGAAATAGGAGCTACTGATAAAATAATTAACGAGAGTAACCAATACGTCCGATGTCTTCTTTGTGGCTTATTCCTTGAAAATTTTCCCAAATTCTGATTGAATCACAAAGATCTTGATATTTATAGTGCTTCAAATTTTTTTTTACTTAACAGAAATACACTATGTTTGGAAAAGGTTTCATTTGACTTGGAAATGCAATAGAAATGAAATGAAAATTCGGGAAGTGGGTTTGAATGACATATTCCCCCACCATGTTTGGAGAACAGCAATGGTGTTTCTTGAGTAATTGACGAAAATCGGCCAATGAAGAAAGTCCAGAAACGTACAATATGACGCCTCGTTTTAGCTTATACAAAATTTTATAATACGCCACAACAGCTCTGTCAGACGGGAATATTATTGGTATAGATTGTATGTACCTTAAAACAGATTTTCGAGTAGCAAATTTTGGAAAACTTGGAATTTTCGGATTCTTCGAAAAAGCATTTTTAGGGATAAACTCCATTGCACTCGAATCAAAGATTAATGTCTTACACAACGTTAAGTATTTAAGAAGGTCTGACAGAGAACATTATTCAATTGAATTCAAAACATTAAGTGAATTGTTGGATGCAGATAAATGAATGAATAATGAATCACATTGTAATGAATGACGATTTGCAGGGGATAGGAAATAATGATAAAGTTCTCTAAATGAGAACTAAGAGACAAAACGAATTAATGACGGTATTAATGCCATTTCTTCCAACATCGGTGAGGTTCCAAATTTCATATAGAAACCCAGAATCATCAAACGGAGCTTGGAAATAATAAAATCACATTTTACGAGTTCAGGAGTAATTTATTAAAATCGTTTCTAAAGTTATTAACGTGAAAACGGAAAAGCGATTACGATTCTGACGGCTGAATTATTACTGGGCAATGAATAAGATTTATTCGAATCCCGTGAAACTTTAAAGCTCTTGGAACTGTTTTCATTTTAATGGAGGTTGGATTCATTCTTCATCGACCGAATGAAACCAGCTATCAACAGTTTTACGTAAATTGAATTTAACTAGGGCAAAACCATTAGTTGTCTTTTTCTTTATAACTTCCTTCATCAGGAAATTAGCTTGGTTAGAACTATGGGAATGTTACATTCTCGTGAAACAAGGAAATAGGGAGTTGGGATGAATAAGATAAAACCACAAGTTGGTAATGAAACCAAGGAAAAGGCATTGAAGACTCTGTTGATATTTCATCTTAGAGAAGTTCCTTTGAAGCTTTGCGGAATTGTCAAGTTTTCGAGAAGGGATTGCTCATGCATTTCATTATAGAAAATTAAGCTACTGCAATGACTTCAAAAGTTACAAATATGAAATTCTCAAAGATTCGCATCGTCGAAATCTTTCGTCGAAATCTTTTGTGAAGTATCAAAATTGATATGTTTTTGGGCTAGGGGTCAGTTGAAAATTTCTGTCACGGATTTTTAGCGGACATTATTGGAGTTTTTGATCTTCCCATACAATTTCCCCCGTTAACACGTAAAACATCGTCTAGATCTAGAACAAGGAACTGCAGATGGAACAGATGGAGCTTTTCGCGTAAGTTTACACAAATAATCAAACGCTATCGTCACGCTAAAGTCTCTTTAGTATTTCAATGTCATCGATTATCTTAAATTTGATATTGAGTAGAAGAAGATTGAATTCAGTTCACTGTCTGCTTCATCAGCAATCAGCACAGGCATGGTATAGCTAGGTTCGAGTAATTTTTATAACATACCTACAAAATAGGAAAAATCTTTTCGCCAATGCTCATGTCTCTTTGAATACATCAGTTTTCGTCTGATCACCGATGTGAAGCAACGTCGGGCTTTCTTAGTACTGGTGATCGTCCGGGATCTTTCGTATTTTTTGTATCATCATTCATTTTTCATCTATCTACGTCAAATTTACTTAATCAGGCCCCGTGGAATAGTTCGTTTGGAGTGCCTTCCTCGCTTTATCAAATCGTCATAACCATGATCTGAGTGGGTTCCTAGCACAAATTTACTACCAACCTACTCAATTCATTATTGAACTGACAACAGCTTTTATATAACAACGCATTACTTAACCTCAAACCTGCTCGTTGTCTGAATCTTTATGTCCGCAGATACAACCTTGTTGTACAAAATGTACCCACATGCGGATGCCGGCAAAGAACAAATAGGTACCTTCTTAGAAATCGGAAAAGTATCGATAACAACTGCATTCACTCCAAGCAGGTGAACAGGATATCGGGCTGTTGGACGAATTAGCTACTTTGTTCACGAAATCAACGAAATTTGATCTACAATAGTACAATTATATTTATCATAGGTTTTTACTTTTTTCGTCAAATTGTGGGAACGGAAAAAGTTATTAGACGGCAGTCAGAGAAAGAACCAAAACTCTTAAAATTGTGGTCACCTTTGTGTGAGGTTTCATGACTACGCGTAGGTCGGGAGTCCAACGAATGTATTATTCCCGCCTACGAGTAAGTAGGCCTCTTTCCCGTACACGTGTAGTTCTAGCGCGTTGACGCAAATATTCGCGCATGCGCAGTTGGTATTTCAGTCTTTTTGCGTACACGGGTAGTATTTTGCCTGTGGATAGTACGCCGAGTTTCAAGAATTTTGACATAAAGTGACACAGTCCATGATACACGTAATAGATCGTAGACCCGCCTGACTGGCTCACAATGCATTGTCATTGTCTCTTAATGACCCAGAGAATGTTCCTATCGAATTTCCACTTTGTAGAGTGAACAGGAGAGAATTTAGTTAACTCAGCTGATCAGGAAAGTGTCCATCATGCTAATTGTCTCTCAATGTCCCAGAGAGTTACCCTATCACATTTGAACTTCCAAGAATGAACAGAAGATAATTTAGTTCTCCCAATGGATCAGGATTGAGTCCATTATTTCAATTCCCTCTTAATATACCAGAAAATCTCCCGATCAAATTTCAACTTCCTAGAGTGAACAGGATAGCATTTAGTCAACTCAGCTGATCAGGAAAACCCCATCTTGTCAATCGTCTCTTAATGTCCTAGGGAGTCTCCCTATCAAACTTCAACTTCCTAGAGTGAACAGGAGAGAATTTAGCTCACCCAGCTGATTAGGAAAGATCCCATCATTTCAATCATCTCGTGAAGTTCCAGAGAATAACAGTCATCTTCTTCCATTTGACTTCATTGGTCTCTTAATGTTCCTGAGAATGTCCCTATCAAATTTCGAATTCCTAGAGTGAACAGGAAAGAATTTAGCTCAATTAGCTGATCCGGTATGAGACCATAATTTCAATCGTCTCTTGATGTCCCAGAAAACGACGTGTGTGTGTGTAGATACGTCACAGATGTTGGTCTCACGCTGTGCTCGTGGAGAGTACGTCGAGTTTCACGAATATTGACTTAAAGTGACACAGTCCGTGATACGTAGTAGATCGGAGATCCGCCTGACTGGCTCACAATGCATTGTCACCGGCCCGCCGCCTCCGATATTTGCCGCCGCCCCCCAAGTGTCCGCCAAGTGTTTGCACTTACACAAAGGTTTTCTCCACGATCGCCTTCCCCCCATATTCATTTCATTGATCTCTTACAAGTTTCACGAATATTGACTTAAAGTGACACAGTCCGTGATACGTAGTAGATCGGAGATCCGCCTGACTGGCTCACAATGTATTGTCACCGGCCCGCCGCCTCCGATATTTGCCGCCGCCCCCCAAGTGTCCGCCAAGTGTTTGCACTTACACAAAGGTTTTCTCCACGATCGCCTTCCCCCCTTATTCATTTCATTGGTCTCTTAATGATCCAGAAAATGTTCCTACCAAATTTAAACTTGTAGAGTGAAAAGGATAGAATTTAGTTAACTCAGCTGATCAGGAAGGAGTCCATCATGCTAACCATCTCTCAATGTCCCAGAGAGTTACCCTATCACATTTCAACTTTCAAGAATGAACAGAAGATAATTTAGTTCTCTCAATGAATCAGGATTGCGTCCATCATTTCAATCCTCTCTTAATGAACCAGAAAATCTCCCGATCAAATTTCAACTTCCTAGCGTGAACAGGAGAGAATTTATTTCACTCAGCTGATCTGGAATAAGCCCAACATTTTGATCGTCTCTTAGTTTCCAAGAGAGTCACCCTATCAAATTTCAACTTCCTAGTGTGAATAGGATAAAATTTAGCTCACCCAGCTGATTAGGAAAGATCCCATCATTTCAATCATCTCTTGAAGTTCCAGAGAATAACAGTCATCTTCTTCCATTTGACTTCATTGGTCTCTTGATGTTCCTGAAAATGTCCCTATCAAATTTTGAATTCCGAGATCGAACAGAAAATAATGCAGCTCACTTAGCTGATCCCGAAAGAGCCCATCATTTGCATCGTCTTTTAGTGTCCCATAGAATCCGAGATCAAATTTCAACTTCTTAAGGTTAATAGGAGAGAATTTAGCTCACCCCCGCTGCTTAGGAATAAACCCACAATTTCAATCGTCTCCTGATGTCCCAGAAAATGACATGTGTGTGTAGATACGTTACAGATATTGGTCTCACGCTGTGCTCGTGGAGAGTACGTCGAGTTTCACGAATATTGACATAAAATGACACAGTCCGTGATACGTAGTAGATCGGAGACTCGCCTGACTGGCTCACAATGCATTGTCAACGGCCCGCCGCCCCCGATATTTGCCGCCTCCCCCAAGTGTTAGCACTTATTCATTTCATTGGTCTCTTAATGACCCAGAGAAGGTCCCTATCAAATTTCCACTTGTAAACAGAATAGAATTTAGTCGACTCAGCTGATCAAGAAAGAGTCCATCATGTTAATCGTCTCTCAATGTCCTAGAGACTCACCCTATCGAATTTCAAATTTCTAGATTGAACAGGAAAGAATTTAGCTCACTTAGCTGATCCGGAAAGAGCCCATCATTTCCATCGTCTCTCGATTTACCAGAAAATGACGTGTGTTTGTGTAGATACGTCACAGATGTTGGTCTCACGCTGTGCTCGTGGAGAGTACGTCTAGTTTCACGAATATTGACTTAAAGTGACACAGTCCGTGATACGTAGTAGATCGGAGATCCGCCTGACTGGCTCACAATGCATTGTCACCGGCCCGCCGCCTCCGATATTTGCCGCCGCCCCCCCCAAGTGTCCGCCAAGTGTTTGCACTTACACAAAGGTTTTCTCCACGATCGCCTTCCCCCTTGATCTCCTCCCTCCCTCCACCCCTTCATCGTACAAGTCGTAATGGGAAATCGATAACCGGCGATCAGCCTTCGGGGTTAACCCCTTTTCCGCCCCTCCCATCTATCGAAATTGCGGCTGGCTACATGCCTGTTTCTCTCTCAATCAATTACCGAGGCTTCTCCCTCAGGGGGCGGCGGCGCTGGTCACGGGGGCAGATGGGGGGCTCACGGGGGGCAGATGGGGGCGTCATTCCCCTCCTCCTCCGGGAGAATGACAGGAAACTAGGCGAGTTATCTAGGGCGTCAGTCCCAATCCAATCTGGCGTCCTGCGGCCGCTTGAAACAATAAACGTTTAAAGAACGTTTTTGATCCAATAACTTGGCGCTGCTTCTACTGAACCCGGCAAACTCGATATGTCGATTTAATTCTCTCCAAATCTAGGGAATGTCGATAAATTATACAATGAAGGAAACTAATTTAAACACATTGGATGGTACCTACCTAATGCATAGGTATTCCTGATGGTAGCCATAATTTCTCACGGGTATGAGGGTAGAAGTTAGGCGGCAGATTTTTCTTTATATATTTTTATTTCTTCACAACTAGTTTCGCCTCTAAGAGACCTCTTCAAGTGCTACCCTACCTAGCTAGCATAAGAAAAAAATAATACCTCAGCATACCACAGTTCCTTGCATGGATCACTATATTCCATGGGACGGAATATCAACCTAGCACATGGTGGTAGGTGGTCACCTAAGCGATATTAACCAAAAGTGTTATCAGTTCTGCAGTGAAAAGTATTTCCCCCATAAAATTCACTTTATCCTGTATTTTAAAAGCCATAATCCATACAAATCACTCACAATTGTGTAAAAACACCTATACATTATACCTATACAAAAACACCTATACAAAATACCTATACATTATAGTATACATATACTCGTATATGCAACTCACTAAGCCCCATCACATAACTTTCTATTTATTATTTATTTAATGTATTTGAACATGTATGTTCCTTACGTTCGAGTATTCTTTACAAAAATACATAATTGAAATAGTTGTGGTGTAAACATCATTAACTTAGTGTTTTCACTTCCCAGATGAATGAGTGCTATACAGAATTTCACGAATCTCTCCAAGATTACTAAGAGTCTCCACCTCTGACACATATATATGCAACTCACTAAACCCAATCACATAAATTTCTATTTAAACTTAATATTCATCATTCCAAACTTCTCTGAGGCCCCATATAGACGTATTTTAGCTGACTAAATTAAATATTCCGCAAAATTTGACTAAATACAGCGTTGTATGGATCATATTCTACCCTAATTGTACGTATGCTTCTACCGTCTAGTTAGTAAATTAGTATAATATGAACAACCTTCTATATATCTACCACGAAAAAAACATTATTTTTATATGGTACCATAAAAAACTATAGGCCTCTTCTTAGCGAAACTAGTTGTGAGGAAATAAAGTATATAAAGGAAGAAGCCGCCTAACTTCCACCCTCATACCAGTACAGGATATTTTACCGAGCATTTCCATTTCCAGTTCCATTGCAATATACTTACTTCGATTAGGGTCGAACATGTCCGATCCACAAGCCCCATTTCCCATCAAAGCCTTTTTTACAGACAATTATCATGTTTAAGAATGAATGAACAGTTTCATGGGGAATCTGAATATGAGAAGGTTGCGGCAATGTATGTCATTGACAAATACATGTTGCAGCATTGAACATTGCCCAAATACCATTTTGAGTTTAATTGGCTATTACATCTGTATGCCTATTTGCATCGTACTTATACTTATTTTGTGCTAGTTTTTGTATCCCCAGTTAATTCTTGTTTCATCTAACATCTTGTCGTTTTTAGTTACCTAAGTATCACGGTACGTACCTACTTTGCTAGAGAAAACGCTCTGATTTTAAGAAAACAACGACCAACAGCAACGACTACAATTACAAAGACGGAACAACGACTCGAATAAAACATTCTTATTATACGTACCTACTTACCAATGTAACGTTTCTGTGTAAATTCCTCGGTGTGAAAAGTAGTGTTGAGTTTCATAGAATAACTATGACAGCAAGTGCGACGAGATGAAGACATGTACTGCGCTCATTGCGCGATCACTATTAGCTCGTAGCCCTACTAAAGTGTTGGACGTAATCATATCGTCGAATACGAATACGATTGTAATCGCTATAATTATTCGTTGATTCTGAGTCAACTGCGATTATACTCGTATTCGTGTAATCGTATTCGTCTGTCGGCGGTTACACGAATACAACCCATAAAGATGCGTCACGGTCATCACTTTCAATAGGGCGTCCCTCCTATAATATGCTAAGCCTTGCTAATATTACCTGGCTTCAGAGGAACGTCCTATTGAAATTGATTTGAGATAAATAGGCTGGGCTCCAATCGTTGAATTCGCTTTAAGGAGGTATTTGTGTAATCACCGACAGACGAATACGATTACACGAATACGAATATAATCGCAGTTGACTCAGAATCAACGAATAATTATCGCGATTACAATTGTATTCGTATTCGATGATAAGATTATGCACAACACTAACCTACTACGTACGTGAAACCTAATAATTATTACATTTGCAATAAATTATGAAGCGTCAGATGAGGAAATTGTGAAAATGAAGTTTGGAGAAGCAATACCGCGTGAGGATTTATTTATGGAAAGGATATTGTTAATTTTGACACTCTGGGTCTCAGCCCTCGATGCCACTGCATAAGAAAAGCACAGCAAATATGTCATGCATTATAACCCGTATAACCCTCTACAATAAGTGGCAAACACCGTTATCGTGTGTCATGGGATAGGTCCCGGTAAAATTGCAAATGAACCTCATTAGTACCGTTTCTACAAGATCAGAGAGCTAGGGAGCATCGACAAGAGCCTGAGGCATCTGGGACTGGAAGACGGGACGTGCCTGCCACTAATCCGCCAGTGAAGCGAAGACGGAAAATTGTCTGTTTTAAGAGAACTAACTGCATTCTATTCCGAAATCATCACACGAAATTATTTCTTCCTCAGGCTGCAATAAGCCCCGTTGATAAATAAAACATAATACCTCAATAATTAGTAGGTAGTAGAACTACCTTATTGCTGGGTCTTACTACGTTTCCAGTTGGTGTGATGAGGTGGAGGACAAGAAACATTCCATCAGATCTCAGCCAAAGCGCTACCATACGTTCTAGAGGCCATTTCGCTACCCTAATACCAAGGACTCGAAGGGGTGAAACAAGAACTAAGCCTACCACCTTCACATTTCGGCTCCGAACAATTACTTAAAATTCATCGATCGTAATTTCAGAGTTTAGTCAGGCCATAGATAGTTCTTTTTTCATTTCCATATTTGATCTATTTTATCCACATAACTTACACAATTGATAAATAATAATGCATGGAAATCAGCAACCTTTCCTTCTACTCAGAAGAAAACAGGAAGAAAATTAACTACTCTATAGCTAATTGAAAACCATGACTTGGGAGTTATGTGGAAACATTAAAATTCATTTGATGCACTTCGGTGGATTAAACCTCTTACGAAGCCATTTGTGGCTTACATAAACGACGGTATATAAGAACAACGGATGCTGTTGTAGCTCGAAAAAGTGATGTAGAACTGTGTCAGGGGCCTAACTCAGGGGGGAATCTAGTCCGAGCAAAAAAGGGGAGTTGGAATGGTACGCTTGGATGGGGGTGAAGTTTGAAGGGGTGGTGGTGGTGGGGGGGGGGGGGGGTGGTTAGGTCCTCGAAGAAACTTCTGTAACAGCTTTTGTTACAAATGATTCGCTCATCACAAGGGAACTTCCCGTGGAAGCTGAAGAACAAAGAAGCGAATAAACGGCCTCTATGATTAGAGAGATAAACCAACAAAAAACGAGCGTTGAAGGTGAGGGAGGAAGGATCTGAAAGGAAAATTAGTGAGGAGTGCGAAACGGAAAGAAATAAGTAATAAGAAAAGTTAATGGCGAGATACGGGGCTTACTAGGATGTTGTACTTCGAAGAGGGATTATAATTAATCTTACTTTATAATACCCTTCCCCACCACTCTCCAACTTTGAACCGCAGCCACCTTTCTTGGTATATAATACCTGAATATTCCGCTATAAATTATATTAAAGGATATTAGAAGAAGGGGAAGACAAGTAGTTTAGGCAATTTAACTACTCTGACCCTGGAAGAGGTAAGTTCGTTGAAACACGAGAAATTATTGTTTTCGTAAGGGGCACACTGCACCAGAAATTTGGCGGGCGTCACGTTGTTTGTTGTTGTTATACAGCATCCAGTTGTTTACAATCCCTTGTTTGGGTGATTTGGCCACCGTAACTCTGGATTTCCCAGCGACGTGGTAAAGGATTTTCTGGCAAAGAATAGGACGATTTCAAAGCTATCAAATATGGGCTTCCTCATGAGCCTTTGCTTTTTTCGTTTCTTTTTCATGAATGGAATCGAGGAGTAAACATATTCAAAAAGCCATTTCCGTGTATTTGGAGCAGCTAAATTTCGTGTACATTGAGCAACATGCTGAACTGCCCAAGGTAGAGTCTTTCAAATTCCCTCTACATTTTGGTTTATTTATTTTTTCAATAATGAACCTTTGTTATCGACCTATAGAAAAAAATTTAAACCCTCAAAACTTGTTGGTTTAAGTTTTTAAAAGTGTTGGAAAAAAAAAAAAAAAAAAAAAATCCATCCGTCCCCAGCTTACACCGTCCGAAGCCTTATTCCGAAACTACTGGACCGAATAAAGAAAACTAGGAAGTTATGTTTACAGTTCCTAGTTACCTTCCTAATGTGAATAGAATAACTGCAGGGCCAAATTGTAGGGCCATACACATGCACTTGTTATTATATTAGGTGGAATAAATTGCACGGTATGGCTTCTGAATTCAGCGCTATTACAGGGGCAGCCCGAAATGTTGTGTATATAGGTTTCGACCTCATCCATACAGTTATCTATGCGAATGAAAACGATGTATATGTGTGAGCCTGTAAACAATTGAATTCTGGAACCTCAACTGGAATTCCAATATTCTGAAACAATACACTTACTTAATCGCTTCCTCTTCGACCTCCATAGGGTGTCGATGATTGAGAATCTCGTATCATGTTGGAATTATCCCCTTGTTAAAACCAGATTGAGCATTAATTTCCCTTACCGTCACTTCATCCGATTAGCTATAATACCCTTCACTTTGTTTACACTTAACTGGTTGTACCTCATGCACTTTCCTTCCTCTCAACCCACGGGCTTCAATCTCCCTTCACCTGTGACTATATTAACTGTGCCCTTTCTTACGTATGTTCAGTTACTGTGTGTTACTAAAGATGACCTTACCGTCGAAATCTATCTGACATTGTAACTCTTTATTTTCATGAAATTATACGAAATTCCTCCTTAACTTTTCCATTTTTAATTTTTTGGCAAGTTATAAAATATGTATCTATATACACAATTTTCTAATTTATTGACTAAGGATGCCACGTGAACGTACCATCTTAAATCCACATCAATCATCACACCAAGGTGCCTTGAGGATGCCACACTGTCCAAGACTGGGCAATCACATAAACAGAGGCACGAGAACATTTAGAAGCCTTAGGGGAGGGAGAATGCCATTTCTCGACGGTGATTTAGAGAATTAGCAATCATTATTTGCTTCCAAAAATACACTTTCTTAACTATCACCCTCGCACGATAAGGCCGTATCATCGGCGAACAACTAGATACGGCCCCTAATATTCACATGTTCGATGCTGTTTATGAACAAGAAAAATAATAGTGGCCCCAGGGTTCTTCCCTGGATAACACCATGATCAATCTATTTCAATATTTACGTGATTTGAATTGTAATAAAAGAAATAATAGCATGATGCTAATAAAAGGAAAAATAAAAATATTCGTTGTAGAGGGGTTTCAACCTTTGTCAATCGTCTTCAAATATTTTTTGATAGAGTTCACAAATTTAGTTTCGTGGATAAAAAAGACAGAAATATCGCCCAACCCTGTGATTGTACTCCGTGAAGGTGATATGTAGACACTCAGTAGAGTAAACCTGTACACTTACATTCGAACGCTCATTAAAATTAACGTCATCATCCCGGGGCTGTTTTTTCGCATAAAAAAACTGAAAAAACTGAGGCACGGTTGATTTTAAGCTCCAAACTGGCCTATCCTGAAGCTTTTTTGCTTGGAAACGCACACACAGTAAAATTACATGATGCTTTTTAGTTAGTAAAAAAGTAATAAAAAATCATGGTCGGGAGCTGAAAAATGCATTGATTTGGCACCACCAGTGGGCCCCAAATCAATCATATCTCAGTTATTTTCGTGTGTTTTTATGCGAAAAAACAGCTACTATGAGATTTTTATACGTCTGTTCGCTGGCGGCCACACCACCAGTGCGTGCCAAATTAATGCATTTTTCAGCTCCGACCATGGGTTTTTTGTTCCATTTTACTAACTAAAAAGCAGGCATCATGTACACTTAACAGCAAAAAAACCGGCGCACCCTATATTTTGTTATTTTTTCACCTTAGCTTCAATTGGTTAATTTTTTTTTTTTTTTTTCATGTGCCAAGTAAAGTGGGTATCTTATGAAAGAACAGCAAGAAGCAGAGTGGCAAATAAAAAATTCCCACTCGAAAAAATCAGCTTTATTCACAAAACTTCGATGTTTGGACAAAAGTAACAAAACATTCTTCTGTAGTTATCGTGTAAAAAAAAAAAAAAAAAAAAATGAATTTTTTTTTTTTTTTTTTTTTGAAAATAAATTTTTTTAATATCGGGTGGTACCGTCCCTTGCTTGTATCACCGCCTGCATTCTTCTCGGCATGTTGTTGATCAAATTTGAAACCCTTTCTTGTCTGATGAGGTCCCATTCTGCGAGGACCGCAAACCACGTATTGCCATACCCTTTCAGCACTCTTAATGTTTTCCGATGAGTCCAGGTTCTCACCATTCGCTTCAGATCGTCGTGTTAGAGGGTGGAGGAGACGAGGGCAGCGTTTCGTTCAGTGCAATATTTCTGGAAGGGTGCCTTACACGGGAGGTTCTGAAATGGTTTGAGGTGGAATCACTTCAGAGGCGAAAACGGAACTCCATGTGTTTCCCCGAGGGAGTCTAACCACACTGAGGTATATTTCCGAAATCCTGAAAGATTATGTAAAACCATTCGCCCCTTACACCGGCGATAATTTTATTTTTATGGACGATAACGCGCGGTCACACGTAGCAAACGTGGTTACTGACTACCTCGAAGAGGTAGGCATGCGCACCCTACAATGGCCAGCTCGCAGCCCCGACCTCAATCCCATAGAACATCTATGGGACGAGCTAGAGAGGTGCATCCGAAGGCGACCGAACCTACTGTAAACCCCCAAGACCTCAGGACAGCGGTGGTTGCAGAATGGGACCTCATCAGACAAGAAAAGGTTTCAAATTTGATCAACAACATGCCGAGAAGAATGCAGGCGGTGATACAAGCAAGGGACGGTACCACCCGATATTAAAAAAATTTATTTAAAAAAAAAAAAAAAAAAACATTTTTCAATTTATTTTTTTTTCATAGATAACTACAGAAGAATGTTTTGTTACTTTTGTCCAAACATCGAAGTTTTGTGAATAAAGCTGATTTTTTCGAATGGGTATTTTTTATTTGCCACTCTGTTTCTTGCTGTTCTCTCATAAGATACCAACTTTACTTGGCACATGCAAAAAAAAAAAAAAAAAAAAAAAAAAAAAAAAAAAAAAAAAAAAAATTAACCGATTGAAGCTAAGGTGAAAAAATAACAAAATATAGGGTGCGCCGGTTTGGAGCTTAAAATCAACCAAATCTCAGTTATTTTCGTGCGTTTTTATGCAAAAAACAGATCTTGGATGATGAAACAATTTTAATGAGCGGTCGAATGTAAATGTACAGGTTTACACTGCTAAACTCTATTCATACATTATTTAACAACTTTAATCATATCTCTGGTATTTAAATTAAAAATGCCAAGTTCGTGCTACTTCGTTGTGATGTCTCAGTTTGGTCTCATTGAAATGTCAAAAGCCGTCAGTTAGTCAATAATGTCTTTGAACAAGGAAGTCAGATAGAGATCAGTTTGAGATGTTTCTGATACAATACTTGGGGGGAAGGAGCAGAATTGTTCGTTACTACCAACAAATAGAACATTGTGTAATTGAAACGAAAGACGGAGTGATGTAATTCGATTCCCTTTGAATTGAGGTGTAATCCCGCGGGAATTTGATTTAGCCCGATCGAGGCGCTGGTGCGACAATTAATTTTCACCCTCCCTTTCCTTCTATTGTAGCAACTCGAACATTATCAACCGCTGTAGCTTTCTTAGGAGTTTGGACGGCGTCCAAGGTGAACCAGTAAGCGAAAACCGAGGCGCTAACTTCCCAACAATGAGGACCTACTTAGAACTGTTCTTCCAAGAAACTTCCGTATTCCAACGGAATTCCGCTCCCCGCTAGTTTAGAATTACCACAAATCACCGAATAATACTTACCATCAGCTCCAAAGAAGTTCATTGGATTCTATCCTCGGATTGTGGACAATACAAAGGAAGACTGGTATGTGTCTAACACTTCGTAAATACAGAAACTACGATTGATTGTGATTATTTCTAACTATTCGTTTTCCGGAATTTTCGATAAAGTTGCGAAAAACAGGCCTTCTATTTTGATTTATTTATTTTGCTTCCTCACTATTAAAGGTGAAAAAATCGGAGTCGAAAACATGTTTGTCCTCCAAAATCAAAATTTCATCTTGCTTTCTTGCGTTTTAGAGCTTTCTGATCAATTAGAGAATTTTAGTAAAAAAATGAAGCTATTACAATGGCTCAAAATTTTTTATCCGTTTTGAGGCATTCTAAAACGATTCCTGAAGTTTCCCCTACTTCTTAAAAACGGCCAAAAATTGTTAAATTTGAAAATTTTAGCACAGTATTACTTGAAAAAAAATTATCAACAATTAACTAGGACATAATAAAAATGTTGAAACAAAATTTCATTAATATTTACTAACAAATCTGTAAAAACTGCAAAAAAAAAAAAAAAAAAATCTTTTTTGAACCATCGAAATTTATTTGGTACAAGTTTTTACCCCATAAAACTAGGTTTTCAACAATTACTCGTACTTTCTACGGAAATTGCTCAAATTTCATTACATTTTAACATTATAATACGATATATAATTTAAAAAAATTCGCTCATACGTACATTGATAAGAGAATTGAATGGACAATAAATACAGTGAAACCTGGATTATTCGAACTTCTTTAATTCGAAATTTTCTTGGTCCCTAGCCTTTTGCATTTAAACAATGCTAAAAAATCGTGGATAATTCGTATTTTATTTTGGATAATTTTTATTAGAATTTTCGGCGTGCTAATTAAGGTACTTATACATTTTAAGCTGCGACTCATATAATTGTAAATTTATCGGGAAATACTTTTTAATATCAGTATTTGGCAAAAGGTTTGCGTTAGAGTTAGACCAAATGCATGCAAGTCAGTGCCATCGTACAGTCTGATAACTCCCCTTCCCCTCCCGCCCATCAGCAGAAGTACTGGTGCCGAGTGCAGCTGACGCCATGAATCACGTACAAGAACTTAGTCGTTTTTTTGAAAGCCGAATTAATGAAAAAGATTCATAATTCAACTCTAAATGCGTTGGAATCTTTTATAATGACCGAGAGACTGAACTCAAGGAAACCGGCCAAAATATCATCCTTTTTTGAAAAACAATAGATTGTTTTTTATGGTTGCAGTTAAATACAGTACCATTCCAGGTGTCTTTTATTTATTGTTCAATATTCTGTTGGTAAATACAGTATTCAATGTTACTGTATGTACTTACTTTACTTCGTACTGTAGTTTGTTAAAATATAATTTATTAAAAACTTCTTTAATTCCAATTTTTGGTTAATTCGAAGTTTTTGACTGGTCCCTTGAGGTTCGAATTATCCAAGTTTCACTGAATTACAATTGTTATTGACATTTTATGTCTTTGCTATGGCACATAAACTGAAAAAAGTCCCGGAAAATTGCTCACGAAAATATTTTGATGATTTCCGCTTACAACCGAGTCGTTGCTAGGGAAATGGTACTTCGTCGTTTTTCATCCCACAAAATTCGTTGACCATTTTCGAAAGCTCTCGATTTATCCAACCATATTATGTTAACTACTGCGAAGTGTGTGGCCAACAAGCTGAGTTATGAGCAAGGTTATTTGAATAATTGTGTACACTCAGGTGATCATTCTCAATAATTGATATTGTGAACATGATTGCCACCGCTTGTTAATTTCTGATGATTTCATTGAGCTGGTGTTCCGATGATTTGATTCATAGCAGGTGATCCAAATGTTGCGAGAACGGTTTGATTTGTGAAGCGGTGGTTAAATCATTTTAATAGGTACCTAATTTCTATGCTTTACATTCTAGGAAGCTGTAATTTCGTATGTAGTCTCTTTAGCACATTTACGTGACGATGCCCAGGGTCCGGATCAGCTGAGTGGCTCTTAGAGTTTGCATACGAGTCTGCAAAACATACTTGTCTTCAACTAAAGACATAAAATGTCCCAATGTGTTGCAGACTCGTATGCAAGCGTTTGGCTTTAGGTGTGTTTATGTCTTTGTATGACACATAAAGTCAAAAAACGTCACGGAAAATGCTCACGATTTAAAATAATTAGTAAGCATTCGGCTTTTTCTCTTGCACCATGTTATTGCTTTAGACGCAAATATAAAAGCTACGGTGAAAGGAGACATTGTATTTTGCTTGTTTGTTAGAAAGAGGAAGAGGAAGGGCGAATGACCCCGTTTATTCACAGGGGTCCATCCGTCTCATTACGCTCTCGACGGAGACAAATAAGATGGCGTGATCACATTGTGTCTTCATTGATCCAAATACCTTCAGAGGGGGCTCCAAGGGGCAGGAAGAATGATGGCGTAGTCATCCTATTCAACGCGACCTGTCGACTTTTACGGGCTTTACTCCCCACAACACCGCGTAGGTGATTCCAAGGGTTTCATGTTCCTCAGACACGGAAACCGCATCGGAAACCCTGCAATCGAAACTAACCTTATCTGGTGATGGTGTGAATCTCGATATTTAAGTCTGATCCATGGTATCCATGACATATGGTTTATTATGTTTCCGCCCAGAAACCTTGAATTACCATTAAAACCACAGTTTTAACTTACCAGTGCCTGTGATTTATACATGTTGCTCCTGAGTCTACCTAAAGGTAACGGAAGCATTGTATTCACTTTTGGGAGGAACAAACATTTTGTCTCCAAGATCAAATTTTCCATTTGCATTTTACGTTTTAGACCATTACTGAACTTTGGTTCCGTGGCTGTCTGCCGTGTGTCTGCAAATCCCAGTAACAAGCTAAAAATCCACTGTTTTCATCCCATATTGATGAAATTTTCTGGTAATGTGCAGATTAGATTGTAGATAGTCTCCCATCAGTTTCATTGATCCAAATACCTTCAGAGGGGGCTCCAAGGGGCAGGAAGAATGATGGCGTAGTCATCCAGACAGAGTGACAGAGTTCCCGTCAGAATCCCAGAGAAAGCGCTGCTGTCGCTCCGTTGGAAAACAACGGGCGTCGCACGCCTCTTCTCGTGTTCTTAAAAGGCTGATTTTGGCGTTAGATGGGTGATCCAAGACGCGGAAAACCATTCTACACCGAACATAGCTCATTAATGCTATTAGTAGGAGTGGTATCTCTCTCACGGGATACTGTCACTCTCCCCTACCTCTTACTCGAGGATTTAGGACCCCATTGCACCTATGGGGGGCTACCTAAGTCCTTGATATATTCAACGCGACCTGCGAATTTTGCGGGCTTTACTCCCCACTCCGCACCCTTGTCCTACTCCCCTCAGACATTTCTTTACTTATATACATTTTTTTTAAATGACGTTTGCTCTATTGTTTCAATTGACGATGTTTATGGCAATAAAAAATTATTATTATTATTATTATTAAAATACACTCAAAACTTGAGCAAAATTTACTCGTGTTTGATTGAGAAACTTTAAATTTATAATTACCGTCACCAGCGAACTTTGTAAAACATACGGCAAAACATTGTTACATACATAAACTTGACCAATTTTAAATTTGATATTCTCAAACTGGTAATTTTTAATTTGATTTTTTATCAAAAAAGAAAACAAAAAGTATTTATTTTTATAAAATTTGATATTTGATATTTTGAAATTTGTCTCCCTGAAGAAGTCCTGAAGTTCTTGGGGAGAAACGTTGGAGATTATTTAAAAAACCAATTTAAGGACAGGTAGGACTTTCTTTTGTAAAGTCTTGTTATAATTTGAACTGTTCAAATGACGAAACGTTGCAAACAAGCACAACGACAGAAGCCTCAATCCATACCACACAACAAAGCACCTGTTCTATGGAATTTCCCGCAAACCGCATGCCCACACACCGCAGTCCCCCACCGCAATTCCCTTCACCGCATATTGATCAGACATTTGCGTATCAAAGCGGATTGAGTATTCATTTCGCTAACGAGCAGGATGATGGTGATATGGAATTACTTAGCCATATGCGACAGAAAGTCAAAGAAAGTAGCTACTCATGTTAAGAATCACTCAGGTTTGGTAAAAACCGACAAAATATCAAAACTGCTGCCATTTTGGGTGTGGCACATAGCTTCCTTGTTCACCTATCATGAATGTATAGATCACTGAACTGTTTTAAATGATCTTGAAAAATTCCATAGCCAAAAAGGTTAAATCAGTAAGTCGCGTGAAATGTCATAATTGGTCAATTAAGAAACGAAAACTCGGCCCTTCGGGCCTCGCCCCCCTGGACCCCCCTGGATGTTATTACTTTGAGCCTGACTGCTAAAATGTAAAAAACATGGAATCATGTTTTAGCTCCTCGCTCTCACTTTATTATAGAAATGATCACGACGATTGAGCTCTTGTGAGATGATGATCTCCTAATAGAAACTCGCGATTAAACATTCACTTTATTATAGAAATGATCACGACGATTGAGCTCTTGTGAGATGATGATCTCCTAATAGAAACTCGCGAGTAAACATTCACTTTATTATAGAAAGAGGCTAAAGAGGCTACATACGAAATTACAGCTTCCTATAGTGTAAAGTATAGAAATTACCTATTAAAATGATTTAGCCACCACTTCACAAATCAAACCGTTCTCGCAATATTCGGATCACCTGCTATGAATCACATAATCGAAACACCAGCTCAATGAAATCATCAGAAATTAACAAGCGGTTGCAATCATGTTCACAATATCAATAATTGAGAATGATCACCTGTGTGTAAACAATTATTCATATAACCATGCTCATAACTCAGCTTGTTGGCCACGCACTTCGCAGTAGTTAATATAGTATGGTTGGGTAAATCAAGAGCTTTCGAACGAATGGTCAACGAATTTTGTGGGATGAAAAACGACGAAGTACCATTTCGGTACGACTCGGTTGTAAGCGGAAATCATCACAATTATTGGCGCTACTTTCATCTCACTTTATAGTCTCACTTTTTGGCGGGGGATCCATCGCTAAAACATGATTCCATGTTAAAATGATACTTAATGTAATTTACGTTTGTGCAAGCGCAGAATGAAGCATTGATTTGGCAACAATGAAACTGATAGGGGACCATCTTGAACTCAACCCGCGCATTCACTGACAACTTCATCAAAATCGGATGGTGACTGTGGAAATTAACGTCGTTACAAGGATTTCAGATAGGCGCATGTGCAGTAGCTATTAATGATACAATCATGTTGAAATTAATATGATATGGTCAAATCGTCATTCCCCGAATATCATCCAAATTTGAGCGAGATCGGACGACTTGGGCGTGAAAAAATAGAGCATGATGAAATTTACGTTTGCGCATGCGCAGAGTGAAGTAATGATTTGGCGACAATGAAACTGACAGGGGACCGTCCACCCCCTAGCCCGCACATTCCCTGAAAATTGGCGCATGCTCAGTAGCTATTAACAATCATGTTGAAATTAATATAAGAACCTGACTGCGGACCGTCTACCCCCTACTCCACGCACAACCCCTGAAAATATCATCCAAATTGGATGAATACTGTGGAAAATAAGATTGTTACAAGGATTTGCAAACACACACACACACACACACACACACACACACACACACACACACACACACACACACACAGACACACACACACACACACACACACACACACACACACACACACACACACACACACACACACACACACACACACACACACACACACACACACACACACACACACACACACACTTTTTTTTTTTTTTTTTTTTTTTTTTTACGAAACTCCCCTCAAAGGCGGAGGGGGCACACCATTAAATTGAAAAATAAAGAAATAAAATAAAAAAGTGGGGAGGACGCCCAGGTTTACCCGACGCCGGCTCTAGGGATAAGGGATGTTGCAGGACGAGGAGGAAGAATGGGATGAAAGGAAGTGCCCCTATAAAATGACCACCAGTTCAAGTAAGAACCCCTCAGGACGCGGGTGGTGATACCACGGAGTACTCCTGCCGAGATGCCCAACTCGAGCAACTCCGTGGCACTTTTCCCGCACCACACCCCGCGCCATGACACGGTCGCGGCAATGACCTTGATGTTATTAGGTGCCACTCCTTTTAGCTCAGATATCGCTTGGCGCAGATCATTTCTATCATATTTACTTTTCTTAGCCCGCCAGGTCTGCTCCATGTCCAAGCTGCCACTGACAACCTGGACATCCAGGATTATGGCAGACCCATCGGGCTTGATCGCAACGATATCTGGCTTCTTGCCCCGGTCACTCGGCATATGGTATAGTCTCTCTCTTTCGACATCCCAACCGCTAGATGACAAAGCGCCTGCTATCTGCTTGGCAACCGCATCGTGACGTAGAATGCGGCCACCGTGAGTACGAGGACACTGCTGCACCACATGATAAAGATTCTCATTTTTACCCCGACAGGCACGGCAAAGGGTGTCTACTGTCCCGCGACTACTCCTTGAACACCTCACCGAGGTGGCTAATGTAGCCACCCGGACGGCGTGAAAATGGCGATAGTCGCGGGCCCCAATGCCCTCTGAAGCCCATTCCACCCACTGGGTAGAAATGGGGGATTCAGAGCACTGTCGGAGTTCTTTACCATCTACTGACTCATGCAGTGCAGCAGCGAACTCAGCAGATGAGCTGGGTTTTGGAGCAGTTGGTGTTGCTCGATCGCACCACAACAACTGCTGCCGGACAAAGTCCAGGTCAGCAGCAGTGCGGGCGACCTCCCAGCTCGAGCCCCTAAGGGCAAGCAGGCGCTGGCGGCGTAAAGATGGGATGCTGGCAGAAAGAGAGACAATACCGAGCCCACCGGCCTTGACCGGTGCGTGGATGTAAGCACTTGGGACACCAGGTGGAAAGCCTAGCCAAGAGCGCACAGCAGAGCGAACTTCACGATCTAACTCAAGCAGCCTCCCCGCAGTAAGCCTGCCAAAGACTAACCCATAGGTTAGCTTTGGCAGTAAGTACGTGCGAAGGAGGCGCAGCTTCTGCTGTGGCTTCAATGGAGCCTTGGTGACACGAGCTAATGCGCCACCAAGGTCCACACGGCTTGCGGCTATAGTGGCCACACCCATGAAGTCGACCCCAAGGTACCGCCAGACCTCCAACACGGATCGGGCGGGGATGGGTGTCTGTCCTAAGACAAAGCACTCCTCATCCACCACCTTCACCTTATGTTGGCGGCCAGACGGGACCAAGGAGACCGACCCACACTTAGAAGGGTTGACCACTAGACCACACCTGGCTAGCTGCTCAGCAAAGGCATTGAGGGCGACCTGCAAGCCCTCGCGGGTTTCTGCGAGTAGGATGACATCATCGGCAAAAGCCAATGCACCTACTCGCACCCCAGGGGCGAGATCAAACCCTATTTCATCTGGCAGCTTACCCAAGGCTGTATCCACGACCAGGTTGAAGAGGAGTGGCGACAGAGGATCCCCCTGGCGTACCCCGCGCCCAATGACAACATCCCCTGACATCTCACCTTGTGCCTCGAGGACCGTCACGCCTTCGTGGTACAGACAGGCAACATACTCAATTAAACGAGCAGGTGCCCCGACACCACGAAGACAATCGGTCAGGGCAAAGTGGCTAACTGTGTCAAAGGCCTTAGCGACGTCCAGAGCGGCAAGATGGAGCTGCCGTTTCTTGATGCGGGCCAGCGAAATGACAGTTTGGAGAACTGTTAGGTTCTCCGCTGTGCCATCCGCTGGCCGAAATGCTCTCTGGACGTCACCTATGACACCAGCCACTTGAAAGCGAGATGCCAGAATCTTTTGGAAGTGGCGGAAAACTACCGATGATATTGAAATCGGACGGTAGCCTCCAGGCCCACTTCCTCCTTTCTTTGGGATGAAGATGGTTCGGGCACGGGTCAACGCTAAACACACACACACACACACACACACACACACACACACACACACACACACACACACACACACACACACACACACACACACACACACACACACACACACACACACACACACACACACACACACACACACACACACACACACACACACACACACACACACACACACACACACACACACACACACACACACACACACACACACACACACACACACACACACACACACACACACACACACACACACACACACACACACACACACACACACACACACACACACACACACACACACACACACACACACACCACACACACACACACACACACACACACACACACACACACACACACACACACACACACACACACACACACACACACACACACACACACACACACACACACACACACACACACACACACACACACACACACACACACACACACACACACACACACACACACACACACACACACACACACACACACACACACACACACACACACACACACACACACACACACACACACACACACACACACACACACACACACACACACACACACACACACACACACACACACACACACACACACACACACACACACACACACACACACACACACACACACACACACACACACACACACACACACACACACACACACACACACACACACACACACACACACACACACACACACACACACACACACACACACACACACACACACACACACACACACACACACACACACACACACACACACACACACACACACACACACACACACACACACACACACACACACACACACACACACACACACACACACACACACACACACACACACACACACACACACACACACACACACACACACACACACACACACACACACACACACACACACACACACACACACACACACACACACACACACACACACACACACACACACACACACACACACACACACACACACACACACACACACACACACACACACACACACACACACACACACACACACACACACACACACACACACACACACACACACACACACACACACACACACACACACACACACACACACACACACACACACACACACACACACACACACACACACACACACACACACACACACACACACACACACACACACACACACACACACACACACACACACACACACACACACACACACACATACACACACGCACGCACGCACGCACGCACGCACGCACGCACGCAGAGACACGGGACAAAAGTTGTTCCGAGTTGTCTAAAACATAAAATTCGAGTGGAAATTTTGATTTTGGGGACCAACAATTTTTTCTCTCCCAAAATTGAAAACAATGCTTCCTCTATCTTTATGTTGACACGGAAGCAAAATTCCAAGTCATACAGCATGATCGTATGAGCAAAGTTTCCTAAATTACCTACCGTATTTATGTTAGAGTGTATTGAAATTTGAGCCATTTGAGTACAAAGGAATTTTTCTAAACTAATTATATGAAAAAAAATCTAATTAAAATACGCCCATTTAAAAGAGATTTTTTATTTTCAGATTTTTTGCAGTTTTATTGATTTTTCAGCAAATATTAATGCAATTCAAGTACGTTTTTCAGCATAATTTTCTGCAAATTAATCGTTTAAAATTTTGTTTTGACTAAAATTCTGCCAAAAATTATAAATTTGACAATCCTAGGTCGTTTTTAGCCATGTTTAGTGATTTTTCATGAACAATTTAATATTCTCAAAAAGAGCTGGAACTCAACCTTTCATCTGATAACCTTGATTTTTTGAGGCAAAAATGGGATTTTTATCTCAATCCTAAGGAGTTATTGTGTGGAATGACGCATATATAAGTGTACATTAATTTTTTAATGTTCTTTTTATAGTTTTATGAACTTTATTTGAGCAATAAAGCTGGTATTCATCATCCTAAGCAGTTCTGATACGGTATAAAGATATATGTCTAAATGATTGGTATTCATGTCTATGAAAAGAATAGAAACCGCAAGATCCAAACCATCCCAAGCTGTTACTAGGATTACTAGTAGCTCCGGGAAAAGTTGGCGTAATCTCCCACAAGTTTCCTCACAAACCAACCTAAAGAACCCCTTGGAGATAACGAGAAAGCTGAAAGCCCGCGCAGCCGCGGGTTCACTTCGGATATCGGAAATCGTTTCCTCCAGCTAGCACTCTAATAAGGAGCGATCCGGCACTAAAGCCCCCTCAGCCCCTAATCGCTCATTCAAAACACCACTGAAATATGATTATTAAATCATCATTGGTCGATTGGTCGATCATCATTATTAAACCCCGTACCTATGTAGTAAATGATTAAATCTAGGCTCATTGTGTTCACACCTTTACAGCTAGAGGACCTCACAGGTTTACGCTTTATAGTAAATGTAAAAAAATTTAGAAATACAGTTCCGTAGCGACTGTCTGGTTGTAAGCGATAATCATCAGAAAAACATAAACGCTTGCATACGAGTCTGCACACATTGGGACATTTTATGTCTTTAGTCCCCCCCTCTATTTCAAAAAATAATTTAGACGCAATGTTCAAAACAATAATTTTCATTACAATCGTAAAAGTTTCAATGATTTGAATAAACTCTTCTAATAAAGCAATTATCTCTACCCACGGCTTCATTTTGGCGTTTTCTCGACGTGATATCTAACGTGGAAACTAATAACCACAAAACAAGAGGCATTGCTTACTACATCCATTAATAACATTAATAAATATAAATTGGCGACATAAAAACCAAGAACAAGTACGAAAGAAATGCGTGATAAATGGAGAGCTATCCAACGAATGGTGAACGATTTCTGTCAGTTGAAAACTTAAGGAGTTTCATTTTATCCAGAAACGGCTTGGTTGTACGTGAAAATCAATAAAAATCAACTGTAACACTTTTTATAACTCAACGCTTTTCGAGTCCATATGCCAAAGTACAGACATTTTAGAGAGTTTTTGGCGACTTCAACTTAACGTCACCCGTTACCGTAGTCCTGAGGGAGCAAACGAAGATGCTAACCCAAATGGAACCGGGAGAACGGTTGCCTTAATTTTGATGTCACGTTAACGGTGGTTGGGTAACGCGATATTTTCCTCCCAGCTGTCTTGTTGTCTACTGGTTGACTAATAAATTTCTTCATTTCGATATGAAACGCCGATTTTCAACCCTGAATTCGAATTTCATGTTAGTTTCAATACAAATACGGGCTAATTTCTCATTTTTAGTTTTCGATTCATAAACAGGGGATGGATAGTAAGCCTCAAGTGTGGAACACCGCGGTTTAGTTGCACTTATAGGTCATTATTCGTTACGAACTTCATGTTTTGGGTTTTCCGTTGGGCAAATTATCAACAAGTATGAAAAAGTATTTATCTCTATGACAATGAAACAGGATTTTACCTGACAAAATCATCAGTGGAGGCAGCACTTCACGCAATGTTCACGAGAAAATAGCTGAGAGTTCAGGTAAACTAAGAACAATACTGCAAAGAAGTAGTGTCTTAAAACTCAGTTTTCTCATTTAAAATATGTGAAATAATAATAGAAACAAGGCTCTAATCGACCAAATAGAGCCTGAGCGCAAAAGAACGGAACTTTTCGATCGAGTTGAAGGTTAGTAAAGCTGGACAGCGGAGGCGGACTTCAGATGGCACATTCGGTTTCTACACGACTTGAAACGTAAAATAACCAAGTTTGAGGGGCGTTCAAAAACCTACCCTCTACATCAACATAATTAGTTGGTAATGAGCCATTTGAGAAGAAAAACTATTATATTTACTTCAGCAGTAGGTATTCGAGTAATTTTGAAGTGAGCAGTAGGGTTACATTTACAGGAAGGTTAGGCTGGTGTCGTGTGCCTTTAGGTCCCCAAACGGGTGACGTTAAATGAACCATTCTAACGTACGACGTTGCTAACGTCCCCTCAAGGTCACGTACTCTTTGGTACGTTAGGGTGACGTTAAGGGTACGTTAGTGGTCACCAAAAACTCTCTAATATGTCAACACAACACTGAGTATAGCCCATATCCTCGTGACGCCACGCCTGAAGTTGGTTTGAGTTTCTTCCACTTCTTTTCTCCACAATTGTTCACCACTCGTTGGAAAGCTCTCAACATACCTGAATCTACCACGCTGCGAAATTCTCCCTTCTCTTATTCCCTATTCTATAAAACACGTAATCAGTATGGCATGTAAACAACAATCATGTTATGTTTTAAATTATGACGGAAAAACATCAACGGACCTGAAAGGCATCTTTCCTTGGTCTCTGATTTATTTTACTAGCTATTTGACACCAAGGTGAAGTAAGGTTAATTTTGGTATGGGTACCGCGATCCAAACAATAGGACGCATCCATAATCTTTCATTTCTCTCATAATGGGAGAAATTTAGATTTATATATGAATTCGGGCTTCATTGTTAATAATGAACTTATGTATTTTATTCATGTTGATTCAGCACCAAAAAGTAAAAACCAATTTCTTTTCTTGGCATGTCTGCTTTATAAATTGTAAGTATTGGAGATCGAATATACATTTGGGTTCGAATCAAAGGCCTCAGTAATAAAATATTACCGTAGGTGTCGTTCTTGATTCTCACGGAACGGAGCGAATCTTTTCCCAAAGTACCTGAGGCCCAGAAACGTGGGGGGCAGCCCACATTTTATTAGGGTCAACCACCAACCCACACCTGGGGAGCTCCTCAGCTATATCATTTCGAACGATCTGTAAGCTACCGTTGGTTTCGAATACGGCGTGAGATGCTCTCACTCAGGCTATCCGAGAAAAACTAAAAAGAGAAAGCATCGTCCACATGTTGCAGTTGGAGGAAAGATATTCAACCCCCCCCCCCCCCCACCCTTCACTAATGCTATTAAGTGAAAAACAGTTCTTACTTGAACTGTTGGTCGTTTTATAGGGGCACTTCCTTTCATCCCACTCTCCCTTCTCTTCCTTCAGCTTCCCTATCCCAAAGGCCGGCGTCGGGTAAACCTGGGCGTCCTACCCACTTTTTTATTTTCACTTGTTTATTTTTCAATTTAATGGTGTGCCCCCCTATGAGGGGGTTTTGTGAAAAAAAGTGTGTGAGTGTCTGTCTGTCATGTGTCCGCAAACCCTTGTACCTAAAAAGTTTATTTTCCACAGTTTTCATCCGATTTGGATGACATTTTCAGGAAACGTGCCGGCTACAGTTTCACCGTTCTTGACTCAATACCTCAGTTTGCGCATGTGCAAACGTAAATTCTATCAAGTATAATTTTCTCACACCCTAGTCGTCCGATCTCGCTCAAATTTAGATGATAGTTTGGGGATGCCAATTTGATCATCTTATACCAATTTCAACATGATTGTACCATTAATAACTACTGCGCACGCACCAATATCAAATCCTTGTAACAAGCTTATTTTCCATAATTTTTCTCCGATTTAAATAAAATTTCAAGGGAATGTGCGGGCTAGAGTGTAGACGGTTCCCTATCAGTTTCATTGTTGCGAAATCAAGACTCCGCTCTACGCATGCGCAAACGCAAATTCCATTATGCTCCATTTTTTCACGCCCTTGTCGTTCGATCTCTTTCAAATTTGGATGATATTTGGAAAATGACGATTTGATCATCCCATATCAATTTCAACATGATTGTATCATTAATAGCTACTGCGCATGCGCCTATGTAAAATCCTTCTAACGAACTTAATTTCCACTGTTTTCATCCGATTTCATTGTTGCCAAATCAATATTTCATTCTGCGCATGCGCAAACGTAAATTCAATCATGTTCAATCTTTTCACTCTCTAGTCGTTCGAGTTCGCTTGAATTTGGATGATAGTTGGAAGAAGATGATAGGTAAACGAGGATGCTATGTACCACTCCTAACTTGGCAGGTTTTTTAAATGGAACAAGATTCCATATCAAGAAGTTTGGCATTAGCTGCAGTATTCTACGATGAATAGTTTTCTTTGTATGGTTTTGCAGTTTCGGGTAGTGGTGACGTCAAAGCATCCCTCCCGCCTGTGCGGGACCTGACAGCTATTCAATGTGACGTCACCTGTGCCAAATTTGAAAAATCAGAAAGAAAACAACTATCGTAGGAATGTGCGGATTATATAAAATTTCTTGGAATGGAATCTATTTTAATATAAAAATATAAAATGAATACGTGGGCAAAGACGCGGGCAAGGGCCCAAACTGTTGGAACTCTGCTGTTTACTGTTGACTAGTGACCACCGTAAACTCAATATTTCAGTGCCATTAAGTATCTCTCACCTTACTCTTGCTACAAATTATTCTTCACTTTAGCAAACTCTGTAAAGGAGGTGGGTTTGGATTATCTGTTTGAATATTCGTTCAAATTATTACACTGTATGATCTAAAACTTAGTAATGGTACGAAACAAGCTTATCGTCAATTTTACAGAACATAGTGGAAATTAACACTGATCGGGTCCATCAGTCCACATCGGGATCGCAAGATCCATACGAGAGAATTTTTAAGCGTGGTCGAATGTTTGCTTCCGCCAAGAAACTGGTTAAGTTGCACGCGAACGGTTCGTTTAAGTCCTTATCAGCATCAGCCGAGTGATTGCGACCCATTACATGAAATCCTTTGTGAATTGTGACAGACATGCTCTTTCATATTCCTAACTAGAATCAGTCTAGATCAGCAATACGTACACAAATGAAAAAATTTTAAGACGTAGCGGTGTTGAAATAAACATTGGGAAAAAAAATTAATAAAAAAAATAAAAATAAATAAATATATAAATTCTGGACAAACCCGTTACAATAATAATTTTATATTTTGAAAATATTATCATTATTTTAAGTTATATATTAAGTTGTTTAATTCCTTGGATATGGACAATGCTGTGTGAATACTTGAGTGTTGGTTTGAATAACAATTTTTTACTCAAACGTTTCGATAAATTAATTGATCTTCTTCAGGCATATATTTGGTGGTAACTTTACAATCGCATCAGCTGAATCTTCCTATTCATTCTCCCACACTTCCTAGTGTATTAAAATTAACAATTAACTGTTTAACACACACACACACACGCGCGCGCGCGTGCACACGTAGGTATATATATATAAAACTTTTATTTATATATATTATAAATATATAATATTTATATAATATAAATATTTCTTTGGTACATATATATATATATATCTTTTATTTATATATATTATAAATATATAATATTTATATAATATAAATATATTATAATATTTCTTTTGTTGACTTAGAAGACGATTACTTTGATGAATTAATCTAATTAGCAGAATATTATGATTGTTTTGGGCTCAAAGCATTTCGAGAGGTAAACTTACAATTTTTTTTATTTAAAAAAATAAACTTGGTCGTTTAAGAAGGTTCTTGAAAATTTAGATTATTGACAATTTTAGGTTATTGAAAATAATAAACTTGAAGCACCTTCAGACTGTTAAATTAGATGTGGACGCGTTCGTTTCAGACTCGATATTAATATTGTAATATGCAAACAAGACGAGTGCTTTTGCTAAAGGGAGATAACATTCTGCGAGAAACACATTATTCTATGGCACCTGCTGTAACACGGTAATTTCTTTACCGGGAGATACCTTGCACGCTCTATAGCACAAGGTAACTCCCCGTTTCGTTATAAACGAAATTATACTGAAAAGAGAATTCCTAATAATATCAAACTTGCTTAGTCGTAAAATTAATACAATTTAATAAAACATAGTCCACTCATACATGCAGTATATGTTTTATTAATATCAGACATTTCAAATTAAGTTTTACGAGAATCCCGTTTGTTTCGAACTTTATCCACTGTCGCACAGTAGGTACTCTCACAATAATTTCCTGAGAAATGAAAACTGTTGATTCATTCATGTAATGAACTTTTCCATGAATTACTATTGCAAATTGTTCCAGTCATGTACCTTGATCGTATGAGCGAATTTTTATAGATTACATTTGAGCACTTGCAGGGCAAAAAATTGTTAATCACCGACTCATTCATACTAAATAATATTATATGATTCAAAAAAGATATTTGATTTTAAGCAATTTTTCAGATTTTCAGAAAAACTGAATAAAAGCGAGAAAACAAAAATCTGTCCCGAACGGTTAGAAATTTCCCCTGTTATCCCCTGTTATTTAGAAATTTTTGTTTTTTTAAATATAAAATCGGTAGTTAACAATTTCTATGCTCTCAAGGAGCTCAAATTACAAAACAATGTAACATCAAACCGAATATGCGATAATCCAAGAAAATTCGCTCATTCGATCATGTTGCAATACCGAAACTTATTTTAGCAAATTTTCGTAAAAAACGAAGCTATTGCAACGGCTCAAAAAATTTCAAAATCAAAATTTTTGAAAAATGTCTTCATTGAAATCCGTTTTGAGGCATTCTGAAACGATTCCTGAAGTTTGCTCTTTTTCATTTATATATGTATATAAATATACATGTCATTCCGGACGATAACTCTCCTTAGGATTGAGATAAAAAAGCCGTTCTTGCGCCAAAAAATCAAGTATTCCAAACAAAAGGATTACTTCGTTGGCCAACAATTTTTGAGCACATTAATTTAGTCAAATTTTGAAAAATGTACTAAAAAATTACTAAAAATGGATAAAAACGGCAAAAAATTGTTAAATTTGTGATTGTTTGCAGAATTTTAGTAAAAACTAAATTGCCAATGATTAACTAGGACATTTAAAAAATTTTAAACAGCAAAAAAATCTAGAAATCCAAAATCTCCTTGAAGCGTCGAATTTTATTTAGTTTGAGTTGTTTTTGCCATAAAATAGGTTTTTAACAATTTCTTTCTACTGAAATTGCTCAAACCTATATTAAGTACATATTATAATACGATTAATTGTTTATGAAAATTTGCTCATACGGTCATGCTGCATGTCTGGAACTTTTTTTGTTAAGGTTAACTACACTCTGACCCAAAGATATGCTTTTGTAGTAGGATTCTGGGCGCTCATGTGTAATATTGCCTAATGATGGCTAAAATTCAGCCGAAAAGTTTTTTTTTTTTTTTTTTTTTTTTTTTTTGCTTTGTTTAATACAATTAGTGATGATTCAAATGTGTTTTTTATATGATGAACGCTCATTATAGAGGATTATCTGACAAAATATTCAGCAAATCTTTTAGGATGATTGATTCGCTCGCCTCTACGTCCAGCCAGGGAGCGAGCCCCCCCGGACCCCCCTCCCCCTCCCGGTAAGTTGCTCGCTATACATGCGATGGTCATTTACCAAGCCATCAAGTGTATTACAATAGAAACATGTAGGGGATGTTGCTCGCTTTGCTCGCTAGGTATGGCTGTATATATATGGGTAGGAAAACCCTCGTTGAAATCCGATGTATGTAGGGAATGTTGCTCGCTTCACTCACTCAGTATGGCTGTATGTGTGTAGGAAAAATCCCGTGTATTATTCTATTGAAATGTCTCTCAAACGGAAAGGTTCCTTTCTTCAAGAGGTTCCCCTCCAGGTAAAAAGGGCCTGTTCGCAGATTCCTGATACCGCAGGCTCAATTAACTTCTAAGTTTAATCGCTTTGCCTCCCTTCGCCTTGCATTTTGTCCAACTTCCCGTCACTTTTTTCTATATCCGATTTAGGATTCAGATTTGGTGGAAACAAAACTGTATTTTGCCCGCAAACACCGTCCCAAAAACATGGAGTCAATTTTAATGAGAAAAAAAAAACGAAGTTTTTCGGCGGAATTTTGGAGGAAACGGGTCCGTATTCTTTCATTTTTTGACGCGTTCCCCGATACTTATTTCACAATCCGATCGCGCTGTCATCTTCCTCGTACAAAAACCTACAAAACCAGTATTTTTCCAGAACTCTCGACGGCCGTTTAGAGGGGTAGGGAAGCGGGGAAGTCGAAAAGAACGGGAGAAAGCGCCCGACAAACGTCAAAATTTAGGTAAAAAACGGAATTTTAAGGTCGAAAGAGTTGGGGAAAACGAATAAAACATAGCCTATAGTCTGACCGGGAGATTTCCGGTCACGATAAAAAAAAAAACCGTTCGGATTCCTTTGTTTGTTCGGCCGTGAAACAGACTCACTTACAGAGAGAGTTCTATTCTTTCTTTTTTTTTGTATTTTATTTGGCATTAGCAAAGAAAACTATACAGCCATGTCATGTTGGAGTGATTAAATAGTAAAATCAAATTAGAAAATTTCATATACAATAAACAAATTAATATCATTATAATAAATCAGGCTAATAATACTCAGGTTCTAAGAAATTAAAGTTTTAGATAATATTCAGCTTAAATACTCCGATTGATATTTTGAAGAAATATGTACAAATATTCATAAATTTCTAGGTTATTCAGAGCTATGAGGTGACATAGGTTGAAGGGAGAATCTACTCTAGGGGTTATATTGGTGAAAAGCTCTGTTCTCTCGCAATCATAGGCATTACATGTCAAAATTATATGCTCGATTGTTTCGACTCCTTCACAGTGGTTACAAGTGGCAGTTTGCCGCTTTCCAATTCTAAAGAGATATTCGTTAGTTACGGCATGACCATTACGCAATCTCGTGATTGTTTTATAAAAGCATTTGGATTTTTCTTTTACAAAATTAAACCACGGCAATCCCCTGATCAAAGGAAAGTTCGATCGATAACCCCGACTAGATGGATACGTGTCAAATAGTTTTTGCCACTCAGTGTTCACATTCCATAGTTTTTGCCACTCAGTTCCATTCTTATAAAATAGTACGGATGACTCACCGTTAGGATCCGGAGAATGAGGGTAGTGTTTTGGAAGTCGTATTCGAGACTGAAGTGGATCTGCCCCACGTTCTCACTGGGCTCCGAGTTGTCGATGTACATGTCCACCAGAGAGATGGATCTGCTCTGAAGGAAGGCCATCTGAGGAGAAAAATCACAACGAGACAACAAGTTAATATGCATCCATCACCACGAAATACGAGACTTCAACCAAGGAGACCGCTTAGAGAAAGTTCTAGAGACATGCATGACTACGTAGAATCTGTCAGAAATAAAGTCTGAATATTGACTCGGAAAACTAGGAAATTAAAACTAACAGTATACAAGGTGTTCACACTTAAAATTGTTAACCTCCTAAAGATCGATTCCCTAACTAATTTCCGACAGAAAGTTCCTCATGGCAATTGTTTTAAACCCCTTAATTTTTGGCAGTTTTTTCAATTTCAAGTTTTTTGTATTTTCGACCTTACATTTCCCCTATATCCGACCGCCATATTTCCCCTAACTTACAATGTAAACTTTAAAAATCGTACGCGTTGCAAGAAAAACTTGTTCAATATCTCAGCTTTCCAACAGTATAATCAATTATTTTTATTTTACTTTGCTAATTAGAGTACAAAAGTATGTTTGTATGTTGAAACTAACGAATTTTTAGTTAATTCGCTTTGCTCAACTTTATGTGTTTTTAAGGGTAAGACTAGTAAGTTGAAGTGTAAAATTCTGCTATAACGGAGTTGGGGAGATCTGTAAGTTTTACCATTCGATTTACCGTGAAAAAATATGTTGAAACCGGCCTCAAACTCAAATTTTCCTAGAAAAAAACATGTTTTTCAACAAACAAACATACTTTCCTCCTCTAATTAGCAATGTAAAATAAAAAATAAATTATACTGTTGGAAAGCTGAGATATTGGGCAAGTTTTTCCTGCAACGCGTAAGTACGGTTTTTTATTTTCTATATATCACGATATATTTATTGATTTTTATTTTTTATTCTTTTTTATTTTTTTATTCTTTTTTTACAAGACGGTAATTGAGGGTGTATAAATTTGGTAAATGGAAGGTAGGTATTGACGGGGGGGGGGGGGGGGGGATGGCAATAAGTATATCTCAATTAATTGTCGACCAGCTGGGGTACAGTTGCTCTGTCTTCCAGCCCCGACGGTCGATCCTTTCTTCGAGTCCCTATTATACGAAGAGAAACAGCTCGAATTATGGCGAACTGGACCTTCGCTTTCACCCATCCTGAGAGTCCTGAGAGTAGTGAGTAGGGACGGTTCCATTTTTCAGCCAGGACGTATGTTGCCCGTTTTAGAAAAACAGCAAATTCTTTGTGGAGGGCTCACATGAGCAGACCAAGGGTGTGAAAGACCCTCGGTGGTCTTCTGCGGTCGATCGTACGAGTATTTTAAGTGTTTCGCATTTGCTGCTGCTCTCGCTGTAGGTAGGAGGCGGCGTCAGCATTAACTATGCGATTATCAAAAAACGCTGGCCTCCCACTCTCCCAGACACCATTCACCAATACATCACCCACTAATGCTGGCTGTCCAATGGCTGACTCGCATAACTGGCTCAATCAAACCTCCCCCCCAGAAGGTTGGCTATTCCTGCTACTACGTCTTGTACTTCGTCATGCCCCCTCTTTACCATTTCTCCTTTCTTACAGTTGAGGGCATTTCTTACAGTACGGTTTTTTATTATTTTGTTTCAAAACTTAACGCATCTTTAAAAACTTTTTTTATTTTTTTTTTTTAATGCGAAATACTCGTGTTTAGTCCATTTTTCGCCTGCGCGAACTGAAGTAAATAAAATTAAAACTGGGAAATTTAACGTTCTTTCCAACGATATACCTATTTTTAAGTTTACATTGAAAGTTAGGGGAGATACGGCCATTTTAGTGATGTAAGGTCGAAAACACGAAAAACAAAAAACTTGAAAGTAGAAAAAAAAACTCCAAAAATCAAGGGTTTAAAAAAATTGCATGCAGGAACTTCCTATTGAAAATTAGTCGTAGAATCGATCCATAGGAGGTTAAGAATCCAGTCTGAACACCCGACATACAGGGTGTCCCGAATAAGGTGGTCAGGACTTGGGGGATCATTCTGGAGCTTATTTCTGATTGAAAGTTCCACGTAGATATATATATATATTTTTTTTTTTTGTTAACGATTAGTTTTTGAGTAATTTATTTGTTAAGATTTTTTTCTAAAGTTTTTGACCTTTTGTCACTAAAATAAAAATTACTCCCTCAATTTTCTTTGTGAATTCAAATATGAGAAAACCGTTGGAAGGATCATTAAATTTCCAACAGCCTGAGCTTTTTTAAGAGTTAGGGTTTGAGAGAAGAAAAATCCCTCTGAAAAGCAAATTTTACCTAAATTGGAAAAGCTCGGTTTTTTTCAGTCGAAAATCGAACTATCTCACCTTTTCAACGGTGTAGTCAATTACACTTTTACTTTGTTAATTAGGGGAAAAAACTATGTTTTAATGTGAAAAACAGTGTTTTTTTCAATGAAATCGAGGGTTTTCGAGGGTTGAAATCGAGGGAGAAATGACCTTCTTTGAAAATTTAAGTTTGGGTCAGTTTCTACGTATTTTTGTGTATCTCTACGTAAAACTTGTGTATCTCCCCAACCCCGTTATAACCAAGTTTCACACTAGGTTATAACACAATTGGTTATAAGGGGGTTTTAAGGGGTGAAACTAGTGATCTAAATTGTAAAACTCAGGGAAAGGTAAACAATTTTTAATAATATCGAATATAGCTTATTGGACAATAGTGGACAAAGTTTATAAACAGCTATTCTTCCGTTTGATTGCCAATAATTTACTAATCTAAATTTAATAGCAACAATATATCATTACAAAATTATAGGAAATAGCGATGATAAAGCCATTTATGGCAAGACGATGGACTACTATATATTATGTTATGCAGATGGTATTTACGGTTTGTTATAAAGATGGAAGAGGACGGTTAGGCCATCCAGCTCATCCCTGTTCAGTACCCACATGCACTATAAGTATTAGCCGATGGCATGTAAAAAAAATATGAAATTAAATATGAGAAAACTTCGGAGATATAATTCAACTTGCTGTTCATTTGTCGAATTTTCATAGAAAATGAAGCTATTATGATGACTCAACGTATTATCGAATATAAAAAATGAAAAAATATATAATAATAATAAAAACTGCTCAAAATTAAAAAAGTTGGCTTCAGGTCATGCTGCATGACTTGAAGTTTTCATTCCACATGCACTTTTCTAGAAAGCTTAATTGAAAGTGAAAAGATTTCATTCATTGTTGAGTTAGATGTATTTCACACCTCTTAGAATTGTGCAGCTGACTCCTATGTTGCTTGTACATGCCTAGTAATAGATTTGTGGTGTATCTTTATGACACAAATTTAAAATATATTGCTCCGACTTACAAGTTATTGGATAATACAGATATTGAGAAACTTTGATTTTTGTTGAATTCGTATGAGGAATCCCAGAAACTGTCATTTTTTAATGTCATTTTAAATTAATATAAAGTACTTTATATCGATTAATAGCTGAATTAACAACACTCGCTACGTTATTCACGTTTTACCATCAGTTGAACACGTAAAAATAATTTTGCAAAACTTTCATGTAATCTCGAGACTCATAATATAGATAGAAAAATAAATTACCACATCAAAGAGGAATAAGAGCATAAGATAACACAGCTTCATTACGAATGCAAGAAACTCAATTTAGTGTAGGCGAATTTGAAAAAAATGTCACCGACTTAAGAGTGTGTATCCTGTTTGATAGGGGGAATCAATATAAGATAAAACCAATCACAATAAAAAAAAAAATGAAATCACTACTACTAGATCGAAATGATCAGTGTAGCTAATAAATTAGTAGAAAAAGCTACTCTTCTGATATAAATCCATGAAACAAAAATTAGATTACCTATAAAAATATGTATGGTAAACAAACTAAAGTATCTGTTATATAAGATAAATGTCTCAAAACAAAGCAGATTATAATATTAAAAGCATATCAGATTCTCCTATGCAATATGCAAATCGCTATTGTTTAAAGAACGAAAAAATGCGTAAAGCCAGAAATTTCTATCAATAGTTTTACGCTTTAATAGGAGTTTACTACTAATAAGTACTCTTTTAGCGAATTTATGAGGAAAATTAAGCTATTGCAATGGATTGGAAAATTTTAATATCAGTTTTATACTGAAGTTTGCACTTTGCCATGTATATATATGTCATCCCAAACGATAACTACTCTTCTTAGAATTGAAATAAAAATCCATTTCTTGGGCCAAAAAATCAAGCTCTCCTGATGAAATGATGATTTCTTCATTAGCCAGCTTTTATTTTTGAGCACATAAAACTGGTCAAATTGCAAAACATGTTCTAAAAAAGAAAAAAAATCACTAACAATGGCTAAAAACGGCCAAAAAAGTCAAATTTATAATTTTTAACAGAATACAGTAAAAACAAAATTATCTACGACAAACAGTTTCCGCTCACAATTAGGCTGACAAATTGAATCCCATCATTTTTTGCTGAAAAAACTGTGAAAACTGCAAAATAAAATCTAAAAAATTCTGTGTTGGATTACAGAATTTTATTTAGTATGAGTTTTTCTGCCGAAAAATGGTTATTTTTTAAACAATTTTGTTTGCACTCAATCTGCTCAAATTTCATAATATAATACGATATAGATAATTTAAGCAAATTCGCTCATCCGATCATGCAGCATGATTGGACATTTTTGTCTAATATTAGGTAAAGTAATAATGACGCGATGCATTTATTCTGACAGCCTATCCATTTAATTATTATTCACAGTGAACTGCTATTCATTGTAGTCTACAAGGGATTTTATATGAACCTGTAAATTTCAGCACAGAATAAAATCAAGTCATTTATTACGTGCGTTCGCGCAGTTCTATCACCCGCTGGTTCCAGCTAACCCGTTTAATTGTCCCTCTGTAGAAATTCGCTCCGCGTTTCATAGGTATGGAATGGTTGGGGGCTCGTTGTCAAGCCTTCCACCTCTATTTGGTCCCCTTTGAAGTCTGATAAATTAAAACGCTCAGTAATCCAGACTGCCGCTAAATACAACTCAGAAACAGACATTTACACAATTTACCAGCACTCAACGAATGTTTGGTTTGGAGAACTCGAACTAGACGGGTTTCACCTAAGCACGCTAGAAATTGGAGGTATTATTTAGGTACCTACAGAGTGTGAAATGTATTCGACTCAAGTAATGGAGAACCAGAAACTTTACAATCCCTCTTTAAAAATAGACTTAGATCTTTTCTTAAAGCGTAGTGACATTTTTCTGAAATAGCCACACTAAAATTGATCATTTTCCACAAACTTTCCCTTTTTCCCTCCGTTTTTCCTAAATCTGCCAAGGAGGTGGGAACTATAAATCTCGCCAATGGGGTGGGCAGTATATTGGATTATTATTAAACAGTATTACTGGATACTGATTGGCGTCACAGAGCGTAATGGTCGGCCCGTCAGGCCGCAATGGCGGGGGTTGGCAGGCAATGCCTGCAAGGGGTGGCCCCCTAGTTTGCCTATATATCACTCAAAGCGACAATCATGACTCAGATTTATACATTAGCGTCATTATATCACGTCAAATATGCGGTCTCCAATATCTGATGAAAACCGGTTTCTTTACATTCAACAACAGACCTGTTATGGGTCATCCATTGTTTTGGGTATAACATTTCAACCCTCTTGCATCTTTTGCATTTGCGATTGTGAAACTCTCAAGTGGGTATCTATCACTATCATCATCTGAGCATCCACGAATCTGCATCAAATCTTCATTCAGTTTACTCAACGAATTTTATCTGTATAGTATTTGACGGAGGTTTATAAGGTCTGCTTGAACTTTTCATGGTATAGTCGGTTCGTTTAAATACGAAACAACCTTTCCGCACCTAAGGTAAAATTCTCTTAAAACGAGAGGAAAACTAACATTGGAAGGTTAATTATTCAACCAAATCCCTTAATGGTTCTTTTAATTCATTCAGAGCCTTTCAAATCTCAGTAACATTCGGACTAACAAACAGGCAAATAAAAGAATCGGGCTTGAGTTGAGAAATACGAGCAGAGTTTTTTTTGATTTCAAAGTAATGTTAGTATGCTATTCATATTCCCATTTGCCAGCTCGGCACAAAACTTTTTTCTTCCGTTCCTACAGCTGACCTCCTACAGCGCGTACATATTGCTTTTCCATTCAGTAATTCAGTTTCGGGCAAATTCCGCTTTTATTCCAATATCGGAGCTTGTAATCTAGAAGAATCAGTGTTGTGTAACAACTGTCGCTAGCAAAAACATTCTCTGGATTGCATATTTTTACGGATACGCTACACTCTTAAAAAATAAGCAAACGCTACAAGCACGATAAAAAAATGAATGAATAATATAAAATGCAATTGTGATTGAATTCACGGAGATTCCTTACCTCCGCCTGTCAGTATTAAAATAAAACGTACAATTATTATAATTATATAAATAATTCCACTACTTACTCAATATTCCAAGGTTTGGCCTAACAGTTTTTTACCTTCAACTTGGAACACTTCGTAATTGGTATGTTCGATAAAATTGCAACTTAGACCCAATATGACACGTAGTAAATAAGCTTCAACAATACAGAGTTGATTACGTGATTCAAAAAATAGGAAATGTAAAAATTATCTACGTAAATATAACATTCAATGATTAAAATATCTTAACCTCCGAAAGGTGTTCGGAAATAGTTTCTTACCATATCGGGAGGTGTAAAAGGGCGGGGAAGAATTGACATTGTAGAAGTTTCTATCTGTCGTAACGTAGAAAAATTTTGTGGTGTATAGAAAATGTCTAAACTTATATCCTGGTTTGATAAAATTGATATCCAAAAATCGAATCATATCAACGCAAGAATTTGCTAAAGGAAGCATTTACTAAAGTCAGGTAGATCATAGTATAACATTCGATCTGAAAAATCTTAATGTATTAATACTTGGGAAAGGGAAGAGGAACTAAAGGAACTACAGAAAGAGGACTTGATGTACCAACCTAACACAAACCGTGGGATGAGATTTCAGTAAGATAATTTTCTCCATAACAAGTAACCAATATCTTGCCAATCACAATATCAAACCGAAAAACAATATTATCGTTCCTGGTAAAACCAATTGGCTGGTGCTTATTATACAAACCTGTCTCTCGAAAGAGATGGTACTAATTGAAAAAGCTGTAAACTATTACTCAAGGTTTATTAATTCTATATTAGTAGCCCTACACTGATATTAAATTCTAGATATCAAATAGGTGCTCCATTTCAAATTGCAGATCGTCGTCATCAATATGTCTGCCTAGATATAGGCACCTGGAGAGGGAAAATTAATGCAATTAATTAATACATCTACATTTCACTAGTTTCCCTGATCAAGGTATCCCGCATCTAAGTAGGTACCGACCAACTGATAATTTATGAGATGAAATTAAGCGTCTACCAATGCTTCACTAGTCCGTCCGCACGGTCAATAGCCGATAGACTCGATTCCGCAAAGCTAGGAATTCCATTGGAACTACATCCGCTAACATATAATTCCATAGGCATTATATCAGCTGATACTTGCAAATGCAATTTTTAATAGAGATGAGTCGATACCAAAATATATCGATTCCCGATACTGATACCGATACCTAAAAAATCGATTCCCGATTCTCGATACCGATACCATCGGCGCATAATACCTAACTTACCTGTAGGTGAAAAACAAAAATTCCTCTTGAACTAGTAATGTATTCAAATTTTTTTGTACAACATATAACTTATACTTACAAAAAATTGATCCCAATATATTTGCAAATGAGGTAATTTTTTTTGTTACCTATCTATCAAGTATCAATTAATGGCAACTTTTATTGCCTAGGATTGATTTCTTTCTGAATAAAACAAGTTAAGCAGACTGACTTGGTTTTTTAGTTTTTCGTCGGTAACTGTAAGGTATTTCCAAATAAGACTGGCTCTAGGCTTTTATACTTGGAAAACATAGCTTTGTCTAATGCTTCTGTTGTCACAAACAAAATAACACAAGCCTACTTGTAAACAAAGTTATAATTATAAGTTGTGTTTTGGACAGTTCATGTTTCGCAACTGCTAACTTCACACAACGGTTGCACGGTACAGCCATCTCCGTTGTTAGATGGTTGCAATAGTACCGTAGTGTAATAAAACGCCCATCACCGGGCGGTATCGGTATCGGCTTTAGGCGATCGATTCTCGATACCGATACTAATGCCTAAGAATCGGTGGTATCGAGAATCGGTATCGGGAATCGACTCATCCCTAATTTTTAAGTAATTCCGATCCCACTCTCCTATGGTAATTAATGGCATTAATTATGGAATGGACTCGCTAGTTCTAAGATTCGCTAGCAGCGCATAATTTCTCTATGATCTCGGGCCTAGAAATCCATGGGATTTTTTTTCATAGTTCTATCCCTTGCGAAGAGTGCACGGATCAAAGTACAGCGTTCCGAATGGCTTTATTCTATTCTTCGGGATAATATTTTGCAGACTCTCAACTTCAAACAGACGAATGGTACCAAAGACGAAACATTTGGAAACAATTGGGTAAATATTTTTTTTTTTTGTCTACAATGGAAATGTGTAATACTGAAAAACATATTTCCTCCTCCAACAAATATATAGGCAATTAACATCAAGGTATAGAAAATATAGAAGTTCAGCAAAATCGTCATAATTTGAAGTGATTCTATAGAAACTGTATTTCTGAGATTTGCTGTAAATTATGAATGTTCTCCATCCAGAAGTCAACAGATCATTATGAATTAGGAACTTATACTGTTCGGTTTGTTTCTCATTTCGTCCAATCACCGCAGAGTGGAGATTAATTCCATCTATTTAGGCGGAGTTGTAATCAATCTATCCTGGGGAAAGCTGAAAGGGAGAGGTGTGAGCCGGCTCATCAGAGCCCATTGTTGGGGTGATCATTAGGCGAACACGCCCCGAGCCATCGTTCCGTTCGAAGTTATTGCCACAACCTCCGTCAGAATCAGCAGCTCTGTTTGTTACGACACTGAAACCAGTTGATGGATGATACTGCCATTGACATCTGTAGGAATAGAGCTTCCTTGCATGCAAATAGGAAAGTCAGCAGGAAGATTCAGCAAACAAACTCTCCAACAACAATGTAACTGTTTCAGTTGTTGCATTATTGCGATTTCTTGGGTCTAAATCACTGATTCTTAACCTATGGTCCTTGGAACACCTGGCTTACAAAGTACCCTGAAGCGGTTTGTGAGGCTTTTTCAATAACTTGATACACCAACTAAAAACGCTGCAAATTATTTCACAAAGGTTTATTATTTTTTCAATTGAGTTTGATCGTAGTTTTAGTTGGCTAGCGTACGTCATAAGGCCCGTCCAGACTCCTCGGCGTGTCCTATTTCGAGTTGCCACAACCTATACTTCTATAATTATATACGCATGTTTATATTTCTCGATTTGAGCTCCTATCTATTCAAATAGTTATTGCCTTAATAATATCATTATCTAAGTACGTACGAAAAGTCGAGAGGATATGTTATTAAATATGCGTAGGAAAAGCATTGGTATTAACACACAAATATGACCTAGAAAAAAAAAAAAAAAACATATATTCATGCCTCGAAGGAACGCTGTACCCACCTCATGGTGCCGCGGTGTATTATATGGGTATAACACGTAAAAGTAATAAATATCCATTCTCCTACACCCCTCTGCTACGCCCCTGGTCACTCCAGACACCACAAGGTGCCGCGGCGCCTCCTCTCACTCCACCCCCCCGCTCACCCCCTCACCACCCACCGCGACCCCCTGCCAAGCGTGCCAGGTGTGCGTCTAACAAGTCTAACACTCAAACCCTTGAAAAAGACACTTTTTCGCCCGTTTTTGGCCCATAGCATCTATGCGACCAAAGTGATTGGGATGGTTAAATGTTAGAACCGACTAGACCCCAAATGGAGTCTATCCGCGAAAGGACGGGTTTTTTAAGTGAATTCTTAGGCCTTTTATGGCCCGGACGGCGGACGGCGGACGGCGGACGGCGAACGGCGGACGGCGGACGGCGAACGGCGGACGGCGGACGGACATTTCAAATTTGGATTCTACGCACCTTGAAACGTAAAGTGACAAAGTTTGAGGGGGAGTTATAAAAAGTTTTTGCTACACGATCACATAGGCTTATTATTGAAAATAATAAACCAAAATTAAGTAGGTGAGAGGACAAAAACTAGCAAGTTCCCAACAACGTATTCGCGATTTCTTTCTTGACAGCTGTGTAGTATCATACGGTAGATAAAGATAACATAACTGTACATTCGGAACCGCTGACTAATGACAACCCGAAGAATGGTACGTCATATATTTAGTATCGAAGCAATCTCAGTACCTTCCTGATGATGCAATAACAACTAGAGATTTTTTGTGAGTACTTCCTATATTCATTTTCTCGTATTCGAAAAAGCCTTTCCGAAACGAGGTTTTCGTTACGTGGAAACGCTTTTCGGAATGGGAAAGGTCAGCTTTTATCGTGCTCAGCTTTTTCAGAATCGTAATTACGAGAAGACAACGTGACCATTCTCCAAGATAACTCAAACTCAGCAACCACAATGCAGCTTGTATGAACACAGACATACATACGTCAGTATGGACACACCCGACAAAATTGCCTGACTTTTGCCGCTTTCGTGCTATCTTTCGTTGTATATGTCTTTTGTTTGTGTTTTTTTCCGCGCCACAACCGGAAGGGTCACTAGCGGCATTTTGTTCGTGCTTTTGACGTTTTAACGCGACGATTTCAGCATTTTCATCTCAAGATTTAGTTTCAAGATATGAGCCTTTAAGATTTATTTTACATGTTCTGAAGATTTGTGTTCTTCCTTCATGGCTGAATCTCTTTTCTATGATGTCGAGGTAAGCGGTCGTTGTTTCATATTTTACGTTATATTTTGAAAATTGTTGTTTCCCTCGCACCAAAATGACAAGAACTGCAAGGGTGACTTCACCGTTTCAAAAACCGGAGAGTTTTGGTGCGAAAGCCCTCAACACAAAGAGACCCCAAAATTTAAGATATTGCACGGGAACTTTTTACTCTGTTTTCTACTTCCAAGCTATGCTAGAAACGATTTGCATCTGTTCTAGGGCATGGAGCTGGTAAACTTGAAAATGGCAGTTGCAACATGTGTTATCCCCATTTGGAAAAAGTAGTCAAAAATATGCTCTCGTAAACACCGCATTAAAAAGTTGCCGAAAATTTCAAGACTCTTTAAAACCTTCACGAACAACAATTACTACTAAAGTCATTATTATATCAATAATTACTTATAAACAAAATCAATTAGTACGCGAAAACGTTTGGTCCTTATTGGTGGTCCGGCATTTCAAAACTGTTGAGCTCCTGGGCTATAACGAAATGACTCATTGTTCCGATCAATTAATAGCACGCACTCCTCATTTCAACAATGTGAAACGTCCCGTACATTCCTCACACAAACATAGCAGAAGCTGCCGGTAAATGTAATGGAAATGGAATTCGTAGGTCGGGCCTATCTGGCAATTACTCAGAATGATCGCATATTATTCTCACAACGATATCACGTAATTCCATTCACATCCTTTCTTTTAGCGATTTTTCGAGAAAAAAGAAGATATTGCGATGGTTTGGAACATTTTAAAGTCAACATTTTTGAAAAATGTCTTCATTAAAATCCGTTTTGAGGCATTCTAAAACGAATCCTAGAGTTTAACGCTTTTTCATATATATATTGAGATAAAATTCCGTTCTTGCGCCAAAAAATCAAGCATTCCAAACGAAACCAGGATGAGTTCGTTGGCCAGCACTTTTTGAGCATATTAAATTGGTCAGATTTTAAAAAATGTGCTAAAGAATCACTAAAAACGGATAAAAATCGTAAAATTTATATTTTTTGCAGAATATTGAAAAAATAAAGTTAATAATTATGAAATAGAATATTAAAAAATTTATGCTGAAAAATTTACTTAATTTTGAACAAAATTTGCTAAACAATCGATAAAAACAGAAAAAAGCTAAAAATCCAAAACCTTTATTTGGCTAGTATTTTATTATTTAGAATACGTTTTTGCATAGTACAACTTTACTTTACAATAGTATTAGCGCCGTTATATTATACTGCCTTTATTTAGTCGTTATTCTTGAATCTGTTTCGGCGGTACACACACACGCGCGCTCACGCATACACGCACGCACGCACGCACGCACGCGCGCACGCACACGCACGCACGCACACACGCGCACACGCGCGCACGCACGCACACACACACACACACACACACACATGGAAAACTCTGTTTTACCGGATTTCCAAGTAAAATTAAAGGAAGAAAAAATGCTACATTATTTTATTGTATTCATCCTTCAATACCTTCTTATGTATAAATGATATCAAACGCAAATATCACATCGAAATCAGGATACCAATTTGAAAAAATTAGGTAGGTACGCGATTTTGATGCAGTATGAAGTGGAAAACGTGGAGAAACGTATCATGTTAAATTGTATTGAAATTTGAGCATATTGAGTAGGTACAAAGAAATTGTTAAAAACCAACTTTATGACAAAAAAAACTCATACTAAATAAAATTTGGCAATTCAAAACAGATTTTGGATTTCATGATTTTTTTTTTTTTTTTTTTTTTGCTGTTTTTATAGATTTTCTTAGGTACATAAATCAGCGGGGAGAACAATCATGGATGGTTCGAACGAGTCTATTTTTGAGGTTCAGTGGGGGAAAAAAATTTCAGAATTTGCGCAGCCGATCGGCGTAGTTGCTGTACACCCGTTTGAATCTTGTAAACACGTGGCTAACGGGCTAACGAGGAATTCCATCCTGACGCGCAGCACGTTCGAGATAACGTGACCATCCAGCACCAAACAACTTACAACTTACTCCACATCAAACAATAGCTTTGTTCCAACAACGCTTTGAAGGCGACCTCCAGGGGCTCCTCCAGAGTTGCTGAGGAGTTAGATCCAAGATCGCCCATTTTCGTGTTTGTTGGAACACTTCAGAGAGAGATGTGATAACTGTGACAGTTCCCGCGAGATCCAAGAGAATGCGCTGAGCGTCCGTCGCTTCGGCGCCAGGCGTTCATTCTCAGGTTGTTGAATTGCTATGGTTGGCGATAGATGAGGATCCGGGAACCGGAAAATTATCTTCTCCGAACATAGCACATATGCTGTTAGTGCGAGTTGTATCTCTTATGGTACTGTCACACCCTTCTCTCTCTATGAGTGCGGACTCAGGCCCCATTGCACCTCTGGGGGCTTCTAAGTCTGTTACATAACAAAAGTAGTAGAGAAGGTGAAAACAGTTTGGAGAAGGTTACGCGGATATGTAGTTAACCCAAGGGTAGCAGGTTAATTCAAAATGCACATGCGTAGTGCTCGGAGTTCTCGATGAGACCCCGTCAAATGTGTGGGGCTACTTGGGGACCCTCGGAGCAGCTCTAGAGGCGCTCTAAGATCTGTTGGAACACGGAGCTCTCAACCCCTACCTTGTTGTATCGCAATTTCGAGCTCTAAGCTACTCTTGGACGCCCTTTTGACCTTAATGGAAACCGAAAACCGTGGAAACATTTCTAAACTAATGACCTGGAATATTGGGTTTAAAACGGAAACCCCGGAAACGGCCAATTGGCAAAGTTCTACCCTAAAACATTTCGGCAGTGTTGTTTTTTCCGTGGCCGTAAAACATTTTATTCCGATGAACTTCAGTCGGGTCACTCCGTAACGCTCGGTCATTAGGTTTCGAAGGGAGGGCCAATTAATTTCAGCGGGAACTTCCTCAATAGGATGAAGCCATATAAAAGGTGAGCGCGAAAAATGTTTGGTGGGGTCATCCGGCGAACCCAACTGGGATGAGCCAACACGCAAAATGATTAAAGATAGAACAAACACGAGTGGGACTACCGCACAATATTCACTTTATATTTGGTTTTTCTTTTGATCGATAGCCAATATCCTGGTTAATATCGCTTGAGTTCGAAGTTGGTGTTTATACTGCACTTATTAGCTTCGATCTCAGTGTGCGTTCTGCCAGTGCGGAACGGTTTTGGGCAAGCGCAGTCGAGTTTTGTTGTTCTCAGTGCCAGAACACCCAGTTCCGGAACGCCAAGTTCGGCTTTCGCTGTGTTTTGCGAACCCAGTTCCGAACGGCTCTAATAGTCCCCGTTTTGCTTCCGAGACTGGCGGAAGCTTTGTTTTCACTTTCGAAACGAAAAAATTTTTTTGCTCCAAAATCAAAATTTCCACTCGCATTTTGCGTTTCAGAGCCTCCTGAACAAATTTGGTTCCGTGTCTGTCTGTCTGTCTGTCTGTCCGTTCACATTTCCTTGTAACAGCATAACTTCCACAATTTTGATCCGATTTTAACCAAATTCTCAGGGGTCGTGCGGGTTAAGCTCTAGATAGCCCCTTATCAACTTCATCATGATCGAATCAACGGTAGCTTCTGCGCAGGCGCTAACGTGAATTCCCTGTGACGGTCATAACTCGGTCAATGTTGAACGGATTTCGGTCAGATTTTCAGGGATGATGTGGGTAAGGTCCCTTGAGGTCCCATAAGACAATCATCATAATTGCATTAGCGGTACGCTTTGCGCATGCGTAAACGAAATATTCTTGTTACGGTCTTTGCAACAGCCGTAATTTCGACAATTTTGATGCGATTTTCTTCACATTTTTAGGGATCGTGCGGGTATAGCTCTACATGGTCCCCTATCAGTTCCGTCATGATCGAATCAACAGTAGCCTCTGCACAGGCGCAATCAAACTTTTCTTGTTTCGGTCATAACTCAGGCTATTGTGAACGGATTTCGGTCAGATTTTCAGGGATGATGCGGGCAAGGTCCCATTTTAAAATCAAAATTTTCCTTATTAATTTCATTTATTATATGTACCATTCAGCTTCCAATTTCCCACCTTATTAATTCCCTGATGCCAGAACCGGTCGTTTTTAGTTTTCTGGAATTTAATGGTGACGTACTGTGAAGGTCACGAAGAAGCTCATGTGCCATTTCCTTGGCAGTGTATTTTTTTTGGAACTGTCAGAACTCGACATAGTTAACGCATGCGCATTTCACAATTTTTCGGATCTCGTGGAGTAAACAACTCTCTTCTTCTTCATCGAAATCATACTTAGTCATAATACGTTAGTATAAGTACCTATTCTATCATCAAAATGTCAACTAGCTCCTCAAGTTTGGAAAGCGATAGTTTCGACGATGGTGTTTGGTTTATAAATGATGAGGACGAGATTGAAGTTATAGTTTTATTTGGGTTGAATGACTCATTCAACCCAAATAAAACTGAACATCGACCGAGTCACAAATCAACAACAAAGTATTGAAGTTATGGTTGGATCTCGTCTACATCCACGAAACTCAAATTTTTTCGAGTATACTCCTCAGTCATCATGGAATTTTTATTTATTTATTTTTTTTTTTATTGCCATGGGGTAATCATTAAGTAATATTCACGGTCATAATAAGTAATATATTTGCGGGCACTAAAAATATTCTGAAAATGAGCACCATAGGTTAACACGAGTCAGGTTACAGACCACAACACAGGTTATTCCCCTTCCAAGTGCGCAAGTTTTGGAACGACCCGGGATTTCCCGTCCTAGTTCTGATGAGTTCGAGAACTGTCAGATCGCGCACTGAGAACAAAGCTATTATAAGAGACCGTCTAAAGGCTATCCTTGAAAATGTCACCAAAATCGATAGATAGCTGAGGGTTGTATGAATGCTCATATAGAATACAAAATAACGGAGTAAAGTTTCTAAATGGATTAGATTATATAAACAAATTGATCTTGAATTAAATCGGATTTTGATCACGTACAATGAGCGTTATGACTTGGCCACTTTTACCGAATATGCTTTAACAATATCGTACAGTCTCCAACCCACTTGGAGCAACTATTGCCGTTTGAGTTAATCAAGAATTAACGTTAACGTGTGGCATTATTATATGAGCTTAATCAGACATTAGAGCGATTTTACTTCCACTAACACCCGTCGATGGTTAACGCGTCCGTAGAAACTTTAAGATCTGATTACTGAAGCTTATTTTAGTTAAATACCCGACACTCGAGAACTAAGAAGTTACCCAACGGATGATTATCATTAAGCTGTAAGTGTAAAGAGCCTTCAATTCACACACTCTGATTACCAAAAAAATAACATTATCTAATGATTAAAAACATTCAAGTTCAACGTTGTTTCAAAAACGACCACAAGTCACTAGAGAAAATGAATTTTTACAGACACACATTAACCATCTCCACCATTGATGGGGTTTTAGGTGGTGGGAATGTTTTCAGCAAGTCGCAAAATTTCCAATTTCCCCGAACACTTCGCATCAATACGAATGAAGTTTGTAACGCCATTTCAAATGTCAGCTAGCAGAACCTTAGTTGAAAAGGTAGCCAAGACACCAAAAATCACAAAGCTGGGTGGATCAAGATGGGCGGCTCTGAAACGTATTTTGTTTGATAATTTTAATCGTTTTTTAATTCCCAGAAAGGAAGGCCACGAGTCATAAGGAAAAAACAAACTAAAGAAATCAGAAACTCGTAAACGATTTCCAAAATCCGCTTTACAAGCAGATACCATGTTATATGGATATTTCTTTGATTGGGGATTTCATAACAGTTGTCCTCGAGTTGTCCTCGACTGTTGTCAAGAGGATAAAAATGTTTCCTATGGAGTGGAGTAAATGATGCTACTGCTTTACGTTAAGAATATTGTAACCGGCTTATTAAAATTGTTTATAGTCCAATCAACTTAGTTTTGGAATGTAGCAAGGTACGTAAGGAGGGGGAAATCGGTAGCTTGAGATGTGAATATTTATCACATAAATCAATCGCTTTCCAACGAGTGGCGAACGATTTTTGTGCGATGAAAACTGCGGAAGTTCCATTCCCCTTGCAACGGCTGGAATTTTGAGGACCCCCCAGACCAAAGATCCATGTCAAAAAAGTCTGCCAAGTTGGGTTTGGCAGCGCTGGCATAGCTTCCTTTTTCAGAGTTTGGCATAGCTTCCTCGTTTACCTATCATCTTCTTCCAAACTATCATCCAAATTTAAGCGAACTCGTACGACTAGAGAGTAAAAAGATGGAACATGATGGAATTTACTTTTGCGCATGAATGAAGTATTGATTTGGCAACAAAGAAACTAATAGGGAATCATCTACAACCCAACCTGCGCATTTTCTGACAATTCATCGAAATAGGATGAAAACAGTGGACATTAAGGTCGTTACAAGGATTTCACATAGACGCATGCGGAGTAGCTATTAATGATACAATCAAGTTGAAATTAATATGGGATGATCAAATCGTCATCCCCCAATTATCATCTAAATTTGAGCGAGATCAAACTACTGGGGCGTGAGAAAATAATGCTTGGTAGAATTTACGTTTGCGTTTGCGCAGAGTGAGGTATTGAGTCAAGAACAATGAAACTGAAAGGGGACCGTCTATCTCATAACCCGCAGATTCCCTGAAAATTTTACCTAAATCGGATGAAAACACACAGACAGACAGACACGGAACCACAGTTGTGTAGAATGGTCTAAAACGCAAAATGCGAGTTGAAATTTTGATTTTGAAGTCCAAAAATGTTTTTCTCCCGAAAGTGAAAACAATGCTTCCTTTCATGACAGCTAGATGAAAACCGGTGTGGCCAAAACATAATTTAGTTCTACCTTGGAGGTACCTATCTAAGTTTAATTACTCAATTTATGGCCCTTCCATCTACTAAGTAGTATCCTATTACATTTCTTGGCATGGAAAGGTAGAAGTACCCGGGAAATATACAGTTCAAGCCGCAAAAGAGTAGAAAGATACCTGCTGTTTCTGTTTCATATCACTTCACTTCACTCCTCCGGGTTTCCTTAAAGATTATCATGCGTAATGGATTTTACTATAAGACTGTATGACTATACCTCATTCAAAAGCTTTTTACACTGAACATAATTTCTGTTCGAACTTGAAAGAAAAAAATGCATCACAATAAGACAGTGGTATAGCTAAGTCATTTCTCATGGAGGGGCAACAGTCAAGGATTTCATTTTATTTTACAGTTTTAGTACCTATTCATTTATAGTACTTGTTGTGGAATATACGAAGACTGTATAATAAACTGTCAAACGTTCATACCTATAAGTAGATCCTGGACGTCAATCGATAAGTAGATACTCAATGGTTTTTCGTAATGATTTGAAATCACATACTCTGGTGATCCACGTACTATGGATTATTAGAGCATACCTAAATTTAGAAAAGATATTATCCAATTAACTAATAATCAAAACGTTGAAAACTACGTATTTTTACTGTGTATTTAATTTACTGAGTACCTATTTTAACTGTGATTTAATTCGTGTATGGTATAATAAAAACGATATACCAACAATCAAAAATTAATAAAAGAATACGGGAAACAACCAAGCTTGATCAAGTAGGCAATGAAAAGTAGGGGAAGTTCGTAGGGGAATTCGGTGGATACTGAACAATGGATATTTTTCTAGGGAAAAATCGCATACGGGCTAGCCCCAAAAGGTAGTGGGGAACGACTTGATTTCGGTTTATAGTATCCACATCTCCGTTTCGTTGATCAGGTGATTTTATTCCTCTCCATGGGGCTGTACAATATCCACGCCATTTTGACCCTACACAAACGAACCTAATAAAAATTTCATTATTTCTAAGAGGGTCTCGAGTCGCTGGGCAACCGGATTCGTATAATAATTATAGTAGTTGTGTTTTACTAATTACATTCTATAATTGAAGGTGTTGGGTACTGAAGTTGGAAGCGTAAAATTATTAATTTTGATTGTATCCATACAACAAAATTCTGCATCCTCTACAATGTATCCTCTATGTATGTCTCTGCCCACTGCAATGAGATAAGAAACAGCTGTCGTCTATGATTCCATGTCACAGAGCAATGGAATAAGAGCCCTGGGGAGCTGCCATTTAGTCCAACATGTTCCACATTTTCATTATTGGATACAATGAAACTTTCGGCGTCAGTTTAACCAAACCTTAACCGCCTCCAGCAGTGATTAATTTTTACGCCTCATTTAACGTGGTGAAATTCAATTCCTTAACGTCGCTCTCAACCCCCGGTCTCTCGTTACCATTCGGTTAAGTTGATGGACCATTAACTACGAGTAATATCGGTGAAAGTAAAGTGGCCCTAAGGGTTACTCTGTTACGTAGGTACAGTTACCCAGAGGCCTTTGGTCGGTTTGAGACTAAGTTTCACGGGTTTAGTTACCCAACTCTCCGTCAAGCGTCTTGAAATGAGCCGATTCTGTACATTTAATATCTCGTGAATGGAGAGAGCTGTTTGCGTTTTGTAGAAGCCATTCGATTGGTTTGGGCAATGAAGTAAGTATTAACTATATTTAAGATTTATATTATTCATATTAGGTGTACATTTCAAACAGGGGGGGGGGGGGGGGGGGACTAGACGGATGTGATGGCAATAGCAATTAATCAATCTTAACTTTGCCTCTCAATTCTTGCCTCTTGATTCTTTGCTTCTCTGATTCTTGCACAACTTTGGATATTTCTTAGCATTTCAGTGTTCAGGATATCCTCTGGTTGCAGCAAGCTAATCGCCTCTACCATTTGAAGGGGTAACTAATACATTTCCATCACTTCCTTGTCAGAGGATCAAAATTTGGATAAGAAGTCAAATACAGTACCTTAAAAACGTAAGCAAACTAAGTAAAAACTTAGTAGGCTCATATCGAATATAGGAGGCCGCTATTCCAAGAAAGGCTGTTGATGAAGAACCTACCTAAGCAGGGTTGAGAATAGACCATGGAATGCTTGTAATGGATATAGAACCCGGATCCTAATCTATCGCCAACCATAGCAATTCAACAACGTGAGCATGAATGTCTGGCGCCGAAGCGACTGACGCGCAGCGCATTCTCTTGGATATCGCGGGAACTGTCACATCTCCTAGCTATTTGTGGTCGTTGCTCGTCGGGGGGACTGCCCAAAAATTAACCCAAATAAAGTTATATTGTTTGAATCAAAATTGGATGAAAAATTTTGGTTGTAAAATGTAATAGTGCTCCAAATGTGAAGGATCAGAGTATAATAAACAAACAGGTTTATACCCTACGATCCCACCTTGACCGCCGTAAATTACCTTCAACGACTTAACTGGATCTTGGTTATAACTACACCGTTTTTATGTGTTTTGACTTTAACGTAAAAAAAAAAAAACTTGTTTGAGTAGTTGCCCAATGATCTCAATAATAACGACAAGGGCTGTTGTACCGTTTATTTGAGAGAAGGTATAGTCTAAAGAGCATTAACTTGTCTTGGTTTTGACATTTTCATGTCTTTGCTTTGGCACACAACCTCGAAGAATAATGTGTCCTTAAAACCGTCATATTTTGCAAGTGACGAATTTTTTGACAATGCTCGCTTACAACTTATCGTTATTAAGGGGTTTAATTTTCGCCATTATTAACAGTGCAAAAATCGGTCGCCAGTAAATGGAAAGCTCTTGGTTAATCAGAAACGTCACCACATCTCCGGTACAAATTTTCCTTTCCATACATCCCTGAGATGCTCTGGTTACGAGCTTGATGGGATGTCAATACTTGTTTGATGTTTTGTTTGGGCTTACCTACCTATCTGGCGCCCAAATCACCATCGTCCTTGTTTGAAGCACAAACGATGACAAGATAGGAACGTAATTAGTTCAACTGAGGTTAATTAATTAATAGGGTCTTCTAGACTACAATTACATGGTACGGAGGCGGACTGATCAGCCCGGGGGACCCCTGCGGCTAATTGTTCTCGACGTACAATGTTGAAATTAGGAATTGAGCGCCTTTGGGACTTTTAAAAAACAATTACAAGTATTCTGGAATTTGGAAGAAGAAACACAGACTGCTTTCAGTTTTTTGCGATCGCTTTCGGGAGATACGATGCCCCCTTCCTCAGGCTCTGTAATTTATTTCACCGCAGTATGAGATACAATATAACTTACTTACTGATTTCTTTTTATAAGTTACTTCTTTTTGTTATTATTTGATTATAAGGCCCATTATTATATTTTTATTTGTTATTATGTATATTTGTTGGAAGTTAGTTCGAAATTTGTTAGATTTGTAAGATTTTTATTGATGGGCAGATTGTTTACCTACTATTGTTGATTGTTTAGAAAATAAAGCGACTGAGAAGGGGGGTGGGGGTTGTTTGTGATAATTTTTTTTCCAGAAGTCATGTTCTATCACAGTGTCTCATACTGCGGTGAAATAAATTACAGGGCCTGAGGAAGGGGGTATCCTATCTCCCGAAAGCGCTCGCAAAAAACTGAAAGCAGTCTGTGTTTCTTCTTCCGAATTTCAGAATATGATGATCCACACAGAAAATCTAGACAATTACAAGGTACGGAGGCTAACTTCTTTCCTAATCGACCTTTGGTACCTAGATTGGGAATGGAGGGCCTTTGGTACTTTTAGAATACGATTATAAGGTACGCAGGCAAGGGAACCCAATTAACCAGGTGCTGAATTTTGGCATGGATCGCCTTTGGGACTTCTAATACAATTATGATGCAGGGCCAAATTATATCAGCTGAGGGACCCGTGAGGCTAACTTATTTCCTAACCAACTGACGGCGCTAAAATTTGGAATGGAACGCTTTTAGGACTTCTAGAAAACAATTATAAGGTACAGAGGAGCACTGATTAGCTAAGCGACCCCTGAAGCTAACTTCTTTCCTGATCGATCTTTGGTACCTAGATTGGGAATGGAGAGCCTTTGGTACTTTCAGAATACGATTTCAAGGTACGCAGGCAAGGGAAGAGGTACCTCTGAGGCTATGTTCTTTCTCAATTAAACATGTGCTAAATTTTGGCATGGAGCACCTTTGGGACTTCTAGAATACAATTGCAATATATACGTAGGGGTAACCAACAGCTGAGGGACCCGTGAGGCTAACTTATTTCCTGATCAACTGACGGCGATGAAATTTGGAATGGAGCGCCTTTAGGACTTCTAGAAAGCAATTGCATGGTACGGAGGAGCATTGATTAGCTAAGGGGCCCCTGAAGCTAACTTCTTTCCTGATCGATCTTTGGTGCCGAGATTGGAAATGGAGCGCCTTTGGGACTTTTAGAATACGATTACAAGGTACGCAGGCAAGGAAAAAGGGACCTCTGAGGCTAAGTTCTTTCCCAATTAACTAAAGGTGCTGAATTTTGGCACGGAGCGCCTTTGGGACTTTCGATATAATAAAACTGCACAGCAGAATGATGATGAGGATCAAAAAGGTTGCCCATTTTGGCTCAACAGAACGCTAATATATTGGTACTCAAACTCAAGCTCTGAATCTCCTGACCAACAGAAAAATCTTAGTTATCCAAAATTTCAAGCCATATTCGTTAAAATTGCGAAAGTGGGTCAAAAAACGTGTTTTTATTTATTTACTTTGAGGGCGGTTCCTGTCTTTGCTTGCGCAAAAAAAAACCTGCACGGTTTCTCAAAAACGAATGAGGGGCCCCTGGCTCAGTTTCCTTTGTTTCATTTTCATTTATAAACGACATTGCCATAGAGGCATGGACATTTCTCACTGTATTGCAGACTCATACGCAAGCGGCTTGGGTAAATTATGATTGACACAGAAGGGTGTAATATGTGGAGTAGATACCTAATAATGAGTTTCTAATTTATTTCGAAATCATTGCTAAGGTTTAGTTGTTTCTGGTGATTGCAAATATTTTATGGCAACTTGAAAGATCGATGAATATATTGACCTCTATAGTGTTTGGCATTTGAAAAATCAGGGCTGACGTAAATTGGGCAAGTTAATGTTTGATTAGTTCCACATTTTGTATGTAGCTTTACAAAGCCCAAAACGTCTTGGATTTTTTCTGGTGTAAGCTTGAGGCTGCAGGACAACAAGAATCAAATGCCGATTAGAAGTAGAAAACGACTGCTGAGGAACTGAGTCTTCGATAACTGCTTTACCAACTTTTCGTACATGCTGGACGCTATCATTCCACTTTGTCATCGGAACGGGAAAATCAACTGAAACAATGAAAAGTTGTCGGTCCCCTTCGCAAACTTATTGGGAAGTTTTGACTTCGAACCCTGGAGAGCCGAGAAGTTCTCGAAAAACTTTCCAAATTACATCAAACCCGAAGTGACGTAGGTATGCTGAATAAATTGAGTACTCCAGAAAGTGGCACTGGTCCCAGAGACACTACTTACTGAATGAAACCCACATTTAGGTAAAACTTAATATTTCAAAAGGGAGGCTGAATTTCCCATCAGACAAAATGAGTTTGAGAACTGAAACGGAGAAAATTGAACTCAAGTATTCGTTATAGGTACTTATCAATACCCAACTCAGATAGGTATCTCATTCCAGAAGTTTAGACGTTTCTCATATCTATTTTCTGTGTAACTTTAAAAAACGGACCATTGGGGCTCGCCAAGGGCGCGAGCCTCCCTGGACGCCCTAGATAATTCTGTTTACAGCCTACTGCTTCAATTCCAAATAGATGGAACATGACCTGGACCTCTGACCTTGAGTAGTTCGCTTCTGTAAACTTTAATTGTATGCCAGATATCACAAAGTAGCTCCATTCAAATTTAAACACTGTTCCTTTATCAAGAAAGAAATTATCGTATCCTTATATAATAACTGGATTGCGTTGTTGATCGGGAAAAATAGATGACTTTGTCATCAATATCCCTACGTACGTAGATACAGTAGATCGTAGATGTACACACCGACACAGAGGCAATTGATGCAATAAAAGAAAACATCTACACTTTACTGGTCCCTCTATCTAAGTAGACCAACATTGACTTGGCATCCGCAACTAAAGATTAATGTGATAAAATAAAACACCTACCAACGCTTCACTAGTCCATCAATAGATGACAAGAATTATGTATAATAAAATAGATTTTGTGAAGTAAAAAACATTGAATTATAGGGTAGTTTATAGGGTGATTTTTACCACATTTGCACCAGTTCTGATTGTAAATAATATACCAAAATCGAAAAAACCGTCTGTTCGCCATTCGCTGTCCAGTGCTTTTCTCCGTAGCTACTAAGCATAAGTGTAAAAAAGTTCGATCAAAATTACTGGGCTTTGTTGGGCCTAGAACGCGGTATTAATTTCGACAAGTTCCGGGGGGGGGGGGGGGGGGGGGGTTGAAATTCAAAGATTTCAAATCACGATTTGAAACAAAAGGGAAGTCTGTTTAATGTATTAATTGAAACATCCGGAGTATTCTACGACCGACCGTTCGCCCTTCAAAATGATGGATAGAAGGGGGAAAAAACATATAAATCAAAGCAAGAGAAAAAACTTTTGCGTATGTGCAAACGAGTACCTACACTACGGGTTTGTCTTCACTGAACTTATTCCTAGGATGGAAAACGGAGAATTTAGCTCATTCAGCTGATGGAATAAGCCAATAATATCAATAGTTTTCGGGCTATCTAATACCTAAATAATAACCCTTAGAGTAATAATTTGCAGCGTTTTATTTCAAGAATGCCCGAATAGAAGGCCGTGTATGATAGAAAGTTTTCATCCGCTGTAGTTATTTCAACCGATAAGGAGTGGAGTTAGAAGGTTCCGACCTAGTAACGTTATCCGAATTCATCCCATTTCCGGAGTACTCAACGAGTGGATATCTACTTCCTATAGAGACCCGGTGACTCGATAGGCCCTTCTGTGGCTCGGAAGGCATCTGATTCTGTCATTACGTTCCACACCAGTGAATATTTTATCATCTACCGTTTGTGAGGCCTGGCCGACCAACTTATCTTATAAACTGGGCTCATTGTGAGTTCACGGGCCTCCGCTGTCGCTCTCGACGGTAACAAACTCTTTCGTAGTTACCGCCGGCAGCCCGCCGACTTGACAAAGTAGGGCGAGGAGGTTTGTGAGAGCGGTTGAGAAGTTACTGCAGAGTTCGAAATGTTGACGAAACTTTGTTAGAGTTGAAACTATCTCGTCTGTGAGTTCTGGAAATTAGCCTGACAACGAATACTAATATCGCGATAACAAGTTCTCAAGGTCTCTTGTATAATTCCCAAGAAGAAGGAAACCAATATTCGCTTCGACCCAATGGAAACATGAATGTGCATTGGTCGCTGTAGAAACGTCTCTAGAATAATGAAGAGCCAATACATTTTGACAAAAAATCAATCAGTGTCATTTGAAAATTTATGATAATCATGGAATACAGAATTCGGTATAACAAAACACTATTCAAAAACGTCTTTATAAAAAAAAAAAAAAAAAAAAAAAAAAAAAAAAAAAAGTTGATTACTTAGAAACTGACTTCAAAAATATTTTTAACTACCTACTAGTTTTGTGCAGAACATAGATTTAGATAGTTGATTACTTAGAAACTGACTTCAAAAATGTTTTTAACTACCTACTAGTTTTGTGCAGAACATAGATTTAGATAGTTGATTACTTAGGAACTGACTTCAAAAATATTTTTAACTACCTTCTAGTTTTGTGCAGAACATAGATTACTTAGAAACTGACTTCAAAAATATTTTTAACTACCTACTAGTTTTGTGCAGAACATAGATTTAGATAGTTGATTACTTAGGAACTGACTTCAAAAATATTTTTAACTACCTTCTAGTTTTGTGCAGAACATAGATTTTCATAATTATTTTGTACCTATTCGATCTCTATCGCTTTATAATAATATACTTTGATTGGGTATCTTGTGTTTATTCCTGACAGGATTATTCAAGTAAGTATAGGTTTGGAGGCTTCCCTCAGAATAAGGAAATCTCCAAATGGTTTAATATTTGCACATTGTGGTTGCATCGCTAGTCCAGTCCGCCAAGTTGTAATAAGGTATAGCTTATCACACCCTGAGAGGCCCCGTTTAAAAGTTCGGCATCTTTAGTAGTGTAACAGTGGAGAAGTGAATCGTCAAGATAACTCAGTGACGTCACACAATAAACTAATGTCTGGTGTTCCGTAAAAACTTCTACATTTATATTCTAGTTCGTGAACCCGTGTTGCTCATTTTTAATCCCCCAATTACCCCGAATTTTAGTGAATTTTTCATGGTGTCAGAAGCGGTGAGTGAGTTAATCCAAACTATTAATTAGTCGATAACCATACAACCGAATCGAGATCGTGAATAATCGATTATTCCGCGGATGTAAACGGATTAATCTCGCAAATCTAATCTTGGGATAACGTGAAGCCCAGCCTACGCCGAACCTACAAACCACGATGGGAGATATAAAGCCCCACATCAACTTTGAAGCATTGAACATGAAACAAGAATGGAAAAACTTGCTCCAAATCTTCAATATTTATTTGGTAGCATTTAAGAAGAAAAGCGAAACTAACGATGTCAAAATCGCAACGTTACTCAACCAACTAAGACCAAAAGGTATAGAAATTTACAATACCTCCGAGCAGGATAAAATTACAACTAAGGATGAAAACAGACGAGACGTTCTGCAATGTGTCCGTTTGCGATGTGTACAAATTATATATATATATATATATATATATATATATATATATATATATATATATATATATATATATATATATAGAAGTGATAAACTGCACTACTGCACTTAGTTTGTGATGTCGGGACACGATTCCAGAGAACTACACACTTAGATTTTTACATATAATAAATTCACAAAAGTGAGACTCACTGTGAGACGTTTCGTTATTCGTTGTCAATCAACTAATATTCTCCTAGTCTTGCAGGATTGCTTCTTTGAAATTAGCTCCTAAGCAACACAGTACCAGCATTATTGGTGACTAGGAGGGAGTTGGAGTCTCACTGGATTAAATTAAATTAAACAAATAAAAATAAAAATAGAAATGAAAAAAATTTGAAAAAAAAGTTGAAAAAAAAATTAGAAAAAAATTTGAAAAAAAATTTGAAAAAAAATTAAAAATGGATGTGGCGATGGTCAGGTGTTGTATCGGTTGAGGCCAGGTGGATACAGTGCTCCCAAGACCCATATATGTGCCTGCTCAGTGATGTGAAGCTTGACGGGTGACACTTTATCTGGTAACTTATTTATCACTTTAAGTCGATAGCACTGATTGAATTCCAACTCGTGGGATCTCTGGGGCCACTGACTGACCATCGCCATGGAGTGTTGCGCTGCGGTGATTATTCATTCTCATATTTACTTGAGACGCTTTGCCAACATAAAACGCAGGACAATGTTTGCATTCCAGCATATATATGCAATTAAGGGATTGACAGTGTGCAGACCCCCTGACCGGATACTCTTGAAAAGCATTTGGGCTCGTGAAAGTGGTACAGGGGGTGGCAATCTCACATAATCTGCATCTGGGTCTACCACATGGTTCCAGTCTTTGCTCGGGCAGGGTCCCAAGGGGAAGGTTCCTCTTTCCGCTTTAACATATTCCCCAAGTTCTTAGGTCTGCGATAGGCCAGGAGAGGGACAACTGGAAAGATGTCTCGCGTAATCGGGTTTTGCGCCAGAATCGGAAAAAGTTCTCTGAGGATAGAATTTAGCTTCTGAATGCCTGGGAAATATGTAGTGACTAAAACTGGTCCATCTCGACGTCTGCGTTCATTTGGCTCTTCGTAAGTTACGTGTGATGGAACTATTCTGCGGCGAAGTAGTGCAGAAGGATATCCACGTTCTCTCAGCCTGGCTGTTAATGAGTTCAGATATGACTGCAGGTCATCTCGTCTATTACATATTTTGTGCCCTCGGATTGAAAGGGAACGAGGAATGGAACTTTTGACGTGTGGAGGGTGGCAGCTGTTGTATTGCAGGTACATCTGAGCATTAGTGTCTTTAATATGTACTTTAGTAATGAAGCCTGAAACCTCTAGATTCACATCTACATCGAGAAACGTCATCACTCTATCCGAAACTGTGTGGGTGAAACTCAGTGGGGAACAATTGTTGAGCGCATCAAGGAAATCATCTAGTTCAGTCCTGCCATGCTCCCATAGAATGAAAATGTCGTCCAAGAAACGACTCCAAATCATAGGGGTCAATTGGCGGGATGCAAGGAATATGTAAAAATCTAAGTATATATATATATATATATATATATATATATATATATATATATATATATATATATTTATATATAGTACACGTGTACACGTATGTAACATACATATGCGCGCACACACCCACTCACGCGTGCACACACACACCCTCAGGGAAACGTTTCTGTAACGAAAAAGGGGGCAATTCCATTCCCATTAACTTTTCTATAATGGGTAATTGGGAAGAACCATAACTTTCCCAATAACAAGTAGGTAATGGCAATTAAAAAAAAAAAAAAAAAAAAAAAAAAAAAAAAAAAAAAAAACCATGTAATTGGAATAAGCAATAGCTTAAAACCATTCCTATTACATGGATAGTAAAGGTAATTGTAATTACTTTCTTTCTGAAGTAATTGGAAAAAGTAATGGTAATTGCAATTCCTTTTCTGACAACTCTGGCAACTAATCAGACCAGCAAGGAAGTGGGATTCGCACTCACACCATCGTCCTCCTCAGCCAAACTGTCTGAAGCGTTTTCATTTGGCAGCTACCGAACCAGGATAACGAGGAACAATGAAGAGATGAGGCAAACATAGAACAACTGAGCAGAATGGGCAAGAAGGCGTTTAAAATTCTGCACAACCACTCCACGGACTTCTACCGAGTAGAATCAAGGCAAAAGTGAACCTAAGGAGGTTGCCGAGAGAGTTATTTTCTTCTCTTATGAACCCACAAAAATTACAAAACCTCCACAGTGGCGGATGACGATTTGCGATTCCAAATAAAAATGCGAGCCTAGCGGCAGCGAAATGAACTAAGTAGATCCTGACTCCGACTCTCGTATCATTGAAAATCGTATCTGTACCTACCTAACGTACTTTGAGACTTCGTCTCCTCTCGTTTTATTTCCGTACGTTTTTTCTGTGATGGCGAAAGAGTCTGAGGTGATAAAAGATTCTAAATTTTGAAAATACAGAGATATGTGCCCTAATTAGAAAGGTCTAACAGTGCGTCCCTTCCCCTAATTAGGTAGAGTTACCTACGCAGCTACACAGGAACCTAACATTATTCGCAAAAGTTTTGAAGTTTACCTTACTGCGAATGAGGATTAGTAGAATAGTAACGTATTGAAGAATGACAGACAATATGAAATCGAGCCAATTTGGATTTAAAAAATCGACCAGAGCCCCTCGTTGTTTCGTTTGATTCCTCGTACTAACTGGAACACAGGGATTCAGCCAAACCAAAATCCTATCATTTATGAATGTAGTACATTCCTATCATTTCTATACACTGCACTTTTATTATGTAATTTTAATAAGAATAGGTAGGTGCTTACCAGAAAACCAAGACTGCTACTAGGTACATGCTTACATGATTCCCAGGTTCGCAGGTGTATTTGAAGTGGAATATAGTCTTAGAATCTTGCAAAATCGTTGTATTTATAGTTTGGGGATGTTAATTAATTGATAAACTTTGTGGAACAAATGCATAAATGCTTTTAAGAAACTATACAATATTATATGCTGAGCTGACATTATATGCTGAGCATTTAACAAGATTCATTTGCGTAATTTAATATAATAAAACCTAGTTTAATCGTTTCTATGAAAATCTAAAATAAAATACTATTTTAATACTTTTAACAGCGACGTAAAACCGACTACTGGTTGTAGGTACCTACACCGACTTTCTACTTTTAAATAATAATCAAATAAACCTTTTGAACTTCTTATTATACTTCCAGTCCTTAGTTTCGTGGTCTACTGTACGGACATGTAGGTCATAAATTGTGTGTTCAGTTGTTGTTCATGATTTATTAGTAAATTTTCAGTGAAGGAATGGCCATTTACCTTGTGCGAGTCAGGATTTTTCCCACTATTATCGACGCGACGGTGGCGAACTACCGTTAATTGAAAACGCGAACACATACCCTCTTGACCCTTATACCTCTCAATCTCATGAATTCTTCCTAATATTGGATGAGTTGATACAGGATACGATAAAAGCAAAATATAGGATTTTCAAGTCAAATACAACCCTTTTGAAGTAGAATCCAACTTTTTCCAAACCAACTGATCCTTTTCTAAACAAGATATAACTGTTTCCGTTTCGAATTCAGTAGGGGAGGTTGAATTTTAAAACAGAGAAAGCTGAATTTGAAATGAAAAAAACGCTGCAAATTATTTCACAAAGGTTTATTATTTTTTCAATTGAGTATGAACGTAGTTTTAGTTGGCTTGCGTACGTCATAAGGCCCGTCCAGACTCCTCGGCGTGTCCTATTTCGAGTTGCCACAACCTATAGGTACTTCTATAATTATATACGCATGTTTATATTTCTCGATTTGAGCTCCTATCTATTCAAATAGTATTGCCTTAATAATATCATTATCTAAGTACGTATGAAAAGTCGAGTGGATATGTTATTAAATATGCGTAGGAAAAGCATTGGTTACACACAAAAACAGAAAACATATATTCATATATGACCTAGAAAAAAACATATATTCATGCCTCAAAGGAACGCCTTACCCACCTCATGGTGCCGCGGCGCCTCCTTTCACTCCACCCCCCGCTCACCCCCCTCACCACCCACCGTGACCCCCTGCCAAGCGTGCCAGGCGTGCGTCTAACACGTCTAACACTCAAAGCCTCAAAATGACACTTTTTGCCCGTTTTTGGCCCATAGCATCTATGCGAGTAAAGCGATCGGGATGGTTAAACGTTAGGACCAACTAGACCCCAAATGAAGTCTATGTGCGAAAGAACAGGTTTTTTAAGTCAATTCTTAGGCCTTTTATGGCCTGGACGGCGGACGGCGGACGGCGAACGGCGGACGGACATTTCAAATTTGGATCCTACGCACCTTGAAACGTAAAGTGACAAAGTTTGAGGGGGGGTTATAAAAATTTGTTGCTACACGATCACATAGGCTTATTATTGGAAATAATAAACCAAAATTAACACTCAACTAATTAACTAACTCACCTATTATTGGTAAACGAAAAATATTGTAAACAGGGAGCTAAACTAGATTTACAGCACCAAATTTATAAATTTAAAAACACAATTAAATAAACTATTGCCAAGTTGGGTAGGAAGTGTAGCTTTCTAACTTATTGTAACATGGAATGGAATCAGTTGGATAACAAAGTACGAGTTGAAATGATTGAGTGTAAAATATAACATTAATAATTTATAGGCTAGTATGCGAAATGGGGCTATAATTCATGTTTGCGTACGCACATACCCTCCCTAAACATCCGGAATTCACGGAATTCACCATCTAAGGTGAATATGCGGGACATGCGGAATTTAATTGAAACGTGGTGAACAACCCTAATCAGCTGATTAGCCCTGAAGCTAATTTCTTTCCAGATCTACCTGCGATGGTGAAATTCCAAACGGAGCCTCTCATGTGGAATATAATTGCAATGTTTGAAACTACCCTGATCTGTTGCTTGATCCCTGAGGGTAATTTCTTTCTTGATCCGTCTACAATGCTGACGGGAAAACAGAAAATGTAGTTAACAAACACGCGTAATAAATCTAAATAAACTCTTTCCGTTAATAGGAGTGATTTTTCTCTTGTACCCTTCACCTACATATTCCACAAAACACGGGCAACGCCGGGTAATCCAACTAGTACTTGATAAGTTAATGATAAATTAATGTTTGCTGCATAGCAACTGTTACAATCTATCAACATAATTACGTAGGTGTGCGTACAGTATTATATGTTTATTTTACAAGTAATCTTGAAACTAGAAATATTTCACAAATTCATTTTCAGTATAATTATTTCTATGTTCAGGAGGAAATTTGAAATTAGAAGGAAGAATTTTGTTTTGAATTCTTGCTAGAATAGTAAAGGGAGTATAATATATGGTAATAGGAAGCAAACTGAGAGGTTATCTATTGCAATAGTCACCTATGCCTAGTTATTGGTTGTGCTCCTCGCGTATCCCAGTGAAATCAATAACTAGGAGTTCTGCAGTAAGTGTATCATTTACATTTACGCCACGAATCTCAGTCTGTTTAGCAGCCTCGTGACGTGAAAGTTGTCTTCCACCCTAAAACTCAGCGACTTTGTCACGGAACGCCGCAGTGAGGATTATACATCTTTTCAGAGCTTTTACAGGTCATTCCATAAAAAAGCTCGATGTATATTTACCAAAGGCCTGAAGACTAATAAGGGAATCGTATGGATGAGTGCAACACTTTCTAATGTATGACGAGAGTGATTTTCTACAGATTGGATCTCACCATCTCGGAAAGCTGAACATTGAAACTCCTGATTGCTGCGAATCAATGGATTCAGGAATTACTGAACTGTAACACTCATCTACATACATAATGTTGATCGACTGATGATGCATGTCCTTCATGCCCTCAACCTTGGAATTCTAGTCCGTTATATCACTAGTCTGGCTCACTCAGTTACTCAATCCACATCCCAAAATTTTCGGCAAATCAAAGTCATAAAACTACCTGCAATGTCTCCACAAGGAGCAAGAATCATCCAAATCGTGTTATGAATCCATTCATATTGTCAAATTAAGACTTGCCTGATTAAAAAATTTTCTTCTCCCGAGTTTTCAGTTCCCCTAATTGAGTTAAAATTTCACTTTCAAGAGTAAAAGCCTAATATTCCAAGCACGCCATTCCACCTCATCTTTCAGGGAAAAGTTTCCATTACTCCAGTTCACCCGAAAGTTCTCAATTTGATTAGCTTTCAAAGGGAGCACATGATTATTTGGAGTCTCCAAAGAAGGAATACAAAATTTTTCAAACTATTTCAAGACGGCGAAGTTACTCTTCCTGTTCCCGTGTAATTTCAGCTCAACTCACACTTCTTTCAACGGAACACAGTTACTTACATACGTACTGCAGATACATTCTATTTTATCAAAATCATCAGAATTGGTTAGAGCGCCGAAGAAACAGCAAGTCAGAAGAAAAAGCATACGTCCAAACACCATATCTTTGGAAACGAACTGAACAAAATAAGTCCAACTCTCGGAGGTTACATCAGGTTTTCACATGGAGCAATTATAATGCAGTTGACTGGAAAAAGGATCCACAATCAGTAAATGGACCGTATCTATGTTATTTAGAAGAAAGTAACCAACGTGCAACTATTGGGCCACCACTGTCCAAGATTTAGAATAAATGTCCAACTATTGAACCGAGATAAGTTTTGAATTTGACAATTATTTCAAAATTCCACACTTATCAATCTAAAAAACATTAATTTTATCATATGTTCGTGGACTCTGAGAAGATAAGAAAAAAAAAAAAAAATTGAAAGATTTGATCAAAAGCTAATTTTAAGGCTAATATTAAAGCGGGAAATCCACTTTAAAGACCAAATATTAGGTCCATTACACTAATTGTCGTTTAAAATATATTTTATGATAAAGTTATAAAAGATACTTTTCAAAGCATTTTTTTGGGAGCTTTTTCAACTTATGTAAGTACCATATTAAGTAAAACTTCTCAAAAATATCATCATCGTGTTAATATAACGCCTGCTATATAATGTTGCTTTATTTTTCCATGAATAAATAAATTATGAAGTATTATTTGGAGTGGCATTGTATTATTCGAATTATCTGAAAAGCCAGAATAACAAGGATAGAATAAATTGTCTCAAATCTTCTCCTGTTGCTTACGTCATCTGCAGCAGGTGGGTAGGACGTACTTTTAGGCTTTCCTGACGTCAACTACCCTTTCCCTCACATTAAATGGAATAATCAGGCAGATTATCATCAACCCTGAAGTTGACAGCTGAAGATTCAAAGATAATAAATTATATGCTATTAAGTAGGAGGTAGTCAATGTTGTATTGGGCTATGCGCGTGTTATAAATGAATAAATGAATAAGTAATTTACAATGTGATTTAGTTTCTTGACCGCCAAGTGATGCACAGTTTTAGGATCTAGAGAGTCGGTCAGGGTTATAAAATTCAAGTCTTCAACGCCAACGTTTCGATTTATTTATACATCATCATCAGGCCAAGATGAGGTTTCAAAAGTCAATTAAATGAACATCTGTGGTTTGATGATGTGGTTTGATTCACATGATTAAAAAAAGAACATAACAATAATAAATAAAGAAATACATAGTATTACGTGCCTTGGAGAATTGAGGCAGGTTTCTACAAAGTCATTTCTTAGTGTATAGCACATCACATGTAGTATGTACATTCATGCCATGTACATACATTGACTTGTGAAAAACGTGACAACTTCAAAATACCCAGCTGAAAAAACCGACTGTTTGGACTAGCAGATATCCTTGGGAGGAATTCTAATTTTGGCATTCTCTAATTCAAATCTATAACCTGTTATGGAATGCTTGGCTAGCGTACAGTTGGTGTTAAATTGGTTAATATCGAATTTGTGCCCAAACATCCTATTTCTTAATGTATTGTATAGTTTAACCTACATATTTTCAAGTCATAGATATAAATTTGAGAATGCCAAAATTTTGGAAATGGATTCTCATTAGTCCAAAGGAAATGATTAATATTGCCAAAGATCCCAACACCTGCAATAAAAAAACTGACAAAGACAAACTCAGCTAAATTTATTCTAATTTAGTAAACAGATAGACAGTCACGTATATATCAATAATTTATTTTGTTGTTTCGTTTTTTTCGTATTGTTTAATATCCCACAGTTTTTCTCATAGCACTTAATGTCCAAAATTAATATTTCATGTTTCATATTTCATTCCTACCTTTCAATACCTCAGAAATTGATTTAGGTTAGTTACAATCCTCACCACTATGAAGTGAATCTTAGAATTCCTCTCAAGGACAATATCTGCTAGTCCATAACCATCGAGTACACTACTTCAAACAGTAGGTTTTTTCAGATAGGTATTTTGAAGTTGCCACGTTTTTCACGAGTCAACGTATGTACATGTCATGAATTTGTACATACTACATGTGCTATACACTAAGAAATGGCTTTATAGAAACCTGCCTGAATTCTCCAAAGTATATAATACTATGTATATGTTTATTTATTATTATTATTTTCTTCTTGTAATCATGTGACTTATCAAATCATATCTGTTCAATTAATATACTTTTGGAACCTCATCTTGTTCTGATGATGATGTATAAATACATCGAAACGTTGGCGTTGAAGACTTGAATTTTATTATCCTGACCGACTTTCAAGAACCAAAACTGTGCTAAAAAGTGATTTACTTATCAATGACAATGTGGAGTTCCATTTCCAATTTGGATTGGATCCGAAATGGAGTATGGAATGTTGAAACCAACAAACAATCTTGATTATTGTTATAGGTAGTGCCTATCCAAAAAATAATTAGTAACGCCTTGTTGATTTGCTCACCCAGCATAACTCATAGTTTTCATCTAATTCGATAAGTTGCACTAGGAAATTCCCGCCTTCCTAGACGCTCCCATTCATTATTCGTTATTCTAATCCAGTCACCTGACTGAAGAAAGTATTTCGAACACGATTCCTTCTGCTATTTTGTCGAAATGAATATACTTGAAACTCACCGAAATTGAAATCCTCTTTATCATAACATTTTAAATCTTACCTTGACCAATTTTGGTTACATGTCTGTCGGTATATGTTTCCTTCGACCTAAGTCACACTCATTTATAGTATAAATAGGCAAAATCGATTTCGAAAAAAAAGAGAAACATGGACATAATTATCTTGGAATATGTTATATTAAGACCTTCGTAATTGTTTCAATAATATTCATGATGACATACGAGGATGACAGTTTTCAGGGTAAGCACACAGGAATTACGACTTTCCTGTAATTAAACGTCAGAGAATCAGGTATCTCTTAACAGCTGTAATTAAAATGTTGGTTTGGTTTTGATTTGAGATTTGCGCTAAAGGTAAGGTGGTGCTATTGGTTACCAACTGGAGTGTGATGGGGGGGGGTTGAGAGTGGAGTGACGAGTTGAGAGGCGGTGCTCGCGACCTCTGACATTCTCCAGAGATAGCTGACAAGAAAATGTCAGTGTTTGAGGTTGATAACAGTGCAGTGAAAACTTTAGTGGTAGGATAAAGTGAACACGAAATGCAATTTGAAATGGAGCTGTCGTCATCATAATAATCTGCTGAGTTTTAATTAGGTACCGAAATTTTGTTGTATATACTACATTACTCATCGGTTTTGATTTGTGATACTTCAACTACTTTTATAAGCAATTTATCGCAGTTTTAAAATCTCACACTATTCAAATCCCGGAAAATTCAAATACATACATTGATTAAAACCAGATCAAATATAATGAAAACCTTCTGACTTTCCTTTCTCTTCACCATGTCCCTTAGTGGATCGATCTCCAGTTTTGACTTTTTATATTTGTTTTGGGGGTAACACTGGTAACCACCAGTGTTGGGCATAATCATCGTCAAATACGAATACGATTGTAATTGCGATAATTATTCGTTGATTCTGAGTCAACTGCGATTATATTCGTATTCGTGTAATCGTATTCGTCTACCGGCAATCACACAAATACAACCTATAAAAATGTGTTACGGTCATCAATTATAATAGGGCGTCCCTCCTATAATATGCGAAGCCTGGCTAATATTACCTAGCTTCACAGGGACGTCCTAAAAGCGAATTCAATGATTGCAGCCCAGCCTATTTGTCTTAAGTCTATTTCAATATTACGTCCCTCTGAAGCTAGGTAATATTAGCAAGGCTTTGCATATTATAGGAGGGACGCCCTATTGAAATTTATGACCATGACGCATTTTTATAGGTTGTATTCGTGTAATCACGACGAATACGATTACACGAATACGAATATAATCGCAGTTGACTCAGAATCAACGAATAATTATCGCGATTACAATCGTATTCGTATTCGACGATTACATTATGCCCAACACTGAGTACCACTTTCTTTTCATTTTTTAACCTTCAACATCACAAAGAATATCAACAATAGGGTGCTCAAAATATTGTTTTATTTGTTTCACCACTGCTAGAGTAATTTGCGATTTCAAAAGTGTTATGTTCGGAACGAATTTTCGCTTATCCTTTCGGCGGGAGCGTCTATTTGAGGTACATCATCTGGCACAAACCGCATTTGGCGCGGTCCTGAAATCCCTATACTAAACTCAAGAAACCGGTCAGATATTTGAAAGAACCGGTTCAGGATCATTTTCTTACAAATGAAACAGAGACCATCTTTCCCGTTGACGTCGATAAAGAAAAAAGTTCCAGTCATGCAACATGATCGTATGAAAGAATTTTCGAAGTTTTTACCCGTTTTTAGTGGTTTTTCGAGCACTTTTTTGAAATTTGGTCAATCTTATGAGCTCAAAAAGTGTCTACGCCATCTACTATTTCCTTAAAGAATTATTAAAGGGAAATGTTAGCGACAATATTATTGTTAGCTAGGCTAATAGCAGTCAAGCGTCAATATTTGCGGTTAACTGGGTATTGCAAAATACACCGTTCTAATTAACTAGAAGCACCAACCATTGAAGCAACAGAATGGCGCTTAGCTGCTAATTGTAAAATGCTTCCACTAAGATATCCTAATTTGAAATAAACTGGAAAGCGACAATATTGGCGTTAATTTTTGGCAGTTAACTACTTATTGAAAAAATAAATAGAAGAAACAACCAAGTAAGCAACAGAATAACAATTAGCTCTTAATGAAAAATGCTTTTTCCAAGATACTCTATCGTAAAATAATCGGGTAAGCAACAATGTCTGCGGTGATTTTTGGTGGTTAACTGCATATTGCATTGAATCTTTCCTGGTCTGATGTTTAACCAACCATCTAGCGATTAACTCTGAGAAAATGGAAACACACTCTAGGACTCATAGGAACTCCGATCAGCTGTGGGACCCCTAAAGTTGATTCCAATTCTAATCCACTGACGGTACTGAAATTTAAGATGAAGTTCCTTTGGTACACCACGAAAATAATTATTACAAGGGACGGAGGCGCAATGAAAAGTTGAGGGGCCTGAAAAGCTAATTTCTTCCCCAATCGACTTACAATGATGAAATAGAGCACTTTTGGAACACGTAGAATACATTTACAAGTTATTGGGGTGTTCAGCTGAGGGAACGCACAGGCTAAATTCTGTCCTGGTTAACTCTGGTGCTGAAATTTGGACTAGAGCGGCTTTGGAATGACTTGAAAACAGTGTTATTAAATCCGGAAGACAACTTATCAGCTGAGGGTCCTCTAAGACTGATTTTGTCTCTCATCAACCTACTGAAATACAATAATTGTAATTATTGTGCAATGGTCAAACATAGTTTCAAAACAATATGCAGTGTGTGCAACCCTTCTACTTGATGGGATGATGCATTTTTTTGGGACGGGCACGAGCCCCTGGTCACAGAGACCACTATTGGTATATTGTGACCAAGAGTCCCTGTTATCATTTAAGAACCCGTTTTATTGCCTCTTCTTCCACAAAGTGGATGAGTTTTTCGGGCATTTCCTGAGCAATGTTGGTAGAGGAGAGGGTACTCTTCCCGAAGTGTCGGAATCTTAAAGAAGCAACAGCAGGGCAATAACAGAGGATATGCTTCGCTGTTTCGACCTCTTCGCAGTACAAACAACAATCTATTGTTCTTGCTTTGCCCATCTTGTTGAGATGGTACCTCAGCGGACAATGGCCAGTGAGAAGACCGGCAATAATACAAAGGTCTTTACGCCTCAGTGACAGCAGAGCTGTAGCTCTTTTTCTTGAGATGGTTATTAGTCGCTTGGCTTGCCTCTGCTTAGGAGAGTTTTGCCAATATTCAGCTCTTTTGCTGTCTTCCCATTTGTTTACCTGTAGAGTAATACAGCTCCTGGTGATCCCCAAAAGGGGTTCCAGGCCAACAGGGTAAGACTCCGACCCCTGTTTAGCCAGGTGATCAAACATAGTTTCAAAACAATATGCAGTGTGTGCAACCCTTCTACTTGATGTGAAGATGACTTAGACTTAGATCGTTTTTTTCATCAACTTTACTAAAAAACGTAAAATTATGGGGTCCTGGTGCTGAAATGCAGTGAACCCATTTGCGAGCTGTGAAGCACCGAGTTTTGATAATAAATATACTAGGTATAAACTGGGTTTAATATTTACGGACCAGTGTTCTGCGTAGAAGGGATATCTAATACAGGAATAATAAACCTTTGTATAATAACTTGCAGCGATTTTCTGCTTTATATTGAAAGTATTAGAGGTAACTGAAAAAAAAAATTTCATAATTCCTTACGCATCATTTAGTTGAAAACCCCGTAGTTCAAATGTTTTCTTTGTCAGTACCTACCTGCTTCATTTCAAACTACAATGAATTTTTATTTCTTGGTTGTTTTTAACGATCCCATTGTGTTAAAAATAATAATAATAATAAAAACACTGATACCAAAAACCTCTTTTTTAAATTCTGAAAACCAACGTGAAAAAAGATTTTAATGACAGCCGGGTCAAATAATATGAGAATCTCCTTGTAATGCTCTAATGATCTGTCTATTGTACGCTTTCTGATTCCGCATTCAAATCACCAAGCACCAGCCGAAACATTAATCTGGAAGTTTTACTCATTATTTGGGAATGAATGAGAGAGAACAACTATTTCATTCAAAATTGTTTCCTCAGGGTCATCCATTACCGTCACGGTGTAGGGAAATTGAGTTATTAGTTTTTCCGGCGTTATTTTCTCGCAGTTCGCTTTTTCAACGCTTTTCCAACAAACTTCAGAGAAGAAAAGAGACCCTGTTAGCGAATTTCGGTAGAAAATGAAGCTATTGCAATAGCTCCAAAAATCTTAAAATAAAAATTTTCCAAAATTTTCATAATTGAAATCCGGTTTGAGACATCCTAAGACGAAACCAAGAGATTATAAAGATTTTTCATGTATATATATATATATATATATATATATATATATATATATATATATATATATATATATAGGTATAGGCACCACCTGTTACGCGCTCTTTTTGCCTTGCAGAACCTGGTAAGCGCTCCCCTTACGCGCTCCCTGAGGAGCGCGTAACAGACCTCTTAAACCCTGATGAGCGCTCCTCAGGGAGCGCATAACAGACCATTCAATTACTGTTACGCGCTCCCCCGAGAGCGCCTATCAGACACCGTACGAGTTTCTGTTACGCACTCCCGAAACAAACAAACCTGTGTTATTGTTTATTTACTTCTCTCTCGTCTATACAACAAATAATGACAATAAAACTGCCAACTGTAACAATTACTACTGTCTACAATTACTAGTCACGTGGATACAATAATTCTATGATGACGTGTCCTTATACAGGGTGATTCCCTCGCAGATGCAAAAAAAAAAAAAAAAAAAAAAAAATTGGGTGAAATGAAATAAAAAATGGAGTAAAATGCCGCCAACTGCATATTTTTATCTCAATCCGTTCTCGAGATATGATTTTTTAAAGGTTTTTTCAGGAAAACCGTGTTTTTTTCCTTTTAAACTCAAATTTCTCCACTTTACTTCATTCAATTTTAACTTTTGACCACATTTTCGGAATCAGCATTAAATTTACTGCAAGAATTGTGTACTTCAGTTCTTAAAAAGTACCATCCAAAGGCCCTCACATCAGCTCAAATATTGACGATTTTGAAAAAAGAATATTTCTGAAAACCTTTAAAACTTTACTACTCTTCCAAAACGAATCCTGGAAACTGGCAAATCTCATGAAAACTGCTTCGTCTAATACTCTTTCCAACGGTATAATCAAGTTTACTTTTATTTTGTTATTTAGTGGAGAAAATTATGTTTTAATGTTAAAAAATGTGGGTTTTTCAATGAAATTGTTGGTTTTTCGAAAGATGACCCTCCATGAACCTACGAGTATGGGGTCGGTTTCTATGTATTTTTTCTCGCTGTATCGAATGTTAACATTCGTAGATCTCTCCAACTTCGTTATAACCGAGTTTTACACTTAAAATCGCAAATGTTTAGTTTGTTTGTTACGATTAAATGTATGTGTGTTATGGGGTAAAACTAGTTAATTAAAGTGTAAAACTCGATTATACCGTAGTTGAGACATCTGCAAGAGTTTCTATTTGATCCAGCGAGAAAAAATACATAGAAACCGACCCCATACTCGTTGGTTCATGGAGGGTCATCTTTCGAGCAAACCAACAATTTCATAGAAAAACCCACATTTTTTAACATTAAAACATTATTTTCTCCCCTAAATAACAAAATAAAAGTAAAATTGATAATACCGTTGGAAAGCATATTAGACGAAGCAGTTTTCATGAGATTTGCCAGTTTCCAGGATTCTTTTTAAAAGAGTAGTAAAGTTTTAAAGATTTTCAGAAATATTATTTTTTCAAAATCGTCAATGTTTGAGCAGATGTGAGGGTCTTCGGGTGGTACTTTTTAAGAACCCAAGTACACTATTCTTATAGGAAATTTAATGGTGATACCGAAAATGAGGTTGAAAGTTAAAATTGAATTAGGCAAAGTGGAGAAATCCGAGTTTAAAATGAAAAAACACGGTATTCCTGAAAAAACCTTTAAAAAATCATATCTCGAGTACGGATTGAGATAAAAATATGCGGTTGGCGGCATTTTACTCCATTTTTGATGTAGTTTCACCCAAATTTTTTTTTACATCTGGGAGGGAATCACCCTGTATAATTCAATTCTTATATTCTTATTCACAAGTATAGACTTGTGGGTGTGTGTTTATATTGTGTGTATGTATTTGTGGGTGAGTTTATGTTTTTGTGTGTTCTTCTCTACTGGCCCCGATTCAGGAGCTATCAACTTGAAATTTGGTAGGTACTCTTTGAAGATCCGGAATTTGCTGTACAGTATTTGGTGACGATCCAACTACAGTAACTTGTCGGTGAGGACGATCATTGTCTAACAACCCAAAATCTAGTTTCGTACCATTTTCAGTATTTTTCGCCACACAGAATCGAATGAAACCACAATAAAAGCCTTAAAAGTTGTGTTTGACGGACAATACGACGACGTCGTCACTGACGTCATTGTCAAATCGTCGAAAATTGTGTTTGGTATCGTTTTTAATATTTCGCCACACAGAATCGACTGAGACGACGATCTTCCTTTAATCTACCAAAAATCGAGTAAGTTTTTAATAGTTCCACTGCACAGAATCGCCGTCACGATGAGAGAAAAAATGACTAATTAGGTATTTGTAGTAAAATATAAGAATAATTAAATACAAAAGTATAGGTACTCGTTTGGTCGAATATAATCAAAATACTTTGGTGAATAAAAACAAGTAAAAAATTTAAGTTAAGAACTAAAATTTTGTTCGGTTAGCATTCCATATGCCTTGCATCGGCAATGCGAAAGGAAGTGCCCAAGAGACCGTGCGAAAGGGGGGGGGGATACGTTCAAGGAATGGAGCCTTCCAGAACGTCCATAGGAAAACTTGCCTTCTCTGCATTCTGGTGTAGCAAAGCCCTGACTACACAAGAGCCTAAATATGAATGAAAATAGTCGAAATTTAAAATAATTTAACAAAGAGCAACCGATTCATTTTTCTGAAGGTTCCGTTATACGGCTACATCGGCTTTTTAAAAAGGAATATCCGGCTATAGAGTTGAAACACACTGGCAATGTATGGATCTTTTTAGACGATAAATTTTCTGAAAATATTTCAGAAAATTACGTGAAAAGTGGGATTAATAGTGATTTTGCTAAGTTCAAGTTTAAATGTGGAGGAGTGAAATTCTTATGAAGTGATGTCGCAACTTCACATTTTATGGTCAAACGGTTGGTTTTAGGAGGGAAATTATAATAATCGAAATTATAGAGATCGCTTTAAGCCAACCATTTACAAGCGCTCCAGATGGAGCGCGCTCCGTGTCTCCACTCCAACCGTTGCATTTTGGTTTCTTTTCAATAATGAACCTTTGTAATCGACCAAGAAAAAAAATCTAACCCCTTTCAAAATTTTTTGGTTTACGTAGATTTAAAAAATCGAAGAAAAAAAATCCGTCCGTCCGCCGTCCAAAGTTTTTCTCCTATAGGACTAAAGTTTATGAAATTTGGTTCTAAAATCATACGTCGATCCAGGATGTGCCAGTAATCTCGGCGTCATGATCAATCAACCCTAAGAGATAATATTTTAAATTTTAAAAATCAAAATCTCAAACACTTTTGATGATAGTTTTTTTTCGAAAAGGATAGTTTTTTGGTTTGATTCAGATAGAAATTATTTCCGTGAATTGAATGAGACCACTCAGGTGGCTGTACGTTCATCCGTTCGCTCCCCATCGGGAGGTCTGTCTTTAACACGAGGACTCAGATGGATAGAAAGAGGGCTGGCAAGAGACCCAGAGCATTTTGGATACTATACTGCTAAAATTATCTGCAGTCCACTGATCTGCGTAGGAGGGCTATATGATACAGAAATAATAAACATTTGTGTAATATTTGAGTTTGATTTAGATAGAAATTAGTGGCGTGTGCTGAATGAGATCCCACGGGTGGTTTTCAGAAATAATAAACCTTTGTGTAATAATTTTCAGCATTTTTCAACGGTCCGTTTTAGAGGCCCGTTCCATTTTTTCAACACTCCATAATTATCACGAGCGCGCCGAGCCACTCCAAACCTTCCGAATTGAGCACATCGCGACCGCCACGGGCTATGAACTGTTAATATATGTAGCTATTTTTGTTTATGAATTAAAAGAAGAAAAACCAAAAATAATTGGTGTAAGCTGTGGCCGTTGAATAGCTGTCTTAATTCCGTTATAATGAAAATATCTAAAATGGTTGTAATATTCCTTTTAGCATTCATTGCATTTCAATGAACCTCGTAAAAACGAAGGTACAGTAATAGCTCCTGTTTACAACGACTTTTGGATTTTAAATATGTTATTACAGACAGTAACTCTCCTAAGGATTGGGATTCATAATCCGTTCTTTCGAAGTAGTTCCTGGGACACTAATTGAGTCAATAAACAAGCCAAATATCGTAAAATGTGCTTATAGCAACAACAAAAAAAAAAAAAAAAAAAAAAAACGATTTTTTAGCAGAATAAAACTCAGAAAATGTTTGTCAACTTAAAAACAGCATTAGAAAATTCGCGCAAAAAAATTAAGGCGAAAAATGTATCTTTAATATATGAAGTTTTAATCATTCCGTTAATATGAACTACAGAAACGATAAAAGCAGGAAAATATTTTAATAATCCAAAAATTTGTTTGAATAGAAAAAAGATCTTTTATTAAGGAAGCTTTTTTTTTTAATACCACAAAGTTCTCGAACCAAAATATATACAAACAAGTTAATTTTGAAATAATTTAACATAACAAAAGCTGTAAAAATAAATCGAAGATACAGTCAGAGGAAAACAGTTAGTGTGCTACTTATTTTTTATTTGTATGGCTCAATAAATAAGCTTTTACAATCCACATCAATTACTTATGACAAAAATTATTTTCCTTGAATTATGAATTATTTTCCCGCTGCAGTTTTATAACCGGTAGACACTAGAATCTTCCCTCTTTTCGGTCTCGCTTCTTGTTCCTTTGACATCGTCCGCTATGAGATTGTCTGTCTGGTTTGAACTTCGATCATAATTACTCCCCTTTCGAACTCATATCCTACCGTCCTCCGCCCATCCGACAGGACAGCCTTGTCTCCATTTCGCCATTTGGTCTACATTTTTTTTTTTGACTCAGGTTATTCCAAATCTGAGTTATAAAAATGTTTGGAAAAATGACTTTCTTCTCAACTGAAATTTGGTCCAGGTCCTAGTTTTGGAGACGAACTCTAAACTTTGTTCTGGCAGATTGATTTATTTATTTTACTTTATAATGTGTTTAAATCGTTCTTTATTTTATTAATTTATTTGTTGGTTGTACATAGGTACTCATCCTGAAACATAAACGCTGAAAGCTATTTTTACTTTATTATTATTATTATTATTTATTTCTTGATTTTCATGGTTAGTTTTTACTGCAGATTACCTCTCATGAAAACATTAGTTTGCCATGAACCTGAGCGTTCCAATTTAGCTAAAATGTCGATGAAAATAATGAGCTCAAACATGAATAAAAACGTGTGCCAAGTTGGGTGTGGCACATAGCTTTCAAAAGGTTCAACATCTTCAAAAGGTTAGTTGACATGTATTGCCGGTCTGTCGCGCTAATTTATAGACGATACAATAATGACACGATCGAGTTGAAATCGATATGCGATTATTAAACCGGCATTCTCCGACTACCCTGAAAATTTGAACTAGATCTGACCACTAGAACCTGAGAAAATGGCGCTTAGTGGATTTTAACTTTGCGCATGCGCAGAGTGATGTATTATTTGGTGAGCAATGAAACTCATAGGGGACCATCTACACCCTAACCCGTACATTCCCTGAAAATTTCATCAAAATCGGATTAAAACTGTATGAATTAGGCTTGTTATAAGGATTCCACGTTTGCGCATGCGCAGTAGCTACTAATAATACTATTGCGTTGAAATTGATACGAGATTATCAGACCGTTCTTCCCCAACTACCCTGAAAATTTGGGGTCGATCGGACCACTAAAACCTGAGAATATGATGCTTAGTGGATTTTACGTTTGCGCATGCCCAGAATGATGTATAAATTGGTCAGCATTGAAACTCATAGGGGACCCGCACATTCCCTGAAAATTTTATCAAAATCGGATGAAAACTGTATGAATTAGGCTTGTTACAAAGGATCTGCAGACACACGGACACACACACACACACACACACACGAAACGAATGTTGCTCAGAATGGTCTAAAACGCAAAATGCGAGTGGAAATTTTGATTTTGGAGACGAAAAATTTTTCATCACTCGAAAGTGAAAACAAAGCTTCCGCCACCTATAGGTAGACTCGGAAGAAATAAGTTCAAAATCGCTTATTAGGGAAAAAATTACTGACATTCCGGAATCAATTTGTATTGCTAATACTATTTAAAAAAAAAAAAAAAAAAAAAAGTTCGTTCGCCATAAAAATTAAAATAATTAAAAACTTGTTCTTAAATTTCAATAAAATGAGCTAAAAATCGATAATTAGTGACTTCCAAAGCACCCTGATTTCAATAAGCGCATCTTTTCGGTTGGCTAAATGCCGACCAAACGTCGAATCCCTCACTTTCTGATAAGACTGTAACCTTGCGCAAATCCAAGTGTCCCCCATTCACGATCGCTCCGCTCCGTGCTCCAAAAGGAGCGGAGCAATTGGATTTTGGGCGGGTCGAATATTCGACTCCGGCGACCGCGCCACGCTGCTCCATCAGAGTTTCCTTATTCCCTATCGGTTTTGGAGTGATGCCGCTCCGTTTGGTGCGTCGTGAATGGCCGGATTAAGATAAAACAAATTCAACATCAATACTATTATTGTGACATAATTTGTTCATCAATTAGCAACGAACTAAGATAGAGCTCTAGATGCATACCCCTCCCCCCCACTCCCCACCATCATAAGGCACTACTTTTCCGGGTGGTATGAAGCAAGTTAATGAGGTAACCTAATTTTGAATACTCAACCCCCTCCCACTACTGTACTAAATGGGAACAGGATACTCATCACTATTTCGCTTGAAGCAACGTCAGTATTTTTCTTCACTTCGAAAACTATTTTCAGTTCATAATGAGTAATTGAGTCAAGTCATTTTGGATTTCTTCAGACATTGGATAAATGTGTAGGGATGGTGGAGGGAGCTGCCTGAACCACCGCCACCCATCCCTAGATGCCCCTATAAATATTTTTCCTATCGATATCTAACAAATTGAAAAATTTATTGACCGCCCCCAAACCTATATGGCCTACCCCGGTTCAAATGAAATTGTTGAAATGTGCTATAAAAAAAATTTAAAAAAAAACACATCTGGTGCAAGGCGTCACACTACTTTTCTTACTTGTATTGATTTTACATGGATGCTATCATGATGGATCACATATTAGAAGGATGGGGTTTGTGGGGACCTACCTACAGCAAGATCGTCGATATTTATTTTATTTTTGTCTTCAGTTTTTTATTTCATTATTTAATTACAACCAGTGACCGGCATGGCATGGCACGACGGCATGTCTTACTGGTAACTAGAATCATCTAAACAATAAAAATTCATTCGCTTCTCAGATCTCGTTGGAATAATTTTGTTCTAATTTAAAAATCTATTTTATTCTAATTTAATATCATTCTTCTGGTTCCTCAATTTTGATAGTTCTGCATTTCAAATCTAATCTAAATTTGTGTGATATCTTTCCACAAAAGTGACTGGAGTGATACCCCACAGGGTTGTTATTCAATTGTTTGATTTTCAAGTACATGATTTGTTTACGACTCCACCCTTGGGAAATGGAACAAAACACTGACAAGATAAAAGGATAGTTCTTTTGCATCTTTTAGTGGCCTTAATGGAGGAAATACCAAACAGGTGCTAAAAAGGGGCTATAAATGGCGTTTTTCACCTATTTTTGAAGGTTTTTTGCTAATTACTGCCCTCAGAGTATTTTCCTGTAGAATAACTCCTGTGAATTTCAACAAAATCCCTTGAGCCATTTAGGAGAAAAGGAAAAAAAAGTGCTAAAAACGACGTTTTTTGCCTATTCTGATATTATTAACCTTCAAAAATGATCATTTGAAGCTGATTTTTCAACAAAATCCCAACCCCGAAATTGGTATTTATTTATGTCGTAACGTAAGGTCGCAATCGCTTACACGAGTTACATACACAACACACAAACATACATTTTCAAGAAACGTACAAATATGGTTTCAGGTTGAACAAAGTACCCATCCTACGGTGGGGGGGGTTGACGTAGGGGAAGGCAACCCCAGGAGTGCCACTAATTTTGGACTTAGAGTAAGTTCAAATCTTCTAAGGCTGATATGATATGCCTCTTCGTCTCATATCTCATAGTGAATCGTTCCCTGAACGGATCAAGTGGTTCTTTCCTTGCCATCAAAGTTTTTCCCCAGTTGTTCATTATTTTCCTTTCCCACCTCAGTTTGATTTTACCCGTTAATTGTGATAGTTGTTCTTCATCGGATTTACAGTACCAGGTAAGTCAACATTTTCTCTGTTTTTTTTTTTTTTTTTTTTTTTTTTTAAATCTTCCTAAGTAAGTATGATAATTTATTCATAATCGTTATGAAATATTAGTTGGGTAAGTATCAATATGAGTAGGTATCAAAAGCTATAAAAAAATTATAGTTGGTAATGTAAATCATTTTTTTCTCCATACTTACTGATTAGTAAAAAACAATCATTTTACGTTTAAGCACATAGGTAAATATAACGCCAAAGCCTTCTTTTTGTCTTTTTGGCAGCATCCACGCAGATTTATTTGTCACTAGCCGCTCCGGCTCGCTACGCTCGCCTCCACGTCCAGCCGGGGGGCAAGCCCCCCCGACCCCCCCTTGAAACCTACGAAATCGGTATTTTTCCGGAATTTTCGACGGCCGTTTAGAGTGGTAGGGGAAGCGGGGAAGTCCAAAAAGCGCACATTAACGCGAACTTCGACCCCCCTCCCGCCCTACGGCCCATGGTTCGGCTAAGATTAGACAATTTTAAATTCGCTCGTTCCACCTTTCGGAAAATCTCAAGAAGATCCCCTCACTCGTAGATCCGGCCCACTCAGCCGTTTGGCCGTGCATAGACACGACAGACAAACAGACAGACAAACAGACGGAGTTTCATTCTTATAAATAACTAGCCGCTCCAGCTCGCTACGCTCGCCTCCACGTCCAGCCGGGGGGCAAGCCCCCCGGACCCCCCATTGAATTGCTCGCTTCGCTCGCAAAGTGTGGCATGTAAGGAATGTTGCTCGCTTCGCTCGCAAAGTGTGGCATGTAGGGAATGTTGCTCGCTTCGCTCGCAAAGTGTGGCTGTGTACATGCGATGTATTACAATTGAAACGTGTAGGGGATGTTGCTCGCTTCGCTCGCAAACGGTAGGTCCCTAAGGGTAGGTTTAACGTGTGAAGGGGACGTTGCTCGCTTCGCTCGTAAACGGTAGATCTCTAAGGGTAGGTTTAACTTCTGTAGGGGATGCTGCTCGCTTCGCTCGCTTCAGGAAGTTATACTGCCCACCCAACTTGGCAGATGTTTTTTTCAGTTGGGAATTCTTACAAACAAATTAAATCTTATAAAACTACGTGGAACCACGAAAAGTTTATTCGGGGATGTTGCTCGCTTTGCTCGCAAGGTATACCTGTATATGAGTAGGGCGAAACCCGTATTTATTCCGTTGAAATGAGTCATCGAGTCCCTTCAAGACGTAAGTGCGTAGGCCTGGCTCGCAAGGTATAGCTGTATACCTGTGTACCTGCTCGCAACCTGAGTCATCACCATTCTTCACGTCTTCGTAGAGCCTTCTCGCGTCCGGGGCACAATTAATTTCTCACATTAAACGCTTCCCTCGCTTCCGCTCGCAATTTGACCTACTTCCCGTCACTTTTTTCGATATCCGATTTCGGATTCAGATTCGGCGGGATCAAAGCTGTATTTCGCTCGCGAAAACCGTTCCGAAAAACGTACCTTTATGGGGTATATTTTAATGGGAAAGAACGTAGTTTTTCGTCGGACTTTTCGAGAAAACGGGTCCGTACTCTCGCATTTTTTTGACGCATTTCCCGATACTTTTTTCGCGATCCGATCGCGCCGTCGTCTTCCTCGTAGGAAAACCTACGAAACCGGTATTTTTCCGGAATTTTCAACGGCCGTTTAGAGGGGTAGGGGAAGCGGGGAAGTCCAAAAAGCGCACATTAATTCTTACTTTGACCCCCCTCCCGCCCTACGGCCCATGGTTCGGGTGGGATTAAACAATTTTAAATTCGCTCGCTCCCCCTTTCGGAAAATCCCAAGAAGATCCCGCCACTCGTAGACTCCCCCCACTCAGCAGTTTGGCCGTGCATAGCATGGACAGACAGACAGACGGAGTTTCACTTTTATAAATAATAGAGATAGAGATAGAGATTATGAAGCGAAGGGCCACATTCATGGTGCAAGAAGCACTGAAAAAATCAACATTGAGTGATCCGTAAGTGGTATCTATCGTATTTTGTTCTGTGTATCATAATGTTCTTGAGGCATTTGATGCTTGCAGATAAATGAGGTATTCATCATATTTATGTTTTCGATCACTGTAGGTATGTCCACACATTGGGAAGCCACTCGACGGAAGGTTCTGAAGTATTACTTAAAAAATTAGTAGATATATTTTAGCTACATCTGAAACGGGGGCACACAATTCCCTCGGAGTCAACCTAGATAGCCAAAGTCTAAGTTCTCGATTTTAAAAGTCAAAAAAGTTTGACCTTCAGATCCAAAATTTTCACACGCATTTTAAAGTTTATTAAAAATTTATTGAAAAATGTATTTCAAATTAATAGCTTCTTGAACAAATTTTTCCTCGTATCTGTAGGTTTGCGTTGTGTTCGGAAAGTTGTAGCAAGCATCACTTTCACAGTTTTGACCAGATTTCGATGAAATTTCTAGGAATTGTCGAAGCATCAATCACTTGATGTTGTCCACTATGATTAAATAATCAGAGGTTTCCTGGATCAGGTGATGAACAATTCCTTATGAATCAGATTATAGTGAAACATCAGAACAAAAAAAAAAATTTTTTAAATCTGGCTTCAGAATCATTATCAGGACTAGTAAACCTATCGAGCGATCATATAACATTGTTTAAAAAAAATTACCTAGTTGTTGAAATTTTGACTTGAAATTTTAATTGCTAATTTAATTTTTTTTAATTAAAAAAATCGCTAATATCCGTGTTTGGAAACAATTCAAGTGTATGTTGGCATAGACATGAAATTTTGTGGGGTTTTATTTTCATTTGTTATAGGAACGTCCATGGTAATAATTAGTTTGTATAGTTGGAACCTTTGTATTCATATGAAAACAACTGGAGGAGTTTGACGCACTGAACCGTAATATTCATTAGGAAGTATCTACCAACCTCGTACCTCCCTACCTACAATCAGAGATGAGCAAACACGTATTCCAAAATACAAATATGTATTTATCCTTTATTTTTTATTATTTAGAGTTGAATTTCTTTGTAGGTACCTACCTATATTAATAAATTTGTATTCATATTTTGGCTACGAATATTCAAAATTTATACTCGAAACTATGAATAAAGGAATTATATTCAAAGAATATGAATATTTCAATACTTATAGAAGTACATATTACTATTCAATTATTTTTGAATATGAAATAATAATATTCACGTATTCAATCAATATTAATACCTCGATAGGTACCTATTCAAATTTATATTCATCATTCAATTTCACAAAACCTAATTTTTGTCTACTTGCTGCACGAATACAAAGATGAGTGAGGGAGCAAAATTGAATTCTAGTTATTTTTGGTGTTTACCACATAAGTGAAGGGACTAGATCTCAAAATTCAATGTAGAATACCGAGAATATGAGTAATATATGATAATTTCAAAGTAGGATAATGGACTAAATTTAAAAATCTGTCACAAATCAGCCGAATCCAGCCTTGAAACCCGCCATTTTTTTTATTTATTTATTTATTTTATGTTTGTATTTTCAAAATAAGATGATGTAATTCACCGTAAAGATCCTTGAATTTGAGCGATTTATCTGTTTTACAAGATAGGTAACTAAATGAAATGGACTACATTTCAAAATACATCGAAATTCTGCCTTCAGGTAAAGTATTGCACAATAACAGGTAAATATTATGAATATCATTTACAAATTCAACAATAAATAATTCACATAATTCAAATACCTAATAAATCATAACAAAATTCATTATTGACTACCATCAATTACTCATTCATCATCATAAATAGAATGGAAAGAAAAAAAAAAAAAAAAACCAAACGAATCTGGGCGCCGGTACCTAACTGCGAAGGCAAGAAGCGAGCGGTCTGCGGGTAAAAAGTGTAAACACTAAACAAGAAATCAAGAAGCTAAATAAACCCGAATGCGAAACCTCCCACTCCACGCCTTTCTGCAGTGGTAGCAAACCTTCACGTAACCGACGCGTCCGGCAAACGCATAGCAACGCCTAGCAACAAGCATTATTACAGTTCTCAGAGGACACTATCACCACCAATTTTGCACTGAGTTTTTACACCTTCATTCTTACTCTTGGTCTGATTCCCACTACAATTATTTATGAGGATAATTCAAGTACTTAGGTAGTTGAGATATGTAAAAATATGGGATGTTACCGTTTTCCAGGAAAAAATTGTTCAAAATACCTAATATTTTTGAACAAAATACAAAAAATTGAAGAACTAAATTTTTGTTAGCGCCCAGATACGTGTGTGTTTTTGGTTCGTTTTTCTTTCCATTCTATTTTTTTATGATGCCTGAAAGGCGATAATCCAATAAAGGCAAGTTTACTCAAATTCTCGGTATTCTACGTTGAATTCCGTGCAGCAAGTAGACAAAAATTAGGTTTTGTGAAATTGAATGATGAATATAAATTTGAATAGGTACCTATCGAGGTATTAATATTGATTGAATACGTGAATATTATTATTTCATATTCAAAAATAATTGAATAGTAATATGTACTTCTATAAGTATTGAAATATTAATATTCTTTGAATATAATTCCTTTATTCATAGTTTCGAGTATAAATTTTGAATATTCGTAGCCAAAATATGAATACAAATTTATTAATATAGGTAGGTACCTACAAAGAAATTCAACTCTAAATAATAAAAAATAAAGGTTAGGTACCGGCGCCCAGATTCGTTTGGTTTTTTTTTCTTTCCATTCTATTTATGATGATGAATGAGTAATTGATGGTAGTCAATAATGAATTTTGTTATGATTTATTAGGTATTTGAATTATGTGAATTATTTATTGTTGAATTTGTAAATGATGTTCATAATATTTACCTGTTATTGTGCAATACTTTACCTGAAAGCAGAATTTCGATGTATTTTGAAATGTAGTCCATTTCATTTAGGTACCTATCTTGTAAAACAGATAATCGCTCAAATTCAAGGATCTTTACGGATCATCTTATTTTGAAAATACAAACATTAAAAAAAATAAAATAAATAAATAAAAAAAATGACGGGTTTCAAGGCTGGATTCGGCTGATTTGTGACAGATTTTTAAATTTAGTCCATTATCCTACTTTGAAATTATCATATATTACTCATATTCTCGGTATTCTACATTGAATTTTGAGATCTAGTCCCTTCACTTATGTGGTAAACACCAAAAATAACTAGAATTCAATTTTGCTCCCTCACTCATCTTTGTATTCGTGCAGCAAGTAGACAAAAATTAGGTTTTGTGAAATTGAATGATGAATATAAATTTGAATAGGTACCTATCGAGGTATTAATATTGATTGAATACGTGAATATTATTATTTCATATTCAAAAATAATTGAATAGTAATATGTACTTCTATAAGTATTGAAATATTCATATTCTTTGAATATAATTCCTTTATTCATAGTTTCGAGTATAAATTTTGAATATTCGTAGCCAATATATGAATACAAATTTATTAATATAGGTAGGTACCTACAAAGAAATTCAACTCTAAATAATAAAAAATAAAGGATAAATACATATTTGTATTTTGGAATACGTGTTTGCTCATCTCTGATTGTAGGTAGGTAGGTACGAGGTTGGTAGATACTACCTAATGAATATTACGGTTCAGTGCGTCAAACTCCTCCAGTTGTTTTCATATGAATACAAAGGTTCCAACTATACAAACTAATTATTACCATGGACGTTCCTATAACAAATGAAAATAAAACCCCACAAAATTTCATGTCTATGCCAACATACACTTGAATTGTTTCCAAACACGGATATTAGCGATTTTTTAAATTAAAAAAAATTAAATTAGCAATTAAAATTTCAAGTCAAAATTTCAACAACTAGGTAATTTTTTTTTTTAAACAATGTTATATGATCGCTCGATAGGTTTACTAGTCCTGATAATGATTCTGAAGCCAGATTTAAAAAAATGTGTACTCAAGTGGAGATTTTGCCCGATAAAGTTTCATCCGACGCTACCGCCATCCGTTATCTGAGAATCACACTAAACACCCGTCTCCTTTGGACCAACCATTGGGAAAGCAGAATGAATCCTCGTTGCTGATTATTTTATTTTATCAATACTTTTTTTTTTTCTGATGTTTCACTATAATCTGATTCATAAGGAATTGTTCATCACCTGATCCAGGAAACCTCTGATTATTTAATCATAGTGGACAACATCAAGTGATTGATGCTTCGACAATTCCTAGAAATTTCATCGAAATCTGGTCAAAACTGTGAAAGTGATGCTTGCTACAACCTTTCCGAACACAACGCAAACCTACAGATACGAGGAAAAATTTGTTCAAGAAGCTATTAATTTGAAATACATTTTTCAATAAAGTTTTAATAAACTTTAAAATGCTTGTGAAAATTTTGGATCGGAAGGTCAAACTTTTTTGACTTTTAAAATCGAGAACTTAGACTTTGGCTATCTAGGTTGACTCCGAAGGAATTGTGTGCCCCCGTTTCAGATGTAGCTAAAATATATCTACGAATGTTTTAAGTAATACTTCAGAACCTTCCGTCGAGTGTCTTCCCAATGTGTGGACATACCTACAGTAAAAAAAAAAAAAAAAAAAAAAAAAACAGAAAATGTTGACTTACCTGGTACTGTAAATCCGATGAAGAACAACTATCACAATTAACGGGTAAAATCAAACTGAGGTGGGAAAGGAAAATAATGAACAACTGGGGAAAAACTTTTGATGGCAAGGAAAGAACCACTTGATCCGTTCAGGGAACGATTCACTATGAGATATGAGACGAAGAGGCATATCATATCAGCCTTAGAAGATTTGAACTTTGGAAAACTCAAAGTCCAAAATTAGTGGCACTCCTGGGGTTGCCTTCCCCTACGTCAACCCCCCACCGCATCGCCAGAAGGGATGGTAGTTCACTGAATCTCCCCGCTCAACCCCCGCCTCGCTTTGAAACGCTGCCTCTTCAAAGCTCAACCGATTCTTATCATGTCTTCTAGGTTTTTTTTTTTACTTTCCTTACTTAACCCGAAGAGTGAAGAGAAAGTCTTGCAATCACCCTGAAAATCATTTCTGAAACTCATACTAGGGTGGGAGGATAGGTACTTTGTTCAACCTGAAACCATATTTATACGTTTCTTGAAAATGTATGTATGTGTGTGTTGTGTATGTAACTCGTGTAAGCGATTGCGACCTTACGTTACGACATAAATAAATACCAATTTCGGGGTTGGGATTCTATACCCAAGAGCTAGCTACTGTTGAAAAATCAGCTTCAAATGATCAATTTTAGGGGGTTAATAATATCAGAATAGGCAAAAAACGTCGTTTTTAGCACTTTTTTCCTTTTCTCCTAAATGGCTCAAGGGATTTTGTTGAATTTCACAGGAGTTATTCTACAGGAAAATACTCTGAGGGCAGTAATTAGCAAAAAACCTTCAAAAATAGGTGAAAAACGCCATTTATAGCCCCTTTTTAGCACCTGTTTGGTATTTCCTCCATTATGGCCACTAAAAGATGCAAAAGAACTATCCTTTTATCTTGTCAGTGTTTTGTTCCATTTCCCAAGGGTGGAGTCGTAAAAAAATCCTGTATTTGAAAATCAAACAATTGAATAACATCCCTGTGGGGTATCACTCCAGTCACTATTGTGGAAAGATACCACACAAATTTAGATTAGATTTGGAATGCAGAACTATCAAAATTGAGGAACCAGAAGAATGATATTAAATTAGAATAAAATAGATTTTTAAATTAGAACAAAATTATTCGAACGAGATCTGAGAAGCGTATGAATTTTTATTGTTTAGATAATCCTAGTTACCAGTAAGACATGCCGTCGTGCCATGCCATGCCGGTCACTGGTTGTAATTAAATAATGAAATAAAAAACTAAAGACAAAAATAAAATAAATATCGACGATCTTGCTGTAGGTAGGTCCCCACAAACCCCATCCTTCTAATATGTGATCCATCATGATAGCATCCATGTAAAATCAATACAAGTAAGAAAAGTAGTGTGACGCCTCGCACCAGATGTGTTTTTTTTTTAATTTTTTTTATAGCACATTTCAACAATTTCATTTGAACCGGGGTAGGCCATATAGGTTCGGGGGCGGTCAATGTATTTTTCAATTTGTTAGATATCGATAGGAAAAATATTTATAGGGGCATCTAGGGATGGGTGGCGGTGGTTCAGGCAGCTCCCTCCACCATCCCTACACATTTATCCAATGTCTGAAGAAATCCAAAATGACTTGACTCAATTACTCATTATGAACTGAAAATAGTTTTCGAAGTGAAGAAAAATACTGACGATGCTTCAAGCGAAATAGTGATGAGTATCCTGTTCCCATTTAGTTCAGTAGTGGGAGGGGGTTGAGTATTCAAAATTAGGTTACCTCATTAACTTGCTTCATACCACCCGGAAAAGTAGTGCCTGATGATGGTGGGCGGAGGGGGGGGGGGGGTATGCATCTAGAGCTCTATCTTAGTTCGTTGCTAATTGTTGAACAAATTATGTCACAATATTAGTATTGATGTTGAATTCGTTTTATCTTAATCCGGCCATTCACGACGCACCAAACGGAGCGGCATCACTCCAAAACCGATAGGGAATAAGGAAACTCTGATGGAGCAGCGTGGCGCGGTCGCCGGAGTCGAATATTCGACCCGCCCAAAATCCAATTGCTCCGCTCCTTTTGGAGCACGGAGCGGAGCGATCGTGAATGGGGGACACTTGGATTTGCGCGAGGTTACAGTCTTATCAGAAAGTGAGGGATTCGACGTTTGGTCGGCATTTAGCCAACCGAAAAGATGCGCTTATTGAAATCAGGGTGCTTTGGAAGTCACTAATTATCGATTTTTAGCTCATTTTATTGAAATTTAAGAACAAGTTTTTAATTATTTTAATTTTTATGGCGAAGGAACTTTTTTTTTTTTTTTTTTTTTAATAGTATTAGCAATACAAATTGATTCCGGAATGTCAGTAATTTTTTCCCTAATAAGCGATTTTGAACTTATTTCTTCCGAGTCTACCTATAGGTAGCTTTGTTTTCACTTTCGAGTGATGAAAAATTTTTCGTCTCCGAAATCATAATTTCCACTCGCAATTTACGTTTTAGACCATTCTGAGCAACATTCGTTTCGTGTGTGTGTGTGTGTGTGTGTGTCCGTGTGTCCGTGTGTCTGCAGATCCTTTGTAACAAGCCTAATTCATACAGTTTTCATCCGATTTTGATGAAATTTTCAGGGAATGTGTGGGTCCCCTATGAGTTTCAATGCTGACCAATTTATACATCATTCTGGGCATGCGCAAACGTGAAATCCACTAAGCATCATATTCTCAGGTTTTAGTGGTCCGATCGACCCCAAATTTTCAGGGTAGTTGGGGTAGAACGGTCTGATAATCTCGTATCAATTTCAACGCAATAGTATTATTAGTAGCTACTGCGCATGCGCAAACGTGGAATCCTTTTAACAAGCCTAATTCATACAGTTTTAATCCGATTTTGATGAAATTTTCAGGGAATGTACGGGTTAGGGTGTAGATGGTCCCCTATGAGTTTCATTGCTCACCAAATAATACATCACTCTGCGCATGCGCAAACTTAAAATCCACTAAGCGCCATTTTCTCAGGTTCTAGTTGTCAGATCTAGTTCAAATTTTCAGGGTAGTCGGAGAATGCCGGTTTAATAATCGCATATCGATTTCAACTCGATCGTGTCATTATTGTATCGTCTATAAATTAGCGCGACAGACCGGCAATACATGTCAACTAACCTTTTGAAGATGTTGATGTCTGCGGAAATATGTCCCGTGGTGTTGTAACAAGCTCCTCTGGAGGAAGCATCAGACCCAAAGGACAAGATGGGGTCAAGATGTTATGGATGCCTTAAAATAAGAATTCCAAGCGGAAATAGCAAGCAATTCATGCCCCTCCCTCTCAAAAGTGAGACAAATTGCTAAAAAACTCTCGCGACGTTTTCCCCAGTTGATGGATAAAACTCCTAAAAAAATTAAAGCTATGATTATTAACATGCAGAAAAAGTGTTGATTTTGGGTATATTAATGTTGAAAATTGTTCAGGGGAGAGCAGAGTTAGCATGTATTTTCGTTTCTGATGTTTTTCATTTGTTAGTTTAGAATTTTTTGATCGGAGTAATTTATAAGTAGAAATCTTGGCAATAAAAATTCGTAAGAATTATTTCAAAATGTCTCTCAGTTTTTCTTGTATCCCTATTCAACTGTTCCACTTCAAGATACGCCATTAAATCCCACCATTGGATTTTATTCTAATTTATTGAGGTAAAACACAGAAAACCCTTAGGATTAAGAATCAACTATAGATGTTTTATTTGTAATCAATTGGAATAAATTTTGATAGTCGCTTTATTGGTTAAACAACCAACTGCAAAATAAGAAACAATAAAAATTTCATCAGTCCATGTTGACGGATTATAATGGGCGATCATTTGATGTCATAATTGGTGGCTCAATTACCTTCAGTATATAAATCATCTTTTTGTAGTACCAGATTTAAACTCGAAATTTAGTCCATACCCAATTCTGCTTCAGCCTTGTCAAGGTGATCACCATGGTATCTCTACATCAATCATCAATGAAAATTGAATCAATATCAATGAAAATTTCAATTTTCGTCCCTGAATCAACCTTAAATATTGAAGCCATTTTTGAGGAAAAACATCGAATGGAACTAAAATTATAGGAATATGTCTTAGTGGTTAATATAATTTTAGTTAGGGTATTAGATTGTTAAAATTCAAAGTTTTTTCCAAGTGTTTACACTGCTCTGAAACTTCTATCTATCTAATAACGGAGCCACTTGAAAAATGAAAAGATTTTAACATTGTACCTAAAACTCTGATCTTAAATACTCTAATCTCAATTTTAACCAGGAAAATCCTGAACATTTACCTTTAAAATACCATGGGGGAATATAAACTTAAATTCATAAATTTATTACCTACATCTGAAATCAAACATTCTCGAAAATCTATTTTTATTTGAAAAATGATAATAATGATGACTTTTTTTTTCATTTGTCATATGTCCAAAAATAAGTATTATTTAATTAAAACTGAATGTGAAAATGTATAAATTTTATAAAAGGGTTAAATTCCAAGAACATTAAAAAATTTCGAGTGGCTGGTAGGCTCGATTTTTGTTTTAAACTTATTCTTTTTTGGTTGACACATGCCTACAGAAAAGTTTACATTAGAATTAAATTCATTCAATTTTCTTACGAGATCCATTCAGTTTCAAACATGGGTCTATTAAAAATTTTAATGTGTAACACGTTGGTCTCCCTCCACTTCCCCTCCAAATGGAAAACTAGGAACTTCAAGGTTCGTTACATAAGTAAACTCAAATCGGGATCGAACAAAAAGAGAATCATAAAAATCGATTGATAATTATAGCTTGATCAACGCTCTAAGGGATCAATACTTACCCCCTCCACTCTCCCTCCCAATGGAAAATTCGGAACTTCAAGGTTCGTTACATAACTGGACTGAAGGAGGGGGATCGAAAAAAAAATCACACAAATAGGATTAAAGTTAAAGCGTGGACAACGCTCTAAAGGATCAATACTTATCCCCTCCCCTCCCCCTCCAAATGGAAAATTCGAAACTTCAAGATTCGTTGCATAACTAGACTGAAATCGGGGTCGAACAAAAACAGAATCATAAAAATCGATTGATAATTATAGCTTGGACAACGCTCTAAGGGATCAATACTTACCCCCTCCACTCTCCCTCCCAATTTATAATTCGGAACTTCAAGATTCATTGCATAACTAGACTGAAATTGGGATCGAACAGAAACAAAATCATAAAAATCGATTGATAATTATAGCTTGGACAAAGCTCTAAGGGATCAATACTTACCCCCTCCCCTTCCCCTCCCAACGGAAAATTAGGAACTTCAAGGTTCGTTACACAAGTAAACTCAAATCGGGATCGAACAAAAAAAGAATCATAAAAATCGATTGATAATTATAGCTTGGACAACGCTCTAAGGGATCAATACTTACCCCCTCCACTCTCCCTCCCAATGGAAAATTCGGAACTTCAAGATTCATTGCATAACTAGACTGAAATCGGGATCGAACAAAAACAGAATCATAAAAATCGATTGATAATTATAGCTTGGACAACGCTCTAAGGGATGAATACTTACCCCCTCCCCTTCCCCTCCCAATGGAAAATTAGGAACTTCAAGGTTCGTTACATAAGTAAACTCAAATCGGGATCGAACAAAAAAAGAATCATAAAAATCTATTGATAATTATAGCTTGGACAACGCTCTAAGGGATCAATACTTATCCCCTCCACTCCCCCTCCCAATGGAAAATTCGGAACTTCAAGATTCATTGCATAACTAGACTGAAATCGGGATCGAACGAAAAAAGAATCATAAAAATCGATTGATAATTATAGCTTGGACAACGCTCTAAGGGATGAAGACTCACACCCTCCCCTTCCCCTCCCAATAGAAAATTAGGAACTTCAAGGTTCGTTACACAAGTAAACTCAAATCGGGATCGAACGAAAAAAGAATCATAAAAATCGATTGATAATTATAGCTTGGACAACGCTCTAAGCGATCAATACTTACCCCCTCCCCTTCCCCTCCCAATGGAAAATTAGGAACTTCAAGGTTCGTTAAACAAGTAAACTCAAATCGGGATCGAACAAAAAAAAGAATCATAAAAATCGATTGATAATTATAGCTTGGACAACGTTCTAAGGGATCAATTCTTACCCCTCCAATCTCCCTCCCGAAGGATAATTCGGAACTTCAAGATTCATTGCATAACTAGACTGAAATCGGGATCGAACAAAAACAGAATCATAAAAATCGATTGATAATTATAGCTTGGACAACGCTCTAAGGGATGAAGACTTACCCCCACCCCTTCCCCTCCCAATGGAAAATTAGGAACTTCAAGGTTCGTTACATAAGTAAACTCAAATCGGGATCGAACAAAAAGAGAGTCATAAAAATCGAATGATAATTATAGCTTGATCAACGCTCTAAGGGATCAATACTTACCCCCTCCACTCTCCCTCCCAATGGAAAATTCGGAACTTAAAGGTTCTTTTCATAACTGGACTGAAGGAGGGGGATCGAAAAAAAATCACAAAAATAGGATTAAAGTTAAAGCGTGGACAACGCTCTAAAGGATCAATACTTATCCCCTCCACTCCCCCTCCAGATGGAAAATAAATTCGAAACTTCAAGATTCGTCGCATAACTAGACTGAAATCGGGATCGAACAAAAAAAGAATCATAAAAATCGATTGATAATTATAGCTTGGACAACGCTCTAAGGGATCAATACTTACCCCCTCCACTCTCCCTCCCAATGGATAATTCGGAACTTCAAGATTCATTGCATAACTAGACTGAAATCGGGATCGAACAAAAACAGAATCATAAAAATCGATTGATAACTATAGCTTGGACAACGCTCTAAGGGATCAATACTTACCCCCTCCCCTTCCCCTCCCAATGGAAAATTAGGAACTTCAAGGTTCGTTACACAAGTAAACTCAAATCGGGATCGAACAAAAAAAGAATCATAAAAATCGATTGATAATTATAGCTTGGACAACGCTCTAAGGGATCAATACTTACCCCCTCCACTCCCCCTCCCAATGGATAATTCGGAACTTCAAGATTCATTGCATAACTAGACTGAAATCGGGATCGAACAAAAAAAGAATCATAAAAATCGATTGATAATTATAGCTTGGACAACGCTCTAAGGGATGAATACTTACCCCCTCCCCTTCCCCTCCCAATGGAAAATTAGGAACTTCAAGGTTCGTTACATAAGTAAACTCAAATCGGGATCGAACAAAAAAAGAATCATAAAAATCTATTGATAATTATAGCTTGGACAACGCTCTAAGGGATCAATACTTACCCCCTCCACTCTCCCTCCCAATGGATAATTCGGAACTTCAAGATTCATTGCATAACTAGACTGAAATCGGGATCGAACGAAAAAAGAATCATAAAAATCGATTGATAATTATAGCTTGGACAACGCTCTAAGGGATCAATACTTACCCCCTACCCTCTCCCTCCCAATGGATAATTCGGAACTTCAAGATTCATTGCATAACTAGACTGAAATCGGGATCGAACAAAAACAGAATCATAAAAATCGATTGATAACTATAGCTTGGACAACGCTCTAAGGGATCAATACTTACCCCCTCCCCTTCCCCTCCCAATGGAAAATTAGGAACTTCAAGGTTCGTTACACAAGTAAACTCAAATCGGGATCGAACAAAAAAAGAATCATAAAAATCGATTGATAATTACAGCTTGGACAACGCTCTAAGGGATCAATACCCCCCCCCCCACTCTCCCTCCCAATGGATAATTCGGAACTTCAAGATTCATTGCATAACTAGACTGAAATCGGGATCGAACAAAAACAGAATCATAAAAATCGATTGATAACTATAGCTTGGACAACGCTCTAAGGGATGAATACTTACCCCCTCCCCTTCCCCTCCCAATGGAAAATTAGGAACTTCAAGGTTCGTTACATAAGTAAACTCAAATCGGGATCGAACAAAAAAAGAATCATAAAAATCGATTGATAATTATAGCTTGGACAACGCTCTAAGGGATGATAGACTCACACCCTCCCCTTCCCCTCCCAATGGAAAATTAGGAACTTCAAGATTCGTTGCATAAGTAAACTCAAATCGGGATCGAACAAAAAGAGAATCATTAAAATCGATTGATAATTATAGCTTGGACAACGCTCTAAGGGATCAATACTTACCCCCTCCACTCTCCCTCCCAATGGATAATTCGGAACTTCAAGATTCATTGCATAACTAGACTGAAATCGGGATCGAACAAAAAAAGAATCATAAAAATCGATTGATAATTATAGCTTGGACAACGCTCTAAGGGATGAATACTTACCCCCTCCCCTTCCCCTCCCAATGGAAAATTAGGAACTTCAAGGTTCGTTACACAAGTAAACTCAAATCGGGATCGAACAAAAAAAGAATCATAAAAATCGATTGATAATTATAGCTTGGACAACGCTCTAAGGGATGAAGACTCACCCCCTCCCCTTCCCCTCCCAATGGAAAATTAGGAACTTCAAGGTTCGTTACACAAGTAAACTCAAATCGGGATCGAACAAAAAAAGAATCATAAAAATCGATTGATAATTACAGCTTGGACAACGCTCTAAGGGATCAATACTTATCCCCTCCACTCCCCCTCCCAATGGAAAATTCGGAACTTCAAGATTCATTGCATAACTAGACTGAAATCGGGATCGAACGAAAAAAGAATCATAAAAATCGATTGATAATTATAGCTTGGACAACGCTCTAAGGGATGAAGACTCACACCCTCCCCTTCCCCTCCCAATGGAAAATTAGGAACTTCAAGGTTCGTTACACAAGTAAACTCAAATCGGGATCGAACAAAAAAAGAATCATAAAAATCGATTGATAATTATAGCTTGGACAACGCTCTAAGGGATGAAGACTCACACCCTCCCCTTCCCCTCCCAATGGAAAATTAGGAACTTCAAGGTTCGTTACACAAGTAAACTCAAATCGGGATCGAACAAAAAAAGAATCATAAAAATCGATTGATAATTATAGCTTGGACAACGCTCTAAGGGATCAATACTTATCCCCTCCACTCCCCCTCCCAATGGAAAATTCGGAACTTCAAGATTCATTGCATAACTAGACTGAAATCGGGATCGAACGAAAAAAGAATCATGAAAATCGATTGATAATTATAGCTTGGACAACGCTCTAAGGGATGAAGACTCACACCCTCCCCTTCCCCTCCCAATGGAAAATTAGGAACTTCAAGGTTCGTTACACAAGTAAACTCAAATCGGGATCGAACAAAAATAGAATCATAAAAATCAATTGATAATTATAGCTTGGACAACGCTCTAAGGGATGAATACTTACCCCCCCCCCCTCCCCCTCCCAATGGAAAATTAGGAACTTCAAGGTTCGTTACACAAGTAAACTCAAATCGGGATCGAACAAAAAAAGAATCATAAAAATCGATTGATAATTATAGCTTGGACAACGCTCTAAGGGATCAATTCTTACCCCCTCCACTCTCCCTCCCGATGGATAATTCGGAACTTCAAGATTCATTGCATAACTAGACTGAAATCGGGATCGAACAAAAACAGAATCATAAAAATCGATTGATAATTATAGCTTGGACAACGCTCTAAGCGATCAATACTTACCCCCTCCCCTTCCCCTCCCAATGGAAAATTAGGAACTTCAAGGTTCGTTAAACAAGTAAACTCAAATCGGGATCGAACAAAAAAAAGAATCATAAAAATCGATTGATAATTATTGCTTGGACAACGTTCTAAGGGATCAATTCTTACCCCCTCCACTCTCCCTCCCGATGGATAATTCGGAACTTCAAGATTCATTGCATAACTAGATTGAAATCGGGATCGAACAAAAACAGAATCATAAAAATCGATTGATAATTATAGCTTGGACAACGCTCTAAGGGATGAAGACTTACCCCCACCCCTTCCCCTCCCAATGGACAATTAGGAACTTCAAGGTTCGTTACACAAGAAAACTCAAATCGGGATCGAACAAAAAAAGAATCATAAAAATCGATTGATAATTATAGCTTGGACAACGCTCTAAGGGATGAAGACTCACACCCTCCCCTTCCCCTCCCAATGGAAAATTAGGAACTTCAAGGTTCGTTACACAAGTAAACTCAAATCGGGATCGAACAAAAAAAGAATCGTAAAAATCGATTGATAATTATAGCTTGGACAACGCTCTAAGGGATCAATTCTTACCCCCTCCACTCTCCCTCCCGATGGATAATTCGGAACTTCAAGATTCATTGCATAACTAGACTGAAATCGGGATCGAACAAAAACAGAATCATAAAAATCGATTGATAATTATAGCTTGGACAACGCTCCAAGGGATGAAGACTTACCCCCACCCCTTCCCCTCCCAATGGAAAATTAGGAACTTCAAGGTTCGTTACACAAGTAAACTCAAATCGGGATCGAACAAAAAAAGAATCATAAAAATCGATTGATAATTATAGCTTGGACAACGCTCTAAGGGATGAAGACTCACACCCTCCCCTTCCCCTCCCAATGGAAAATTAGGAACTTCAAGGTTCGTTACACAAGTAAACTCAAATCGGGATCGAACAGAAACAAAATCATAAAAATCGATTGATAATTATAGCTTGGACAAAGCTCTAAGGGATCAATACTTACCCCCTCCACTCTCCCTCCCGAAGGATAATTCGGAACTTCAAGATTCATTGCATAACTAGACTGAAATCGGGATCGAACAAAAACAGAATCATAAAAATCGATTGATAATTATAGCTTGGACAACGCTCTAAGGGATGAAGACTTACCCCCACCCCTTCCCTCCCAATGGAAAATTAGGAACTTCAAGGTTCGTTACACAAGAAAACTCAAATCGGGATCGAACAAAAAAAGAATCATAAAAATCGATTGATAATTATAGCTTGGACAACGCTCTAAGGGATGAAGACTCACACCCTCCCCTTCCCCTCCCAATGGAAAATTAGGAACTTCAAGGTTCGTTACACAAGTAAACTCAAATCGGGATCGAACAAAAAAAGAATCATAAAAATCGATTGATAATTATAGCTTGGACAACGCTCTAAGGGATGAAGACTTACCCCCACCCCTTCCCCTCCCAATGGAAAATTAGGAACTTCAAGGTTCGTTACACAAGAAAACTCAAATCGGGATCGAACAAAAAAAGAATCATAAAAATCGATTGATAATTATAGCTTGGACAACGCTCTAAGGGATCAATTCTTACCCCCTCCACTCTCCCTCCCGATGGATAATTCGGAACTTCAAGATTCATTGCATAACTAGACTGAAATCGGGATCGAACAAAAACAGAATCATAAAAATCTATTGATAATTATAGCTTGGACAACGCTCTAAGGGATCAATACTTATCCCCTCCACTCCCCCTCCCAATGGAAAATTCGGAACTTTAAGGTTCTTTTCATAATTGAACAGGAATTGGAATTGAACAAAAAAGTATCATAAAAATCGGATGGGAAATGTAGCTTGGACAACTCGAAGATGTCAGTAATTCCTTCTTCCCTTCCCCATCCTTAAGAAAATTTCGAAATCCCTGCTGGTTTGCGTCAAGGATAACATCTTAGCCGATGTAGCATGAGATTGGAGTGTGAGATGTAAAACCTTTGGACACTACCATTTAGTTTACCAATCTGATGATTGTTTACATGAGGAGCGCGGATCAGCTTCCAGACTCAGACCATGATCATATACCAAGGGAGCGCTTACCATGTTCTGCCTATATAATATATACTTTTTCTCAAGGAGCAGGGTTTATACGGGGAGCGCTTACCAGGTTCCCCATAGATATATATATATATATATATATATATATATATATATCCTTCCAGTCGATGAAAAATTCTGTTCTTGCGCCAATTAATCAAGCTCTCCAAATGAAAGGACGAGTTTATTGGTCAGCCATTTTTGAGCATATCAAATTGGTCAAATTTAAAGAAAAGTGCTGAAAAAATCACTAAATATAGCAAAAAAAAAGGCTAGAAATAGTTAAATTTATATATTTGGCAGAATATTGCTCAAATAAAGTTTATTAATTATGAAATAGAGCATTAATTAATTTATCTACAAAATTATGCTGAAATACTAAAATGTCATTTAAATGTTCTAAAAAATCTGTAAAAACTGCAAAAAAAGTTAAAAATCCGAAATCTTTTTTCTAATTGTAGATTATAATTTAGTACGAGTTGTTTGGCCATAAAAATTGTTTTTAACAACTTCTATTTACTCAAAGTCCTCAATTTTCAAAGCAATATAACATAAAATTGTACCTACGATAGTTTACGAAAATTCGCTCATGAGATCATGCTGCATGACTGGAACCTTTTTCTCTACAGAAGAATGATTGTACTCCTTTCATGTACCGTAAAGCATTATGATGGCAAAAATGCAATTAGCTATAGTTTTATCACGTCTACTGTGTCACGGGTGATACGGTTTTCCAATAACAACTTTCTGACTTCTTTTAAAAAGAAATATTGAGCGTCAGCGCTAATCACAAAAATTCGGAAGAAAACTTTCCGTTCTTTCAGCAATTTTTCTAAGGAAATGAAACTATTGCAATCAATCAATCAAATATCAAAAAATTTAAAACGCATTATCTGCGTGGAAATCGGTTTTAGGTAAGTCGTGCTGAAAAGTTTTCCGGATGTTAACGCCTTTATAAATAACGTAGGTAATGTAAGTACGTGATTTGACCCGTCTATGTGAAAACAATATTGCCCAGGTATATTAATAATATATGTATTTATATGTGAGGCATTCCAGACAATTACACTCCTTAGGAAGGAGATCAAAAAATCAATCCATTCGCCAAAAAGTCAACGATTTCTCAATAAGATGATTTCGTTAGATACAACTTTTTGAGCACGTTAAATTGGTCATATTAAAAAAAAAAAAAAAAAAAAATGTGTTGAAAAATCACTAAAAATGCAAAAAACGGCTGAAAATATTGAAATTTATATTTTAAGCGAAATATTACTCAAACAAGCTTTATTGACTACAAACTAAAACATTACAAAATGTAAGCACAAAACTATGTTCGTAAATGTACAAAATGTACTTAAATTTGATTGATAAGCGCTTAAAAAACTCGTTTTGACTAGCAGCATTAATTTGTAATTAGTTTTTCCCCCATAAAACTAATACTTAACAATTTCATTGCACTCAAAGCGCTCAAATGTCAATATCATGTACCATAAATATAACACGATAGTTTACGAAAATTCTCTGACGTGATCATGCAGGAAGCTGTGGAACTTTTTTGACGTTCTTTTTCCAACGGCATAATGATAAAATTAAAAGTTATTTATGTTATTTACGATTGTCCATGATTTTAATGACGAAACACAGCTTGAACGCAGCTAGTTTTCTTTTTAGTCCAGGAGCCAAGGCCGAAAATAGATAGTAATTTCAGGAGAAGGTTTGAGATTAAATTTTGAACTTACTATTTTCTGAGTGAGAAAATCCAAAACCCAAACCCATTTTGATCTGCCATCTCAAAATTGATGGAATACAATATGGCGGCCTCATGATGGCTTAATTTGCCCATTTTAATGTTTTTCTGTAATAATCCTACAGAAATTTTTATACAAAGCTAGTTGTAGAACAGTAGGTACAGAAAAACAAAAAGATCGATCCCAAAACTCTTAACTATCTCTTAAAATAAGCGAAATACAAACAACTGAAAATCGGGCTAATTTTTGGTCACATCCACTCCTTTCCCCGTCTAGACTTTTACCTTTCAAAATCACCTAATGCCGTTAGTATTGGTCTGATTTTAGTCTGCTAAATCCCTATATGCTCTGGATTACACACATTCCAAAGTTCATATCGAGAATAGTTTAGCTGAGACCTTTCCCCATTGACATACACCCGAACTCATGAATTTTATGTCATTTTACTCATAAAGTTCGCAAAAACTGCCTTTTACTTTGTACTTTGATGGGAAATGGTCTGAGCAAAACCTTAATTTGCTAAGTACTTGAACTTTGGTAAGTACATAAACCTGAATCAAACGAGGTTCGGCAGACCTGAATCAGATCGGTATTGAGGCCTCTAGGTGATTTTGAATGACAAAATTCTAGACGGGGGAGGAGTGGACCCCCATAAAATCGGCCCGATTTTCGGTTGTCCTTAATTCCCCCCTTCCTTTTTGATTGTCCCTTATCTCGAGAGATAATTCATAGTTTTTGGATGGAATCGCTTTGGTATTTCATGCTCAACACCTTTGGTACGTATAAAACTTTCTGTAGGATGTACGGTTTAGGAATTATTAGAGAAAAACTTTAAAATAGGCAACTTGGGCCATTTCTATGAGGCTGCCATTTTGAATTCCACCAATTTTAAGATGGGGGACAAAGGTTTTCTCACTCAGAAGGGACTAAATTTTCAAAATTTATCTTCAATCCTTCTACTAAGTTCCGGTTTTCAAGGTAGGTGAGTTTCAGGGTCTACAGTGCTTCGGTGAAAGCTATGGAGAATGCAAGTGATTCTACGGAAAACGTGTAGATATTCGTGGAAAGCTTGAAGTGCTTCTAGCCAGTAAAAATCTGCAGTGCTGAAAGAAGATGATGAGCCACTCACCGAAGGGTGTTCCTGAGTTTGACCCTTGGCATTCTGTAGAGGAAACTGATTATTAATGGGAAGCATAGTTAGTTTAGTCACTCCCAATGTTAATAAAATGGTTAAGGGCATTTAAATATTTTAGCTACACAGAGGAGAGACAACTAAGGAGGTTCGTTCACAGAAATATCTAATCTATGCTTACGCTGGAGGAACGTAGAAAAAAAATGCATAACATGTAGGGTATAATAAATTGTTGACCGTCACCTGGATTGTTGCGTCGATAATGAAATGAGTGGAATTAAAAGGTATCAAGAGAACAAGAAGGATTTGATTCTGTACAATGGGCGTTACCTATGGCGCGTAAAAGATATTTCAACTATTCGTACGTGAAAGAAGATTCAATCCTAAGAAGTTTGCAATCAACAACACACTCATACGTTGAGTAGATTTCATTCTATGATTTTTCAAAGTCATGCGCTCTGGTGACGTCAAAGCACCCCTCCTGCCTGGACCTCAAGACTTTAAAACATATTTTTTCAAGTTTGGAAGCATAAAAACTGCTAAAAACAATACATTTTGTCCATTGTTCCAGCTGTTATCATCCTTGCTCCATGGCTCCATTTGCTCGCTTTGCTCCAGGAGTTACTGCCCTCACCATCTTTCCTCACCCGCCTGATCTAAACGAAACGCGATGGGAACTTGCCTCTTTTTCCATGCCATTGGCAATTTATTGGACTTGAACTGATTTCAGTGCAAATCTGAATTTTCGGCAATTTTCGCACATACCATATTTTCACTGTCAAGGCCTCAATTAATTCATTCTAAGTAAAAAAGTTACCGCCGTTGCTCCGTCTTTGCCGACTTGTTCAAAAAAACGTCGAAACATTGTGCTCGAGAGGTCCTACCAACACGGTTTCCAAACGTAAACTGACTCACTGACCTCATGACGTTGTTGTACAGGGAACAGGGGGGGGTTTGTTATCTGCCTGCCCTTTGCCACCAAGAAGCTTCTTGGAATCTTGGAAGCTTATAATCCAATAATTCAGATCATGAGGTGCATGCAAGGTAAGGCAAGGTGAGAGCTAAGTGAGGCGCTCGGAGACGATTAGATCGGCACTAGTGCGCCGATCAGAGAGGCTTATCCCTAGGAGCCGCTTAACTGCTGCTGATTAGGGCCTCTTCAAGTGCATGTGTACATAGATGGAGTGCTAAGTGCGCCTTCTATTCAAAGCTTAGATGGCGGGTCTGGTGCATTACCGTTAATGCATCTGAATTACACGACTGTATAGCCAAAATGGATACAAAACCGATCTCGGAGGGCCTTTTATGATGCTCGATAGTGAATCGGAAGGAATTCTAATGTTATCTACCCAACGAATTTTGCAATATATGCATTCGGTTGTGCTCTTCGTGGATGGTACCTACTTTTAAGTGCAGTTGCGAGCCTCAATCAACTTTTCCACCCATCATCTGGGCGGCCATAAGCTCTTGGTCAGGCAGGACGACGAATGCTGGTAAATCAGTTCACTGAAAATTCGACAGAAAGTTCGCAAGCCACCACCCCGAAATATCCATGTGTTCGAACAAGCTCTACTGGTACACCATGGTCGCGATCAACAGCATCCAAACACAGGCTCGACCGCGGAGACATCTGTTGTTGAAATTCGAAACTCTTGATACCTAAACCAACCAATACCTATATATCGGGCGAAATTACGCCCGGAAGGTGGCTGTTTTTTAATAAATCCGCGTACGCGTAACCCCTGCTAGCAAGTCAAGATGGAGAGGCCATCACTTCTGACTAGGCTGACGGAGAACTTCATCGCTTCTTACAGGTAGGCGCACATGACAGTATACATTTGTGTACAGTGCCAGATGCTGGGAAGGGTTGAATTAAGACCTACCCTAAAATGAAACCTACCCCCTATCGGCCCCCCTGACGGTGCTTCTGGCGCCCAGTGTGACGTTTGAAAAATCACAGATAGAAAACTACTCAACGTACTACTGGGGAAACGTAAAACTACTCTACGGGGAGTATGTATGGATATTATCAGATTTCTTAGAATATAATCTATTTTCATTGAAGAATATAAAATGAATACATACATAAGAATATGTATGAATACGTGAGATAACAATCGAACATATATAATCAATAATGTATTAGGTAGTATCTACGTGAAGTACATTCACGGAAATCATTTCATCTGAAGCATTTTCACTTTGTAACCACGATTTCTATAAGATTGCATTTCTTCAAAACTGTTTCTTGTCTACTGCTTGTTTGCTGTAGGAGCGTCTCGCCGCAGCACGAAGCGGGGCATAACTATCGCTTTTGTAGCAAATTCGTGAACTATTCACGAGTTCAACATTTACCTTCAATTCTTCACAACATGCGAGCATCCAGACCACCAAACTATAAGTACACATTATTATGATCTATTTGTCAAACTAATCCATATTTTACTGAAAGGATTGATTTATTATATTTTTAGCAAATTTTTAAATAAAATCAAGCTGTTGAAATAGCACCAAAAATTTTGAAATCAAAATTATCATAAATTTATTTCATTGAAACCCGTTTTGAGGCATTCTGAAACGAATTATAGAGTTCACCGTTTTTTCATATTTATAAATATATATGATGATAATTTTTCAAAGTTTGCCGCTCTGCCATTTGCAATGTCATCAGCTACTATTATTACAGTACTTTTTATTAGTTTTTTTTAGATATATTAAATCAAAATAGATTGGTAAATTCCTTGGATGATGTACAATTGAAAACAGGAATTTGTAAACCCATAACTGAAGATGCTATGGATTCATAGTGAATTCATAGTTGTCTCTCAGTTAAGAAATGTCAACGGAGAAAAAATATTACTAAATCAACACCCCTTTGCTCCTTTCACTGATATACAATGTAAAATTATTCAGAGTGGGGGCTTAGAAAGACATTTACAAGTCATTTTCGGGCTTCCGGCCAGTGTTTTATGAGAGTTTCAAAGTTTTGCTGCATCTAATCCTTGTGGAGTTTCGTAATAGAGAGTTTGTTCCAAACAAGTTAGTTTAAAAAGGGATGCGACGCCAGAAAGGGTGATGAACGGAATGGAATCACATGATGTTATTAGCAAAATGGAATGTAGGGTGAGTATTGTCTATAATAAGTACGGACAGATTCAATAAAATAATGATAACAATTCTGAATGCCCCTTTTTACGTGTCATTAACGACGATAATAAGGTTCGACGTTTCAGTTTGATGAATCATATTATCTTCTCAGTATTACATCTCATTATAATTATAAGGACAGTTGTGAATTTGTTATATTTACATATTAATATAACACATACATACATAATAACATAACATATTGTTATATTTTTACTAATTATTAAAATCAAATAATTTTATTATATAGGTATTCGTGTTGGTAATCATTATTTCTCACTGGAGTACTTTTATGAGAAGTTTCCAAATTAGGTTTGGAAAAAGTTTAATTTGGTTTGGGGAAAGTTTAATTTAGCTTGAAAAAGGTTTGATTTAGTATGGAAAAGGTTGTATTTGGTCTGGAAATGCTGCATAGATCTACCACACTTGCGGTTTACCAGAGTCCATGTTTTGCGCAATTTTGGTAGTTAGGCAACTTTGCGGTCAAAAAATCGAATGAGGGGTCGTAAATTCATGAAATTTTTAGTAGAATCCAAATCAGCTATAAAAAAGGGGGCACTTCAGCGAAAGTATTTTTCCTGAGATCTAATTTGGTTTGAAAAAAATTTAATTTAGTTTGAAAAAGGCTTAATTAGGTTTGAAAAAGGCATAAACCGGTTTGGAAAAAGTTTAAGTTGGTTTGGAAAAGGTTTAATTTAGTTTGAAAAAAGTTTAATTTGGCCTGGAATTGCTATACATGAATTTTCATTGTTTTTCAACGTTGATTCATAAGGCGCTATCCGTTTCTTGATTTGATTCGATTTTTAGCGGAATTATGGCCGAAATTAGGTTATTTAGCGTGAAAAAAAATCATCTTTTCCAAAAACGAACACTTCCTTAAAAAAAAAAAAAAAAAAAAAACCATCAGGTTTGGGAAAAACATGAAAAAAAAGGACTTCAAACGGTCTTTTTGAGCAGTTGCTTTGAAGTCCTTTTTTTTCCATGATTTCCACGCCAGGTGGTATTTGTGATTTTTCTAAAGGAAGTGTTCGTTTTTATTTTATTTTAACGCCGCCATATCCTATTCCCAGCTGTTAGAAAAAATATTTTCGCTGAAATCTACGCAAAAAATGATGAAGAAGGACGTTGGTCCTAATTTTTTACGCTGAATTCGGGGCAAATGAAGGAGGATGTTACCTTCCTATATAAAAACAGTCAAAAAGCAATGTCGCGATATCTTTGAACCATTATCTAGGCGAAATTCATGATTAGATTTGCATTGCTAAGTTCAGTGGTTTCTCAGTATCTCACACTTGAGTTTTGTAGCCGCTGGTGGTAAGGACAGTCTGTTGAAGGAGGTTGGTTTTAGGAGTTATTGGATAAAGACTGTTGGAACAATGAATTACATCGTGTCAACACATAAATTTAACGAGAGATTAGTGAGGTTCACAGCGGGAACATCAAAGAGGAAATATATTTGTGTATGAAAAGACATGGTCGTAATAAGGGAGAGGCTGAAGCAGAAGAGAAATTATGCTAGCTCAACGGAAGCATGTGAGTGTTGAGTAAATTTAACTTATATTTTTCTTAGAAAACACTCATTTTATGTATAAACAGTCATAGAATCAATGATGATTCATGATATGTGGAGAAAACTGGTATCTAGATGATATTCATGATTATAGGACTTGGCTTTCCGTCTCAAAAATCGCCATAGACAAAAAAAAAAGAAAAAAAAAAAAGTTTTTAATTACACCCGGTTTAAACAATGGGAATCGTATACTTAGGCCCTTTTATCATGATATGGAAAATAACATTTTTTCCGCAATTTTCGGGATATCGACGTGAAACTTGGAGTGTTTTTAGGGTGCACAATACTATGTTTTAAGCACACAAAAAATAAAAAAACGTAAAAAGTTGGATTTCGACTACCCAAAATGGGGACAGAGTATGGAAATACCTATTCGATTTTATAATGCTTAAAACAGTAAGTTTCAGGCGCCCCAAAAACACTCTCCAAGTTTCACTTCGATATCTCAAAAATTGTGGAAAAAAGTTGCTTTCCATTGTGATAAAAGGGACTAAGTATACGATTTCCAGAGCTTAAAAGAGCGTTACCCACGTAGATGAAAATGGTGAGAATAGTTTAAAATGGAACGTAACGAACTAGTTGAAAGATGATATTGAACACATGGCTCTAGGTCTTGAGAAAACTGGTTCCCAAAACATGACTGCGGCCACCACGTATCAATTTTATATTTTTAAATAAAAATAGATTCAATTCTGAGAAATGTGATACCATCCATACTCTATTTCGATGTGTTGTTTTCATTCCATGATTTTTCAAAGATTGCACTGGTGACGTCACACTCGTAGGCAAGAGGGACCCGCCCAGGCGTGCTTTGACGTCACCAGTTGTGCGAAACATTGAAAAATCATAGAAAGAAAACTACTCATCGTAAGAAAGTGCGGTTGACGCCAAACTTCTTAGGACGGAATCTCCTTCCATTTAAAATATTTTCGCACCCATGGGTAACGCTTATTGAGTATAACTCGAAATCCATTAATTTTTTTGGGCCTATGGAGACTTTTGTTTCCTATGTTGAGAACAGTTATTCTTGAGAGTTAGAGACGGATCCTATGAAAGCCAAATTCCATTGAAAAAGTGCGGTGTCCCTTGCATTGCTTCGTCCTTTAGTTTCTCACAAATTAACACCTAAGTCTAGTAGCTGTCGGGAACAACATGTAAGTGTGAAGTACCAAAATTTAATATATATTTTTCCAAGGAAACTCTCACTTCATGTAAAAACAGTCATGGAAACAATGATTTGTGATATCTCCGGGCAATTATCTAGATGATATTAATGATTAAATTTGCATTGCTAAGTACATTGGTTTCTCAGTAACTAACACCTAAGTTTTATAGCTGGTGGTAAGTGAAGGAGTTATGGACAAAGACAGTTAGAGCAATGAATTACTTCGTGCCAGCACATAAATTTAGCGAGAGATTTGTGAGATTCACACAGGAAACATCACAGAGGAAATACATTTGTGTACGGAAGGACAAGGTCGTTATAAAGATTAGGCCGAAGCAGAAGAGAAATTATGCTAGCTCACCGGGAACAACACATGAATGTAAAGTACCAAAATTTAATGTATATTTTTCCAAGGAAACACTCATTTCATGTAAAAATAGTCATGGAAACAATGATTTGTGATATCTCCGGAAAATTATCTAGATGATATGCTTGATTAAATTTGCATTGATAAGTTATTGGTTTCTCAGTAACTAACACCTAAGTCTTGTAGCTGGTGGTAACAGTCTGTTGAAGGAGGTTGGTTTTAGGAATTATGGACAAAGACAGTAAGAGCAATGAATTACATCGTGCCAGCACATAAATTTTGCGAGAGATTAGTGAGGTTCACAGTGGAAACATCACAGAGGAAAAACATTTGAGTACGGAAAGACAAGGTCGTTATAAGGAATAGGCCGAAGCAGAAGAGAAATTATGCTAGCTCACCGGGAACAACATATGATTGTAAAGTACCAAAATTAAATGTATATTTTTCCTCGGGAACTCTCATTCCATATAAAAAAGGGTCATGGAAGCAATGATTTGTGATATCTCCGGGCAATTATCTAGATGATATTCATGATTAAATTTGCATTGCTAAGTTCATTGGTTTCTCAGTAACTAACATCTAGGTTTTGTAGCTGGTGAAAGAGGTTGGTTTTAGGAGTTATGGACAAAGACTTAGAGCAACGAATTACATCGTGCCAGCACATAAATTTAGCGAGAGATTAGTGAGGTTCACAGCGGAAGATCACAGAGGAAATACATTTGTATATCGAAAGACATGGTCGTTACAAGGGAGAGGTCGAAAAGGGTCATAGAAACAATGATTTGTGATATCTCCGGGCAATTATCTAGATGATATTCGTATTTAAATTTGCATTGATAAGTTATTGGTTTCTCAGTAACTAACACCTAAGTCTTGTAGCTGGTGGTAACAGTCTGTTGAAGGAGTTATGGACAAAGACAGTAAGAGCAATGAATTACATCGTGCCAGCACATAAATTTTGCGAGAGATTAGTGAGGTTCACAGTGGAAACATCACAGAGGAAAAACATTTGAGTACGGAAAGACAAGGTCGTTATAAGGAATAGGCCGAAGCAGAAGAGAAATTATGCTAGCTCACCGGGAACAACATATGAGTGTGAAGTACCAAAATTTAATGTATATTTTTCCAAGGAAACACTCATTTCATGTAAAAATAGTCATGGAAACAATGATTTGTGATATCTCCGGAAAATTATCTAGATGATATGCTTGATTAAATTTGGATTTCTAAGTTCATTGGTTTCTCAGTAACTAACACCCAAGTTTTGTAGCTGGTGGTAAGTAACAGTCTGTTAAAGGAGGTTGGTTTTATTTGTTATGGAGAAAGACTGTTAGAGCAATGAATTACATCGTACCAGCATAAATTTAGCGAGAGATTAGTGAGGTTCACAGCGGAAACCTCATTGAAGGAATATATTTGTTTATTGAAAGACAAGGTCGCTTTAAGGGATAGGCTGAAGCAGAAGAGAAATTATGCTAGCTCACCGGGAACAACATATGAGTGTAAAGTACCACCATTTAATACATATTTTTCTTAGGAAACTCTCATTCCATGTAAAAATAGTCATGGAAACAATGATTTGTGATATCTCCGGAAAATTATCTAGATGATATGCTTGATTAAATTTGGATTTCTAAGTTCATTGGTTTCTCAGTAACTAACACCTAAGTCTTGTAGCTGGTGGTAAGTAACAGTCTGTTGAAGGAGGTTGGTTTTAGGGGTTATGGACAAAGACTGTTAGAGCAATGAATTACATCGTGCCAGCACATAAATTTAGCGAGAGATTAGTGAGGTTCACAGCGGAAACATCACAGAGGAAATATATTTGTGTATGGAAAGACAAGGTCGTTAAGGGAGAGGCCGAAGCAGAAGAGAAATTATGCTAGCTCACCGAGGGGTGCTCCTGGCCTTTGGCATTTTGAAGCGCTTTGTGTGTGGCGGGCGGGGTCTTGGAGTCCTGAGGTCCAGAGCCAGCAGGTGTCGTTCCTCCGGGAGATTTGCTCCCCCCGCTCCCAGTGGTACTGAAACAGTCGAGGCAACATCTGATGATAATATAGACAGTTCATTGCTACTTGGGAGGGTTAAGGGCTCAATGAAAATATAGAGCAACGGACAAACAGAAGAACAAGAAATGTTAATTAATTCGAACGTAATACAACACAAAGATATTGGTAAATAATGCATGCATTACTGGGACGTCCCTAAATGGATTGTATACGACGAATAAGAGAAACAACAAAAATATCATGACGTCTAGAAATTACCCTTTCCCACAGTAAATTTCCATCATGAAACATCCAATGGTGCAATAGCATCATACCATCGGTCTAGTAGACCAATTTCAAAGCGATAACAAACGTGTATAAATCTTGTAGTATAAACAGGGTGTCCAAAAAAGATTCGTCAAAACTTAAGGGATCAATTTTAGAGCTCACTTCCGATCAAAAGTTTTTCAGGGAGATTTTTTTTAAAAGCTTTGTTTCCGATTTATCAAATTTTAACGATTTTTTTCGTGTGTTCGACCTTGCCTCACTAAAATGACAATAACTTCCTTAATTGACTAAGTAAAGGGAAAATTGAGGAATACCGTTTGAAAAATCTAATTTTTCATCAGATAGACAGCCAAACATTTTTTCAAACCCCTTTCTTGTAATTTTTTGACTCTTTTAAACTTAAAACTTGTTAATTTTTAAGTGTATTCAGACGAAATTTTCTCAACATTTCCTCCAATTTTCTGTTAGGGAAAATCGATGGAGTCTTCGGGAAAAACATCTTCAAACTGTCAGCTTTTGTACAGTTTAGTCAATTTTACTTTAATTTGCTAATTGAGGGAGAAAAGTGTATTTGCATATCGAAAAACATGGTTTTTTCCTATGAAATCGAGGGTTTTTTGAAAAATTACCCCCCTAAGAAAATACGAGTTCGGGTCCAATTTCTACGCATTTGTTCACGCTGAATCGAATGCGAACACTTGCAGATCTCCACAACTCTACAAATTTTTTTTGGGTTTCCGCATATTTTGAAGGCCATTTTAAAGATACATTACGTTTGTACTGGAAATTATGAATCCAAAGTAGGTAATTAATAATAATCAATCCATAACAACCTACAATATAATGTTTGGAATTATGTTCCCCAGCAAAACATTCATTTAAAAATAAGGTAACCCATCACTGGCTTTTGGCAACTAAAAAGTCTTACTTCTTGCGGTAGGCACCTTGAAAGGTGGTAATTTAAGGTTGAGAATTTTAATGATATGTACAAACCATTAGTTAGGTAATCAATGGATTCATTATTTATATAAACTACTTATACGAACTTATTAAAGAAAGCTGTAGTATCTACCAACAAATTTTATCAACTACGTACTTGTGGATGAGCCGTGTTGCACGGATTATAAACAACCTCAAGCATCATGAATACAAACTTCTCACAAAGTCCCCGGATTCTTCACCCAAGTTCACTGAACAAAAACTTTCTTTTTTTGTCCTGCCGTTCAAGTTTCCGTTCTTTTCAAACCAGGTAAGGTAGGTACATAATCAAAGCTACAAGTTATTCCCCACAGTTATGAGTCCGAAAACTTTTTGTAAGAAAACTCTCGCCCACTACAAACGACGTCGTTTGGCTCGACCCCAAATGAGCCTTCCAAGTTACTGTTGCCCCTCAGGTTTTGCTAAGGATTATAGGATTATTCAATCAGCCTTCTGACTTCGCGTGGGCACTACCAATTTAGTCGTTTTGGGACAATTCTAGTCTTACTGTCTCAATGATACTTGGATTTGCGATTGGCTTGAACTGTTTCTTCTTGTGAATTTTTTAATTCTGTTCTAGTCCTCTGGTATTTTAAGGAGATCTACAACGCATCTAGGAGTGCTGAGATAAACTGCTGTAAGTATTTTAAAAGGCATAGTTTCAAGGTGCTATTTTAAACCCATTTCCCGTGAATACATCCCTTCTGGATTAACCTGCACTCCAGGTGCACGGCAAACAGCTCATAATATTTCGAATTTCCATGTATGTCATCTGCACATGTGAATTGAATGCACGTATCGCGCATCGATTGGCAATTTAAACGCAACAACTATTTATATACATGATTTATCAGCACTCAAAATGGGGGAAATGGGTTTAAAATAGCACCTTGAAACTATGCCTTTTAAAATACTTACAGCAGTTTATCTCTGACTCACTCAAATTTTCTCTCAATAAACCCTAGCGAATACGAGATTCAAAGAAGGGGTAAAATAACTTGAGGAATAACTACCTCGTACGTTCGCGGCCCAGATCCCTCACTAAGTTTGAAAAAACTGGTTGTCTAGTAAGATTTCAATCGATTCTATGAGAAAAAACTATTGAAAACGATAACGGTACCAAACTCGATTTATGATGATTGGACAATGACTGATATCAGTGACAACGACGAAGAGATTGTAACTTGTAAAGCAACCATAGTGGTTTCAGATGATTCTGTATTATCGAAAACTATTGAAAACAATATTTACCAAAATCGATTTTCGGTTTATTTGATGACGTCATATTTTCATCAAGGACAAATTTTAAAGCATATATATAGTGGTTTCAGTTAATTCTGTGTAGATTTTGTGTTGATTCCAATGAAAACGATACCAAACTCAGGTTTCAGTTGATTTGACAACGATCGTCGACGCCGTCGACAAGTTCCTTGCGTCAGATCGTCACGAAAAACTATACAGCTAATTCCGGATAATAAATACTACATATACAAATGTACATTTGATTCAAGAATAATATTATATCAGTATCTCCGTGTTTTCAGTATCTTATCTTACACGCATCTTTATACATATTTCCGAACAGTCTTTGAAATTGTGAAGAACTTCGTGGTCCGATTTCAGTGTTAGACGGCTCATTCGAATCAGCACGGCCCCAAGTTTGTTGCAAAAGTGTCGCCGTTCGTCTCTATACCCACCTTGATGTCCTTATCAACGAGAGTTGTTTATTAGGCTGTGGCGGTAACAACAGTTGCCATCAATTCAAATCAAAGTCTTCATACATAATTCCGAATCAGCACGGCCCCAGGTGTCGGTAAGTAAGAAACGTAGAGATGGGGTCTTTTCTGATCAGCTGAGTGAGCTAAATTCTTTCCTGTTCACTGTAGGAAGTTGAAATTTTATAGGAAGACTCTCTGGGACATTAAAAGACGAGTGAAGTTATGGGGTCCTTTCTGATCAGCTGAGTGAGCTAAATCCTTTCCTGTTCACTGTAGGAAGTTGAAATTTGATAGGGAGGCTCTCTGTTTATTAGGCTGTGGCAGGAACAACAGTTGCCACGGTAAGTAAGAAACGTAGTGTAGTTACTAACATCTGGGAGAGTTATTTCTGAACGATCTTTGAAATTGTGAAGAACTTCGCGGACCGATTTTAGTGTTAGACGGCCCCAAGTGTCGCCGTTCGTCTCTGTGCTTATCTTGATCGTGTTCTAGATTAGGGCTTTCCAAGCCCTAACAGGCCTGTAGTTATAATATATTCTCTAATACAGTAAGAATTACCCTAAGTGTTGGGATTAATATGGCTGTGTCGTTTTGCTGTTTTACACAGCTGCTTAGCGTCCTCTGCTATGCAGTTCCGTGGTCTATCTCTGTTCTCAGCTCCCAAGCCTCCATATACGCTCCTAGTTGTGAATCTTTCTGCCGCTTTTACTTTAATTACATTCATGTTCATTTTCATCTAAAAGTGCTATTTCATTCACTAGAACCTCGACCTTCACAAGTACCTTGTTTCTCCGATCAAGGAATCAAGGTGAGAAGCATATTTCTGTATTAAACATAAATATATGTTTCTCAATGCGGTGTAAATGTTTTGGTAACTTCGACTCTAAGAATAAGTTACTAGTTTTTATTCTGTGAACCGACAACTAGTAAATCATTAGCGCCTCCAGTTAACTTATGGTAGCTAATTATTTGATGCGATGGAGCAGGAAATTCAAATGATCGAATATCAATAATTTGGTAGAGGAGTGGACAGTTCCTTTGAAAACCCCAAGAGCAGCGATGAGGAATTCCCGTCATCGGTTATTCAAGGTCGATATTCCCAATTACTGCACTTAAAACGCTAGAGAATTCAAGCTAGATTACATGATAGATCGCGAGGTTGTGAAAGGGAACCATCACAGTATCCTTCAATCATTCAGGTCATATCACCAAGACAAATCAGTACGCATAAAGGGAGGTGCATATCAGTATTGCATGATACTGCTTGCTAGATAATAATACACGGGCAAAAGCAGTGTTATCGCCTGCATACCGCGTTATTAAGGGGATCACCTTGCTGGGAACCCTTCACACAGGCGAACGTGATGGTTGGAAATGCGGTAAATGATTACTTCCTGCTGAAGGCTATCTATATTGAAATACTTGAGCAAAAATGGAGAGCTAAGACGAAATCTGGAATGAAAAACTAAATACTCTGTGTTCAGGGCCCATGTATTAATTTACGGTACAAAGAAATGTGGTGACACAAACTACTTGAAGCTAAGGAGAAAGTTAGAAGGGGTGGGCGGGAGACTGCATATATTTATGGCGAGGTCTATGATTATTCCGAATGAGTGAATCAAGAATGCACCAGTTGGAAGGTGAATAATAGTTTGTTTAAAAATATGAAAACAAAACATATTTTTCTGGCCATGACGCAAGAAAATCAATTTGAATAATGATAAGTTAATATTAGAGGACCCACCAAAACCATTAGTACTCCATCAACACTCCAAGTACTTTGAATTACGAATATATGGAACTGCATATGATTCCATAACTATGATTCCATTCCATAACATGGAACAAAGCTTATGATTCAAAGTCACCTGTCGGATGTTCATAATGAAAGGTGCAATGGTCAAAACTGAACGTTTAGAAAAGAGGTTTCATCGAAAATATAAGGGTAACGTTATCAGGTCAAGTTGTTACGTCTCGTTGACGTCGTTTATTGTGAACCTGACGGTTTCGTACCCCGTACCCCTTGCAAAGCTTTACGTGCTTCACACTATATGGAACAGCCGTTCCATAACACGTGGAACTGTACATGGAACAAATAATACAGATAAAACTATCATATACGTATCTTTCTGAAGAAAAGAGTACTGTTTCGACGGCCTGATGATGATGATCTTTTTACATCGAAAGTGCTCGCTTCTGGTACTCGATTCGCTAGTGATGATGGACTCTTCCGAATGGTACGAAAATGATAATTTTACTGTTATTACTACGGAAAAGACCCTTTAGACCTAATACTTATACGAACTTTACAATTTCGTACTCCGATAGTACTCCTTTCAATACTCCACGTACTTCACATTATGAATATATGGAACAGCCCAATAGCGTATATTATACCGTAAATGGAACAAGTAAAACATCAATGTTGAAATAGAATAAAACTCTCGTTTCACAGTCACCTGTTGGACATTATATGTAAAACGTACAATGGTCAAAATGAACAGAAGTTTCATTGAAAATATAAATACTCATCTTTAAACGAATCGAGTTGCTACGTTTCTTCACCGTAGTTAGTTGTAAGCCTGACGATTTTACACCCCCTTAGTGTTAGTCCCATTTCATAAATTTACATACTTCACATTGTAAGTTACCAATTGCGTAAATGCTATAAATACGAGACCATAAAACAGATTTTTTAAATCTTTAAATGAGGAGCTGACATAGAAAAGCAGTTAAGTCCAAAAATCAAATTTCATAGGAACTCCCTCTGAACTCTTATCAGATTTTTTTGGACATAATCTCTTCTCCATGCAAACGTTACACATTTATTCAGGGTGCGATCTAGCAAGGACGGGAGGACCTAAGGCCGTTGTCGTGACTGGTAACTTGCACTTCGACAAAAAAAAATGATCTATAGATTTTTTGACTTAACTGCTTTTCCATGTCAGTTCCTCAAATGGAACAGATCTGACATTCCACCTGTTGAGTAATTATTATTAAATGCGTAGTGGTTAAAATTGACTTTGTAGTGAGGGAGGGATGGAGGGAGGGAGGGAGAGGGAGAGAGAGAGAGATATGGGGGGGGGGGGGGCTAGATCTAACATATAAGGGTAACGTTATCAGATCGAGTTGCTACGTCTCGTTGCCGTCGTCCGTTGTAAACCTGAAGATTCAGATCTCCCACTTATCTAAATTGCCGCGTTCTCACATGAGCGGGTGGACGGGGAGGAGGAAGCGGTTCTGCCGCCGACCCCGGCAGTCGATCCTCCGCTATCTTTCAGCGTTTTCCCAACCTGCCAGAAGGGCGGGCTCCACCGCAGCCTTCACCTGTATCTATTATATTGCCAGTGCCAGGCCTCCCCTTGGCACGTGGGGGCTCCCCGATCCCCTCGCCCCGTTCCGGCAATCCATTCGCTTTTCAATCTTCTTTTTCGTTAGGCCGCCCAGCGATTCATCTTCCGAAACCGTGTGATCTGTCTGAACACGCCGTCACCGGGAATGGAAATTCCTGAGTAATAACGGAATCGGGATTTCCATCCAGCATTTATTCCTGGAAGGTTCTCGAGGAGTAGATAGTTTGTTGCTGTTGTGATGCCATTAGCTCATCATCCGATGATCTTTGGTTTATTATTTTCAATAATGAACCTTTGTAATCGACCCAAAAAAAAGAAAAAAAAGCCACAGTTCCTTTGAGCCTGACGGCTAAAATTAAAAAACATGGATATGCTTTAGCCGTACACGACTCACTCCTCGTCGATTCTCTGAACCCGACCCCCCATCGGCCTCTGAACTCTGTTTATCATTCTGCCATCAATCCTAAAACATGGAATCATGTTTTAGCTCCTCGCTCTCACTTTATTATAGAAATGATCACGACCATTGAGCTCTTGTGAGATGATGATCTCCTGATAGAAACTCGCGAGTAAACATTCACTTTATTATAGAAATGATCACGACGATTGAGCTCTTGTGAGATGATGATCTCCTAATAGAAACTCGCGAGTAAACATTCACTTTATTATAGAAAGAGGCTAAAGAGGCTACATACGAAATTACAGCTTCCTATAGTGTAAAGTATAGAAATTACCTATTAAAATAATTTAACCACCGCTTCACAAATCTAACAGTTCTCGCAATATTCGGATCACCTGCTATGAATCACATAATCGAAACACCAGCTCAATGAAATCATCAGAAATTAACAAGCGGTTGCAATCATGTTCACAATATCAATAATTGAGAATGATCACCTGTGTGTAAACAATAAATTATTCATATAACCATGCTCATAACTCAGCTTGTTGGCCACGCACTTCGCAGTAGTTAATATGGTTGGATAAATCGAGAGCTTTCGAACGAATGGTCAACGAATTTTGTGGGATGAAAAACGACGAAGTATCATATCCCTAGCAACGACTCGGTTGTAAGCGGAAATCATCACAATTATTGGCGCTACTTTCGTTGCACTCTCGTGGGACATTTTTCGGTAGTTAGGTCACGGCTAAAGCATATTCATGCTAAAAAAAAAAAAAAAAAAAAAAAAAAAAAACGGATGTTAGTCCTATGGTTTACACATTATTAGTTCGTTATGGTTACTTAGCATCATGAGTTTATAACTGAGCGTAATAAATCACCGTTCCTTGACACTACTGAGGCTTAGGGATTATGAGATGGTGTGATAAAATGAGAGCATTCCAAAAAGTGGCTAACGATTTTCCTGCTATGAAAACTAAGGGAGTTACACTTCCCTAGTAACGCATTGGTTGTACGTGAAAATCAATAGAAAACCCCACCGTGACGTGACGCTCGTGACGTGACGAAAACAAATGGAAACGTCCTGTTGATAATTTTCAAATGATAGACAGTTTTAACCCCCCCCCCCCCTCCCCTTCAAAATTTGTTGGTTTACGTTTCAAGTAGCTACAAACCGATTGGTTGCTAAAAATCTTGAATCATTGACAGTTTCGGATTTCTGCGTGGTTACTGGCGTTCATTTTAACGTAGAATACGTTTTCAAGGAGATCTAAAAAGATGACAAGCAACAGCGAGATATATTTACAAAGAGGCTTGTGTTACCGTTACCTTGTAATCTCCGAATTTATTTTGTAAACATTATTCAAGACCACGACGGCGTTTCAAGACTTCCATTTTGGTTTATTATTTTCAATAATTGAATATCGACCAAGAAAAACAAATTTTTACCCCCCCCCCCCCCTTCAAATTTGTGGGTTTACTATTCAAGATGCGTAGAATCCAAAAATCGAAAAAAAAAAACCGTCCGTCCACCGTACGCCGCACAGTGGATGGAAACAGCAGTTTTTGTGCAAAAACCTCTTAGATTAGCCAAGTGGTTGAACTTGATCTGCATTTTGATGTTTTTTGGAGTGCTGAGTCGATTGAAACCATTCCCAACTCGCTAACTATAATGGCTAATCGGATAGCATCGTTTTAGCGAATTTTCTTAGAGAATGAAGCTATTGCAATGGCTCCAAAATTTTTAAAATAAAAATTTAAAAAATTTTTCATCATGGAAATCCGTTTTGAAGTATTCTGAAACGATTCCTGGATTTTAACGCTTTTTTATATGTATATAAATTTGTATATATAAGAATGCCCTGCTTTCTACATTGGAAAAGCCGAAACCAGTCATATCCCTTATTACTACACCAAGTATCTACTACCAAAATGATAACTAGTAAAAAAAAAGGTGAGGCGATGAAGGGCAAATGAGAACCTTTTTTCATTTTTCATAGCGCGAAAGCTGAATCAATAGTAAATCAAGCTGAATAATTATTTTGAAGGAACGTAAGTATAACCGAAATGGGTTACTTTATTATTTTTTATTCACCTGATGTAAAATCGTTTCTTCCAAATTTGGGTATCGTTCGCGCAGATCCTTCTCAAAATCACTTCCACTCAAATAAAATCTCGCAAAGCACTGAATATGGAATTTCAAGAGATATATTTTTTACCACGATGTTACGATTTTCTTTTTCCACAATGAGTGTTTAAATGTAAGGTACCACGCTTCCGCTGACGTTGAATGATTTGATAGTGATAGAAGACTACTCTCAAAGAACTATTTTTCAAGACGAAGAATGAATCGTAACATTCGTTCTCGGGACAAGGTTCGCACCTAGTGGTTTATTTACTCTGACTCGTCATAGCAGGAGTTGATAGGCGGGTGCCGTCACATACCTTCCTCAACGTTTTCGTTCATTGTGATCACCGACGGCGGAGAACGGCGATCAAATTAATACGCAAGACACCTGAATGAGTGCGTAGTCGGATTATTCCAGTCCCAGGACGACCGGAGATGACCTGCACTTTTGGCACTCTATCAAAGTTAAATAATCACATGATTATTCCAAAAACCCTCATTATCACTGCTTACTCTTGGTGAAGCACCAAAAAAATGTGAAAAAATGATCAGGTACACCTAAACGTGTATAGAATACATGGTATATTTCGTCTTGGGGAATTTCCCCAGTTTTGGAGGCGTAATAAATCATCAATACCTGCTACACCAAAACCTTAATTTCAAGCATACGACCAATTATCACACTCAATGCCTCCTCAAAAATTTCTACACGCCCAAATGGGGAAACTAAGGGCTAAGTTTGTGTCTGAAGGTATCTAGGAACAATATAAAAATGGAAAAACATTTTTATTAATGCTTTCATTTTTTGAGGTTTTTGCACGCTTCCATCCACTGTGCGCCGTCCGAAGCTTTTTTCAAAAAGTATTGGACAAAACTTTGAAAAATTTGGCTAAAAAATCATTTCTCGGCCGGGGATGTGCCAGTAACATTGGCATCGCGTTCGATCAACGCCAAAGAGTAGAAGCTAAAAACAAATATTCAAAAATCGAGATCTTGACATTTTCCTAGTTAACAGTAATAATTATTGGAGTTTCATTTATAGGTATCTGCTCAAAGAATCGAACGAAACCACCCCGGTCGCTATGCGTTTTTTCGTTTGCTTTCCCAAAGGGCTAAAGCATCGACAAGAAAAAAGTTCAGTCATGCAGCATGACCCCATGAGCGAATTTTTGAAGAAATCTTCGATTATTTCGATTTTTGACTGATTTTTCAACTTTGAAATTTTTGAAAACTTGATACATATTCTTATAGAAAATTTTACGCTGATTCCGAATATACCACATGTTAGTATGCTGAAAAAATTATTTCGCACAACAAATCGCAAAAAACAGGCTATTTTGAAATTTTTGACTACATTTTTGAAAATTTCAACCCGAAGATGTAATCCGATCATGCTGGCCAACAAACTTGAACTTTCGTTTTGTGTCCTTAACATTTTAAAATTTGTTTGAAGTTTCTAGCACAATTCTACGGACAGTTATCGTCTGGAATGACACATACATATATACATACATACATACATAGAAAAATGCGTTAAACTTCAGAATATGATTCAGAATAGCCTGAAACGGATTTCTACATAAAAAGTTTTCAAAAAATCACATTCTACAAATTTTGAGGCGAGAGCAATAGCTTAATTTTCTTCAAAAATTCGCTAAAAGACATCAACACGGGAGTGAATCTTTTTTTTTTTTTTTTTAATTAAAGCGTATGCAACCTTTAAGTGGTCATGGGCGCTGAATACATTTGATGCAATTAACGAAAAAATGTTATAGTTTGTAGAACATTGATAATGTTTTCAACTTTTGAAATAAATTGTTCAAATGTGAGGAATTGTTCCCTATCAGTTCTTCAAGATTTCTTGGTGTGTCTGGTTGTAGATCACAAAAAATTGGACATCGTGGAGTGAATCGTAACCAGAAAAGGATATCGAAAATCGCCTTGAAAACAATGGCAATTGGATGAGCTGATAATATAATTCCATTGGAATTCGGACTTCCCGAAATCGAGTTTATACTCTCTCAAGAAGATCAATGATCTGCGTATAAAAGACAGAAATGATCTAAAATGAAATGATCTAATACAGAAATAATAAACCTTTGTGGAATAATTTGCAGCATTTTTCTTAGTTTTTGCCACAACAAAGGTAGTTATTATTTCGTTTATACGGCCCATTTCGAACATTTTCCGTTCTTACGACGTCCGGGCGGCCACAACGCTGGACTCCACGATATCGTCCCCTTTTCGGGGCACGAGGGAAATCAAAGGGGATGGCGTTAGATTGCTTTTTAATAGCTCCCTCGTCTCGGAAGCAACATGTGTCTCGTGATGAATCACAAAGGCAATATCACCGCGTTACTGTCAAAACCCAGGACACATTGTCAGGTGCCCACACAATCCCACGAGCGCGATGCTAATCGGATCATTCACGGAGATTAACGTTGTCAGCGTTGCTATGGGGTTTCCAAATTCCAAATGATGATTGATTCATTCACCTTCCATCTACCGATTATTAATATTTTTTATTTCCTTTCGACTGTTTAAGCCTCACTTTAACCAGAAGGGTCATTAGCTGTATTGAACAAGGCGTCTACGGGGACAGTGGAAGTGGCACGATTCTAAGGGGAGCCATGTTGCCATCCTTGACTAAAAAGGAGACCCATCATGGACTCGGGGGGGAAAAAATGAGGGGTACAGTGATGACCACTGTTTAGCCCCCAAAGTGGATTTAAATAAACCCAAAAATAAAGTATACTACTAATACCAGATGCAAAATAGGCTAATAACTATATACATGCTACTATATACAATGATAAAGAATGATGATAAAAAATGATGCTACTATATACAATCAGCAAAGTGAAATAAAACTACGACTAGATGTATATAAATATATCACGGATCAGATATCACAGTTCGTAGTAGAGCTCAGCGGCGATCAAGTACAACAACAGGGTACCACTAGCAGAGCTGTGGGCAGTGACACTGGCTGTTCGACACTGCCAATTATTGGGAGTTGGGAATTATGTGATCTGTAGCGATTCACTAAGTACCATCGTGGCGATTAGGAACTCATATTCTGATGATCTCCTGATACAATGCCTACGTGGATCGCTACATTGGGACGTGGACATTGGGCTCAACCATAACTCTTATGTGGGTATTCATGGCAATGAGAGTGCAGGTGCCCATGAAAGAAGAGTCATTGGTGATAACTCCATTGATATGTTGCCTATACGCATTGAGGGTCAAACCTCCAACATGCAACATAAAGCCAATTCCATCTACATTCACAGAGATTAACGTTGTCAGCGTTGCTATGGGGTTTCCAAATTCAAAATGATGATTGATTCATTCACCTTCCATCTACCGAATATTACTATTTTTTATTACCTTTCGACTTTTTTTTTTTTTTTTTCCAAGATTTAAGCCACACGTCAACCAGAAGGGTCATTAGCGGCATTGAATAAGGTGTCCAAAGGAACACTGGAAGTGACAAGATTCTAAGGGGAGCCATGTTGTCATCCTTGACTAAAAAGGAGCGCCCTCATGGACTATACTGGCAACTCGGAAGGGAAAAAAATTAGGGGTACAGTGATGCCACTGTCCAGCCCCAAAGTGGATTTAAAAAAACCCAAAAATAAAGTAATACTACTAAGACTAGATGTAAAATAGGCTAATGACTATCTACATACTACTATAAACAATCAGCAAAGTGAAATAAAACTACGACTAGATGTATATAAATATATCATAGATCAGATATCACAGTTCGTAGTAGAGCTCAGCGGCGCTCAGGTAATATAACAGGGTACCACTAGCAGAGCTGTGGGCAGTGACACTGGCTGTTCGACACTGCCAATTATTGGGAGTTGGGAATTATGAGATCTGTAGCGATTCACTAAGTACCATCGAGGCGATTAGGATATTCTGATGATCTCCTGATACAATGCCTACGTGGATCGCTACACCAAGCCACGGCATTGGGCTCAACCATAACTTTTATATGAGTATTCATGGCAATGAGTGTGCAGATGCCCTTGTAAGAAGAGTCATTGGTGATAACTCCATTGATATGTTGCCTATACGCATTGAGGATCAAATCTCCTACATGTAACATAAAGCCAATTCCATCTGGCATGAGCAATGGCAGGGTGAGGTCACTGGTCTGCGTGGACTTGAGCTCGGTGGGCCCTTCGTAACCCTACTTTCAAGGAGGAATCGAATAGTGGTCAACCGGGTTGCCACTGGCCATACCCGTCTTACTCAAAGACACCTGCTTAGTGCAGAATCTCGAGATGTGTGGGAGGTGTAGGGGTGATATGTCCATCGGCCACTTTCTGAAGGACTGCCCAGCCCTTGTGGACCTCCGCGTCCAGCATCAGCACCCTCAGTGGGTTGACGTTTTATCCGGACCAGACAAGGTCCGACCTTTCGACTGTATGGATTCTCGCTAAATTCTCTCCTTTTCATTACTATGTACCTAATTTACGCAGAATACACAAATGATATGAATAAAAGTGGCGAAATCTGCGGATGTGTCCCTGCAGGGAGGTGGGATGAGGAGATGAAACACTTCAATCCTTCCTTCCCCTGTAAGGGAGCGTCTTTATTAAGTGAACCGGTTTCGGCCCGTTAGCTTGGACCCTCTTCAGCACAAAACAACAACCCCCTCTCCTTTTCGCTGCAGGATGTTAAAATTTGATAGGGAACCTTTTTGGTACACAAAGAGACGAATAAAATGATCAGCAATTTTATGTTCAGATGAGTGAGTTGAATTCTCTCCTATTCGCTGTGGTATGTTGAAATTTTACAAGGAGCCTCTTTTGGAGATCAAGAGGCGAATGAAATGATGGGCTCTTTCCTGATTAGCTGAGTGAGCTAAATTTTCTCCTTTTCACTGTTGGATGTTGAAATTTTACAGAGAGCATGTCTGTCTCTGAGACATCGAGAGACGATAACGAATGAAATGATGGGTTCTTTTCAGATCAGCTGAGTGAGGTAATATATAAACTCACATTTTGTCATGGTAGTTAATTATATGTACCTAGTTAGTTAATAACATGTGGAGGAGAGACTATCAAGTAATTACCTAATTTGAAATTGTTGAGAATATTATCATCTAAGTGAGCTTCGGAGCAAATTTCTTATCCATTCAACCTATTTTATGTTTATTTTACCCAATTTATAGGACTACTGACACGTTTTACCATTCTAAGACGATATCCATACCATACCTAATTAACAAAATTCTATTTTATCCAAAAGAATCGAAAAAAAGTAGATTCAAGTCCGTATTTTCGTAGGTTCACTCCTGTTCATTCAGAATGTCATAAACTTTAATAAAAAACAATCTTTCGTTATGATTTAAAATGTGTAGTACCAACTCGAAGTTTAACATAACGTTAACAAATAATTATAAAGTTTGGTCTCTCGACTGCTTAGCTCAAATATAGACTTTCCGCAAAATGAATTAAACTTTTCGCGAATTGAATTAAATTTTCTGCAAATTGACCTTGGGCGAACCTGTTGTTTTAGTCAAGACAATATGTAAAACATCAACAAAATGTATATATTGTAACAAATCATGCAAGTGAGGGAATGAGCAATAAAAGCGTAGATTTAAACATAATCCAGCACCGCATGAAGTTAATCTGAGGGTAAATTATTTATCTATTAATAACAAAACTGAGCTCGCAACGTATCCATCCATAGTTGAAATTTTATATAATGTATAGGAATTAGTAAGAAGACTTCTAAAAGCAAAAGTTAATGGAGAGGTCGTCCAAGAGCAGCAGTTGGGAGCAGCAGAAACATATCCATCACGTAATTTGCACAAATGCTGAGCCGTGCTATGAGAAGAACTTTGGTACCTACCAAGCAACAGGTAATGTTGTTGATCTTTTCACGTTTAATTCAATTTGCGGAAAGTTTAATCAAACCGCAAAGTTTAATTCAGTTTGCAAAAAGTTCGATTCATCTTGCGGAAAGCCCAATTCAATTCGTGGTTATAATTCCATTCGCGGAAGGTTTAATTCAAAGTGCGAATGCTATATAAGGGCTGTTGGGTTGTCGGTTGGTGTTGTTGGGTTGTTGGAATAGGGTACCGAGGGTGCAACGGTACCTACTAGTACTTCCCTTTATTACACTTCAATTTCATTTCCATACAATTTTAAATAACAGTTCTACATGGTCTGCAATAATATAGTTTTAAAGATAATCGAAGTTGAATTCCATACCTACACTCTTCTTAAGCTCAAGGACTTTGATGTACCTACCACTTATGTATTTAGGTTTAACGCACCCCCTATCCAGAGAATGGTATATACATATACTCAAACGTTGGCCAAGACATACCGTGGTATCATTTCATGACTGAATCTCAAGACAACGACAACCCTCACAAATAATAATAACACAAGGATGTTGGGATGCCGTTAGTCCAAGGGGTTGACCCCAATTATAAAATCGAAGAATCGCTCATAAAAATCCCTCAAAAAACGAAAATAAGGGCCGGTTTATAAATCACATTTATCCAATGGATAAGGGGGATTAATCGGAGGGTTAGCGTTATCCGCCAGATACCACAATAGGGGGTGTTTATCCATCCCTAGTTAAAACCTGTCTGGCGTTTTAATTTATCTGGTCCCTGGACGGCTGGATAACAATTATAACTGGAGGTTAATGAGGTATCTAGACTAACCTCAAACAAGTTAATTTATTTACAAAAATCTTATTAGAATCTCAAGTTTGTTTGTCTTTATTTTTGTACCTCCCAATGGATATATTTGGGCATTTGTCTTCAAAAAGCATCAACGGCGAAGATTCTATCGTAGCATAATTTGTTGAATGGAAAAGAAGACCGTTTATACCTATTAAGACCCCGTGTAGATCACCTAGTAATATGGGACGAGCGCGTATTTTTAATGAGGTTTCGGTTGGACAAGGATACCGTTCTTTACATTCTAACACAGCTCGAAGATAAAATGATGTCCACAACTTACTGATCACAATAATTCATTCATAACAATTCAGGTTGGAATTCGGATATGTATTTCTCTCTCCTAAAATGAAGCAAATTTTATTTGCTGAGCTTGATAATATGATGGACACTGTTGTGGAAATAACGTTACACCTGCTTTTTGCATTTCATGTCTTTACTTTGGCACATGAACGAAAAAAGCGTTAAATAAATGCGTTTTGTACCATGGATTATCTGTCCTTCACCCTCCTACAGCTTTTTGCCACGTAGGTAGGTTCCCATTTCTACTATCTTCACGTCTAAGTACGTTTATTCAAGTACTTGGTATGTAAATGCTTCCGAAGTTTCGTAACTCGACGCCAACCCTTCCACAATATTCTGGCTCACTCGAAAGTGGCTCAGGAACGTTTCATTGTCATAACTCGGTACAACTTCAAGTAAATAATTCTGCACCTTTTGCTTCAGGCACATCTACATTTCGTCTTTGTTGACGAAAACGTTGGTAAAGAACAAACCCCTCGAGATGAGTCAGAATCAAAAAGTTAGTCATACATTTTATGAATCTTTGATAAATACGCGACGGACAGTGGCGATAACAAATGCTAAAATTCGAACGATTTCATTGGTTGTTAAATAAATGCGTTTAAAAAAAGCGTTAAAAAAATGCGTTGAAAAAAGCAGTAGGTTGGTTTTCTGATGATTTCCGCTTACAACTGAGTCGATGCTAGGGAAATGGTACTTCGTCGTTTTTCATTCCACAACATTCGTTGACCATTCGTTCGAAAGCTCTCGATTTATCCAACCATATTATGTTACCTACTGCGAAGTGCGTGTCCAACAAGCTGAGTTATGAGCATGGTTAAATGAATAATTGTTTACACACAGGTGATTATTCTCAATAATTGATATTGTGAACATGATTGCAACCGCTTGTTAACGAGTCTGCAACTAAAGACATAAAATGTCCCAATGTGTTGCAGATTTGTATGCAATCGTTTTTAATAGTTGATGAAGGAAATGTAGCTCCTACTCTACTCTGTGGTAGCTTTATGTGTAAATCGCCCTTATTTTGTCGCCTACTGACACCAATGAGGATGCTAACGGCGCTATTTGCCAAACAGAATTTATCTGAGGGATAATTTTATCCGCTAGGTAATTTGGCATTGATAAACGACTCACATTCTTTATCTGGAGTATAGCGCTATACTCAGTTTAGCTATCCTGCAGTTAATGTAGATAATTGATAAACTGGCCCTAAAGGGGGAAAAAGATGAACCTTGGGAAGAAGAAAAGTAAACCAAGCCCCTTCAGAAACCTCTAACCAAAGCGTATTATATTACACAGAGCACGAGCTCCTCAATACGCCAGTCGACTCAGACTAACTCTTGTTATATTGCCAGAAACCATCCACCCGGGCAATATATTCAAATAAACCCAACAAAAGGAAGCGTGTGGTAAGCGGAGACGTTCGAGTGGAAACAATATTCAATAGAGCGTTTCTTCAAACACTCCACAGGTGTCCGCTCCAAATTATGAGCGTCTTTGTGCGCGATATTATTGTCGAATCGTTTCTGTCGCTTTTCCTCGCCTAATTAGACTTTACACCGCTTAATTTAGACTTCTTACCATTCGATTTATATTTCCACGTTCACTGATTCCGTTTAATTTAAATTTTTTGGTGACGAAAACTGTTTAGAGCACGGGACATAAAATAAACGAAAAACGAAGATTTTAAATCGATGCAGTATATTGAAGAGAACTAAACTACTATTTACACTGGTATATACGATAAGTTTGTCACTAAATCGAAGATAAAGGGAATATTATAGCTTTTCCAAATTAAAATAAACATTTTCCAAATAGGTGAAAAATTTTCCAAATTGAATGACACATTATCCAAATAGATTGGAACATTTTCCGAATTGAATGAAACATTTTCCAAATTGAATGACAAATTTTCCAAATAAAAATATAGATTTTCCAAATAGATCCAAATTTCAACGGTGGCGTACATGGATCGAGTTAGCAGATCCACTGCGAAGGGGCAGGTGGCACTCCTTGGCCATGCAAGGCAAGCACCTATGGGAGGAGACCCTACAAAAAATCACTGGTCCTCCAGGACAGACCTTGAAAAAAGCACCACTTACTACAAATCCCAAAAAGAAAAAAGCCGGACTGATCTCACAGATAAGACACAACGCCCGCCCAATTGACTTTCGTCTTCGCAGTGGATCTACTAACTCGATCCATGGACGCCACATTTGGAAAATGTTTCAATCTATTTGGAAAATGTGTCATTCAATTTGGAAAATGTTTCAGATATTTGGAAAATGTTCATTTTAACTTGGAAAAGCTATATATGTACAAAGGGACGTTGATCACAGTATAACATGTAGAATACGGAGCACTACTATGTTGCCAGGTTAGAGCCAAAGTAGTGTCTACTCGTTAACGCGTAGAGCAGCGTCTAGAGCAAGCAACTGCAGATGCTAGCTCTTCGCGTATTTCTACACGTTTTTTTACACGCATGTACAAGATTAACCAAACGCTACCGTCACGCTAAAGTCTCTTTAGTATTTTAAAGTCAACGATTCTCTTGAATTCGAGATCGAGTTGAAGAAGTTTGAAATCATTTTACACTCTGGTTTATCAGCTATCTTCACAGGCATTGAATAACTAGGTTCGACCTAACAAAAAATAGTATTCGCCAACGCATATTTCGTTGAATACATCGGTTCTCGTCAGATCACCGAAGTTAAGCAACGTCGGGCTTAGTTAGTACTTGGTTGGGTGACCGTCCGTGAGCGCCGCGATTACGACATCTTTTTTATTTTTTGTCTAATTATTCAATTGTTAATAATTTTGTTCAAGTTTACTTAATCAGGCCTCGTGGAATATTCGTTTTGAGTGCCTCCCCTACTTTATCAAATGGTAATTTCTAAGATCTGAGATGGTAGCTACCAAAAATTATACCTACTACCAACCTACTCAATTTGTTATTGAACTGACAACAGCTTTTGTATACAAACTTATCATTCAAACACAAACCTGCTCGTTGTCTGATACAACGTTGGTAGATACAACATTGTAGTACGAAATGTACTTGCGAATGCTTACGAAGAATTGGTATCTACTTTAAAATCAGAAAAGTATTAATGACTGCATTCACTCCCAAGTAGGTGAACAGGATATCTGGCTGTCGGACGAAGTAGGTACTTTGTCCACGTAATCAACGGAATTCGATTTAATAATACGATTATATTTATCACAGGTTTTTACTTTTTTCGACTAAGTGGGTAATTGTGGAAGGGAAAAGTTATTTGACGACAGTCAGAGGGAGGCCGAATACCTAAGCTGTTCTTAAAACTGTGGCCACCATTGCGTCAGGTTATGACGACTACACGTAGGACGGGATTCCAACGAAAGCATTTTTCCCGCCTACGAGTAGGTTGGCAATTTTCCCGCACACGAGTAGTTCTACGAGTTGACGCGTAAATTCGCGCATGCGCTGTTGGTGTTTCAGTCTTTTCGTGTACACGGGTAGAAAATTACGGAAAGAACAAAAAACTCTCTATTATTGATGAAAAATACCACATAGTAACAATAAGTAAGCAAACTTCAGGGCGCATTTACCATACATCGAGCTAAATATATTGTTCTTCAAATAATACAACTGCTAATTTACAAAATATGGTGCCTGCGACAGCTGTGAAATAGCTTTGTTCTTACTGTCTCAGAACTCGAGAACACTGGGAAAGAAAGTCTCGCTCTGAAAGTTTTATGCGGAGCCCTAATAGGATTGATTAACTTTTCGGGGTCCGTCCTTCCACCAGGGTTCCCCGTCACCTCGCCAATTAGGAAAGTCCGTCTCAACAATTCAACAACTCGAATCAACTACTTACATCCTCATGTCGTTCCACTTCTGCTATAGAATACCGATTGAATATTATTTAGTTTTACAGGGAAGTTTCGGCTCGAACTTTCGAAAAATTATTCATGTAAAATTGGTAGATTAAGTTGAAAGTTTTAACCAAACGAGTGTTTCACAAATAATTCACGACAATATATCTTCCAGGAAGTTTTTAGTAGCCTTTTACAAGAACTGCAACAGAATATTCAGGATTCGATAACGTTTTAGCGAATTTTCCAAGAATTTGAAAAGAAATAAAACTATCGCTAACTGAAATTTCTCTCTAAAATTGAAATTCAACGTCAACATTTTAGAAGGAGGATCAGCAGCATGAGATATGGTGTGCTGCTTATTTCGTACATACAGACAATTTTTGTTTTTTAGTTCGACCGTTTTGTAGTGAAGAAAGTGTTGTCCATTTCTGCAAAAAAAACTCGGACCCCCGGTTACCTCTATTTACACTCTTCGCACGAAATTATTGAAACACAGAATGTGTTTTAGCTCACGCGTTTCACATAAACCCGTCTTCAATCTTAGGTTGAAGATTGGTTAACTTCCAATAGTGAGATAATAACTTACAATATAACTCATAAACCGCGTCATAACAAAATATCGCATAGGTTACACCAGGTTACACGATCCTTAGTTCCGTATCATCGGTATCCATGTTGTCGTCCCAGATTTCGTTCCAGATTTTGTTACGAAATTTCGTTAGCTTTTTTGGCTAGTTAGTCCATGGCTAAAACACATTCCATGGCTTTGGAATTCACTCAGCTGATCAGTGATCACCCAGGCGTCTTCAGCATTCTCCCTTGACCCTCCCTCTCAAATTTCAGCTTCCTGCGTTGAACAGGAAAGAAAATGGCTTTGGAGCTCACTCAGCTGATCAGTGATCACCCAGGCGTCCCTTGAGCCTCCCTCCCAAATTTCAGCTTCGGTTACATAGGTTACACGATCCTTAGCTTATTTAACCACCGCTTCACAAATCAAACCGTTCTCGCAATATTCGGATCACCTGCTATGAATCAAATCATCGAAATACCAGCTCAATGAAATCATCAGAAATTAACAAGCGGTTGCAATCATGTTCACAATATCAATTATTGAGAATGATCACTTGAGTGTACACAATAAATTATTGAAGTAACCATGCTCATAACTCAGCTTGTTGGCCACGCACTTCGCAGTAGTTAACATAATATGGTTGGATAAATCGAGAGCTTTCGAAAGAATGGTCAACGAATTTTTGGGGATGAAAAACGACGAAGTACCATTTCCCTAGCAACGACTCGGTTGTAAGCGGAAATCATCAGAATGTTGTCGTCACAGATTTCGTCCCACATTTCGTTTCAGATTTCGTTAGCTTTTTTGCCTAGTTAGTCCATGGCTAAAACACATTCTGTGTTAAAAAAAGGATGTTAGACCGGTTACGACAGTTACGCCATCATTGGTTAAAAAAAGTTTACTAGTATTTACTTAAGAAAGGGACGTTTAGGGTTCATTCTGATGGCTCAATGTTCGTTCTGATACCCTACCTCCCCCAGGCTCGCCAAAATGTTGTGAATTGGATTACGTTCTAGCATGGAGTTTAGTATGACGGATACGGGGCAGGATCCACATCACCAAATACAATGAGAACAAAGTGATTCAATGGATAGCTTCGTTAAACCCTGACAGTACATATTGTGCTGCTATGAGGAGTTCCTTTCTCCGTTATTCAATGTTGAGATATCCCTTATACATTCAACATTACATTCAACTTCATGAAAGGAACGTAACGAGGAAAGCGCACTCTCTTGTTTGCAACGGGAACTGCCGTACCTAATAAAGATGAATATGAATGATCGATAGATGTAGGCTGTGTGCTCCTACATACAGAATAGAGGATGGCATTAAAGATCTCAAAGCCTGTATGCCAATTCCTTTCCTCAATGGAAAACTCGCGGTGCACTCTGGATGGATCCTTTCTCAAGTTATGGCTCCTATTTTGAAAATGGGGAACTTTCACATGCTGTAATTTATCACTTTTGACCTTTGATTTGGATTCAGAGCACTGGAAAACGCCCGAGAAACAATTATTCAGCTCAAAAGACAGTTTAGTTTGGGATAAACGGGTAGTGGCAAACTAGAGAGGCTACGGCGTCATAGGGTAAATTAATTTCAAAAGCCGTTTTACTAGTCAGATACTCATTGTAACACCTTTTATGAAAGCTTGCGCTCCGCAAATATGGATTGAACAAAAAAATAATAAAAACAAATAAATAAAAACGAAAAAATAAAGTAATAATAATAACCATGGAAATTCCCCATTACGGATGATCGATAAGTACATTGAGCGGAATTATGAATGGAGCGAATTTGACTATAACGTATTATTGATACAAAAGCTAAAGCTGCTCAATGTTTTGAGTTTTCCAGAATTATAGTATTGGTACCAATCAGCAAGAGCGATTCCTTGTATTGTATGTTTGATATACCTACTCATTATATAATGCTCGGTCGTACGATATGATGGATATTGATAGATTACCCTTCCCGTTTCTTGTAATAGCCGCCCTCAACGTTATACTTGGAGCCAACAAGCTTCCAGGTAATCTACTCCATCACCATTTGTATACAACATTGTATAAGCAAACACAACACTTGCCAGGGCTCAGCCTAGCACCTGGCAATACATTGAAATTTTCATTATTAATATTTATGCGTATAACATTTGGATATAAGAGCTAATAAACTTTTTCTTTTAATTTGCATACATGTACTTCTAAAAGGAAATTCAATTCAATGAAATAAAATAAATGAAAAATAAATAAATCTCTGTCACATGGTAGCAGAGCTTAGTTTCGAGCCCCCCCCCCCCCCTCTCCTCATGCCACTCTAATATGAACTGTCCTGATCTCACTACTTCTCACACTGCCCGTACACGCAAAATGAATTGGCAATTAACTTTTACCCCTTAACGTTTAAATATTATCTCTACCCTATATATTGCAAGATCTTGTTAATTCACTCAAAACCGCCTCATTCTTTTGAAAGCTGCAGGAGTGGGGTGGATAGCTAACCTTCTTTCTGATTCTTGTAACACGCCGCCCCCGAGGCTATACATGGATCCGAAAGGTTCCTCTTTATCCACTGGGAGTTGCACGCTAACCGTATCAGTCATTGGAAGGAGTAACTACTTCATTACATCACCTTGTTCACAATGGCTGATTGCGAACAGCGCACTTCAACAACAGCAGCTCACCCCGTGATTTCCCTAGTGCATAAAATGATTGGAGTACAAAAAATAAACAGACTGGGTTCATCCCGTCACACGAAAACAATTACGTAGAATGAATTATGTACGTACTTTGAACAAGTACCCCGCGTTGCATTAGTCGATGGACCAATTCAATTATTCTGCACTCTCGTCGCATAGAGTGAATATGACCAGCGTACCAAACAATAACGTTAATCAATTTTAGGAAAACACCAGAGTTTATTTTTTTTCTCGGTAAATATTCCTCTAGTTTTCGTTCCTGGACAATTTTCCCTGTAACGTTCATTCCTCTGAAAAACCCAGGCTAGCTTGATTAGTTATTCATTAGAGAGAGTGAGGGTGAGAGGGTGTGAGGAGGAGGGTGTAAGGTGGGTGTGGGGGAGGGACAGAGATAATTAATAATTATGCAAATAATTCAGGATTCAAACGGTAAACATCTTTACGATTCAGAACTATAACTGATGAAGATTGTGTCGACCTTTAGAAATGACTCAAAACTGATGTTCAGAAATGCCACTCCATCTTCCAACTTTAATAAGGGCAGCTTTTTTTTAAAATTCCCCTCAAATGCAACAAGAGAAAATCTGAATGAATCTCTTCAAGAAAGAGAATCTCTTCGAGAGAGATTTTTATTCGAGCCCAATTCAATAATATTTTACTGTAAGGCTCATTCCATTAGTCAGACTTAATTAGCCTCCATTAGACTTAATCAACCGGCCATTTTCTTTAGGAAATCATTGAATCAGAGTTAAAGCCCCCTGATAAGAGTTTAGTAGTAATTAATTACTTCGGAAATTACTTACAAATACAATTACATGAGGAAATTTTGACCAATTGTTCATGAGCTATCTCCGAAAATGAACACTGGCATTTTACACCTGTCGATTACTCGAATTACGTGCAAAAACATAGGCTATTGCATTAATTGTAATTACAATCACATTGCAAATTATATTAATTGTAATTACAATTACATTTAGGTCAGAAATTATTGTAATTATAATCCACAATTACTACTACTTTGTGCTTAAATGTCTCTAATAGAACCATACAACAGGGGGAGAGAGAGAGAGAGAGGCATTATTGTTCCGTTAGAGTCATTTTATACAATGTAATTGTAATTGCATTTACAATTACTGGATTTCACATATTATTGTTATTGCAATATTACTTTTGTATGAGATATAATTGTAATTGAAGGTTGCAATTACAATTACAACCTAAAGTCATTGTAATTGACCAGTAATTGTGAATGAAATTGTAATTACGTTTTGCCCATCACTACCCGATATCCTCCGCCGCTCTATCGTATTTTAGGCGTGCATGGTATCTTGCAGTAGTATCCCAGTCCAGTGAGAGGTAAGAAGAGGCGTCGGCATTTACGATGCGGTTGTCTAAAAACGCCTTCCTCTCACCTTCCCACAACCCTTGAATAACAATGTCTGCGATGAGTGCTGGCCTCCCATATTCCACTTCTCGCAATACAAGCACTACTGCCACACCTCTCCATGCTAGGTTAGATAACTCGGCGCAATCATCGCGATGGTTTCCTCGCTCGTGCTTGATTGCGGTTTTCAAGATCGTTTTTCAAGGTTGGTTTTCAAGAGCATTTCTCAAGGTCGTTTTTCAAGGTCGTTTATCCAAATCGTTTTCCACGCCAAGGACGAGTTCTTCAGACCCCACGGTCTGATAAATGCGATCTGATCATCAGTTGATCGCCAAATGTACGCGTAAATATCGGCGCTTACATCTATCGTCAACTTGGTTTAGACACACAACGGCTTATCAACTATGTACAGGATTTATTTTAAAAACGGTAGAATTTACCCGTTTTGTTTAGGTTTGCAGACATATAGACAAAAGGAATGACAGACACGGAATTAAAGTGGTTCGGAATGGACAAAAAACTCAAAACACGAGCAGAGTTTTTCCATCTCGCGAACGTGAAAACAATGCTCCCGCTCAGTATAGTGGTATACTCGGAAGCAATAACACAGATTATTCATGGATTAAATTTGAGTACGATGGCTTTCATGTTAACGAGAAACTAGGAAGTCATGAATGACAGCACAATGGATTATCTTTATCCTGGGATGTTGGGTTGTGGGGGATGAAATCCTGCTATTTTTGTTTTGTTCGCCTTACTGTTCAGCTTCATATTCAATGTTGAAGGCCATTCATTATTCCATGTCGAGATGTCGCAGTCAAATTTCCATCAAGCTGTCAAAATGGAAGAAACGACCACGAGAGCGGTTAGTGCATTAGATCCGGGTAGAACGACACGCTGGAAGAACGACACCGGAAAGACCCATAGATAAATAATTTTAACCCTCCTATTCTATTATCCAACAATGATCACGAAAATCAATTTAATATGATGTCAACAGGATTAAATGATTTAACTGGAATGAACTGAATTAATGGATTTAATCGTCAACCCAAGCAGAATCAGGTACCTTCGATTAGATTTTTGGCTTTCGACAATAGACATAGGAGATGAGAAACTCAGATTGAATTGTGAAAGTAATTGCAAAGGAGAGGGGCGATTTCAGTTCTCGTAAGGTTTACGTGTGATAAGAGAATAAGAAGTTAGACCACGACCGAAGAAGTAGCCTTTTATAGTGTGGAGCTGAGAAAGTGGAAAGCCTCTTCCTCGCATGTCCCGGAAACGGCCTCGCAATTGAGGCTAGATGATACCAGTTATGTCTCCATCCTTTACTTTCAGGGAGAAATCCCCTGTTGTAGTAATGTGATACAGTGAGAACACCCATCAATACGACTTATAAATGGGTATCGGGAAGTCAATTCATGGCCACGTCTGAAGCTGACGAGTTAATTTCATCTTTACCTAATTTTGTGTCTTATTCTAGGTGAAGTTTAGTATATTATTTTCAATAATGAACCATTTCAATCGACGAAGGAGAAAAAAGTCACAAAAACAAATTGAAAATAAACAATTTAACCCATTTCTCAAAATTTGTTGGTTTTTACGTTTCGAGAAATGTAGATTCCAAAAATCGAATAAAAAAAATGAAAAATCCGTCTGTCCGCCTTTTGTTGTACGCCGCACAGTGGGGCCACATGGCCGAAAATGGAAAAAAAATCATTACCTTTGAAATGAATTAGTGTTTTGACTTAGGAATGGTTTCATTTGATTCAGAATACAAAAATACAATGGAAAAGTGTGTTTTCCGAAGTTTAAAATTATTATTTTAGCTCTAAATCTTGTGAATTTGGAAAACATTATTGTTAATAACAAATGGGAAAGGGTGTGAAAATTTTACTGTGATCATTAACCAACTTTTCGAAGAAAAAGTTGTCTTCTTCGTTTCTGATGTCGTGGAATACGATGATAATGGTTGTTTGAATTAGGGTTTCTTTATAAATATGTATGTAGGTATATCATATAGGAGGGTTTTAGCTTCGGCAAAGTGCGTTGCTGATTATTCAGGTTCGGTCAGGTGATTGAGTGAATTTTGCTCCCTAGCTTTTGACGGTTTATTCCATAATCTTTAGGGGGTCTACAGACTGACTTTTCATTATTAAATACAGTATAAAAAATAATTAAATTATTGTTAAGCGATTAAACTTCTACAAAATTTAATGCCTTCGCTTCTTCACTTAATGGAAGAATCTTTTTCTTAGGCAGCGGCCTCAAAGTTGTCACCACCGGATCAGATGAAACCACAATGCTATTAAAACATTAGTATTTGTCCAAATACCGTAGAATATTTCCATCCCCAAAATAAACGTTTACCAAATCCGAATAAGCGATTTTTAACGATGACATGTTCCCGGTATATCACATCAGGACAAACTGACTTAAAACGAGACCACATTATAGCGAATGACAATCGGAAGAACCTAGTCAAGTCCAAACAGAACCTTGTTGATCCTTACACGTATCTGAAATATTTTACGAACGACATCGTTTTGTTTTCCAATAACAAGAGAAATGAGTGGGGTGACGGCGAAGACGGATCGCTTTGATCACATTTTAATCCACTACGTCTGAATACGGTGGAATACGGCGATGAAATTTGTACAGCTTCTTAATAATGGTCAGAACTTCAAGAAAACAAATGACCCAAACCAAAGTAAGGCGGAGCTTTTTTTCCATGCTTCTCAAGCTGCATTTCGCTATAAAAAAGTAAATCTGGAGCTAATGTCCAAACCATAATGTTTTGAAAAAATAGTATTTCTTAACTATACTACATGAATATATTGCCAACATTATACCATTTAGGAATTTTTTCAATCACATAGAACGTGTTAGGCAATTTTCAAATTATACTCTCAAAAAGCTTAAAATCTCGAAATATGCTTCAGCCTTCATTTGGTTGTGAAAACAATTTTTAGCCACCGAAGGTCTTTCACTCCCTTATTCTACAGGTAATAAACTTTGAGAAAACCACATTACATCCCTGTTTGAGTCACTTTGCAAAAATGGATTTTTTCCACCTTGGCCCAACTGTCCGAAGCTTTTACGCCCTGAAACTGGACCAAATGATATGGAATAATAAACCTTTGTGTAATAACTTGTATTGTTTTACAATATACGACGAAAATAATGATTCTGGAGCAATTGAGAAAACTAAATACAAAAGCCTCCAGTTTTTATAGGGACATTTTTCCCATAGAACATGAGTGCAAGAAAAAGTCACGCTCCACCCCTGTTAACAATGTACTGTAGACAAACATGAATTACCCTCACCAAAAAAATAGTGAAAAGAAATACGAGTTGGATTAGTCATATTTTTTATCCATCCGAACCCATCTGACAAATTTAATTAATTTTCACGGTGATGCTATTCATTTTAGATTTTCTTTGCAGGGAACAAATGTTGAGTGCGTTTTGGCTCTAATTAAAAAATAAATTGTTCCAAAGAGTTCATAAAATCAGAAAAGCGGTAAAAAAACCCCGGGGAAATGTTAACAGAAGTAAGGGACTGAGGGCTGCACCATCATGGATAGGAGTGTGTTGGTGGGGTGCTTTTGATTAAAACCTTTCCTAAAGGTTCAGTGCGAGTTGTGATGGACAGTCGTGTTTTTACATTTCAACGATGTCTCTCTCTCTCTTTCTTTCTCTCAATCTCTCTCGCTCTCTTTTGTAAACTAACATGACAGTATTCCATTAGTCCGACGTAAGAGTAAAAACACACCCCTATATATACATCGTTCAATTCCTCTCGTTTTCGCCTGAGGAGACAAGCTAACAATGCATTAGCTTTGCCCGTGGATTTCCATGTTGTTACGATCCAGCATTTTCACGTCAAGAGTTGCATTTTTACTGCACTTTTACGTAGCTGTCAGGTCATTTGAACTTTATTTCAATCAGTGATATGAGAAAACTGATGGTGACTAGGTACATCTACTTCACTTCCATATATCTACATAGGTAGGTACCTACAACTCCATCCAATCCCAGACAACCAGGAACCCCAAACCCGAAAAGTCTAGCGAAGATTAACTTTAGTGTTAACTTTTTTCGTTTCATTTATGAAGTTTTATTGAAGTGTTTGATTTTGTTTTTTCAGTCGATTTAATAATAGAGAGTTCCTAGTAGATCCGTAAAACAATACGTTGCGCGGTATTGACAGTCCGGCGCCGTAACACGTAACACTGACGCAATAAGTTACTGTGACGCATCCTTCCGTACAGATAAGTTAACGGATCGCAATCCGGAAAAAACGTGATCGTCTAAAATAAACCCCTTCCATGGACTCAAATAACCTCCTAGGGATAATTTCCTCCTTCCATGGATTTAGCGTTACAACTAGATCCGTTAAGGACTTGACGTGACTTTAAGGTTCGGTAAAGTTTCTCGTTACCGCACGCCGTATTGAGACCGAAGGATCTCTAGGAACCTCTAATACCTCTACTATTTTGTTATTTTTGACTAAATTCATTACCTACGTGAACATCTAAATTTTGTTTGAATATTTATACGTACGGAGTAGGTACGGTAGGTTTTAGGATTGATGTATGAGAATGTACGGTAATTTGGAAGAGATTGGCAACTCTGATTCCCATCCGACGTAGATACACAATACGAACTAAATCACTCGCGGCGAAGTTGTGGAAACCCATTTCAAAACGGAAGTTAGTGAAAAAACATTGTCTTTTTCCACGAAAAATAAAGAGTTACAATGTAACTTGACTGTTAAGAGTTATTGTTTGTTACTGATGATGGCCTAACCGTCGAAATCGATTTAACCAACCGATGATTATCTCTCCAAGGATGAAAAGTACTAAACCTGTGGAGAATCAAACATCCAATGTTGTTAAGACAAAAAGTGGCCGGGAAGTTGAGCCACCAAAACGATTTACTTTTTCCGATATTTAGTTAGTGATGATCCTATGATCAATTAATGACGACTAATAAATTATAAGTCAAAGAAGATTATTGACATGGATATGTCTTTGCTCTCCGTCACGCAAACTTTGTGTCACAATTTCAGTGTTTTTCACGTACAACCCAGCCGTTGCTAGGGGAATGGAACTTCCGCAGTTTTCATCGCACAGAAATCGTTCGCCACTCGTTGGAAAGCGCTTGATTTATGTGATAAAAGTTCACATCTCAAGCTACCAATTTCCCCCTCCTTACGTACCTGGCTACATTCCTAAACTAAGTTGATTGGACTATAAACAATTTTAATAAGCCGGTTACAATATTCTTAACGTGAAGCAATAGCATCATTTACTCCACTCCATAGGAATCATTTTCATCCTCTTGACAACAGTCGACTGTTAACAACAACTCATTGTACTGGCTTCTCTCCACAGTTGTTTTCAACATTTTTGTAAGTAAACCGTTGTTTTGTTGGAATTAGTCGGGATGCGGCCCAGGGATTTGTTTAAAGTTAAAGGATTTGTTTACAACTCTCGAGGACAACCGTTATGAAATCCCCAATCAAAGACATATCCATGTAACATGGTATCTGCTTGTAAAGCAGATAGTGGTTTTTTTCTTTTTTGTTTTGAAAATTTTGTAAACTGAAATTATAGAGTTATTTTAAATTTATTTAAAAAAAGAGCATGTTATAGATTAATTAAGCATTGCTTGATTAAGATATAAATGGCTTTGCCAAGATGGCGTCTGTGTGCGTGTACCTAACTGATGGTGTCTTTGTCTTAATAAATAGTTTATTGCGTAAATGTTTTATATACATTATTATCCATACCCGGGCCTATAATAAAGTTAACAGTAACTCTTTATTTTTCGTGGAAATGGACAACATTTTTTCACTAACTCCCGTTTTGTAGATAAACAAATTTCGTAGAGGCATTTTTCGCAAAACGATCAGCTAAAGCAGTTTGTCATTGTTCAGTGCTGTTGTAACAGTAGGTACTTCTTCCTTTTGTCCTTTCAATAACACGCGAGAAAAACTCGTCCAAATAAACAGTTTTTAATCAGCTTTCAGCGTCCAAACACTCATGAGAAGACAAACTGCCTCTTCTAACGGAGCTCGGCACGAAAATAAAAGATGGACTGTTTTTGTTGACGCTCGACTGTTTCCTCTGGGACCCCCAGCTGGTTGCCTACTCCGGCTCTTCACAAGATCTATTGGCACATAAGCCGCCGTTTCCTCTCTTTTTTATTCTCCCAGTTTCCCCCAACTTCGTTTATTCCGCGTCAAAATGTGGTAAACCGGTAATGACTGTCCGGTGTCCGCTGTGAACTGAAATTTATCGAGCAAGTGTGGCGGGGTCAGGGGCGAGGTGATTTATGAGGTCTGGAACCGTGAGGAAAATTACGTTCTGGAAAGGTGCTTCGCAAGAAGAAGTTGGTGCTTCTCCATACTGGCACTCAAGAGCTACAGCTGTTCGAAAATTTTTAATCACAGGAGTTGAGTGTATTGAACATTGATGTCACATCTGTACTGATAAAATAGTTGGTAGGGAGGGTGGGGGGGGGGGGGTTAGGATGTATAAATACTGGGTATTACATTTGGTGACATTCATAAACCAGGAATCAACTTTATAGCTAATTTCTGATCAAAAGTTCCTCATAGCTATTCTTTTGTAAACGCTTTGTTTTCAATTTCTTTAATTTTAGCTAATTTTCGAAGAAAATAAAGCTATTGCATTGGCTACAAAAATTTTAAAATCAATTTTTCAAAAAATTTCTACATTTTGAAACGAATTGTAGAGTTTAAAGCTTTTTCATACGTTTATATATGCAGGGACGGATTAAGGGGGGGGGGGGGGGTCGCCCCCCCCCCCCCCCCCCCCGAGAGGCAGAAGTAAAGAATTCTTGACAGGGAACGTCAGAATATAATCACGCTGTCACGCTTGTATGTTGACAAAAATATGAGTATAGATCAAGAACTTTATACTGTGGGGTATGATAGGTACCGGTTTTACTGATCTGTCACGGCCAATTTACTAATTTGTTTGTTCGTTTGAATTTTAGTAGGCCTACAAACTGCGTAGGTGCCACGGGGTCGGAGATTTACGTGGGTAGCGTCAGAATTTTCGTCGGTAAACTCTGAGATTTCCAGAAGTGCTTGAGGGAAAAAATCATCAAAGCAGGTTGGCAACGGTGGTGTTGAGTCCGTGTCGTGCTGTCGTCCATCGTCGCCCTTTTGTGAGTAGAAGAGCAGTAGAAACCAAACTTCATGTTAAATGCGAACTTTTTTTTTTTTTTTTTTTTTTTTTTTTTTTTTTTTTTTTCTAGTGTTTGAGTTTAGCTCCGTCAAGAAACGGGCATGGAAGATAACATCTTTCTTCTTTAAAAAAACATAAGGCAGCAAGTAAAGAATACAATTTTAATTAATAGGGATAAGTTTGTGTTCATCAGTTTATTTAACAAATTACGGTAGGAACCTACTGTATTTGTCTCTCGTTTACCGCTTTTGGTAACGATAACAATACATAATCAATAGCCATAATACATAATCAAGTTACCTACTGTTTCGATGAAGAAAGAAACGAATCGTGTTTTCTTGACTGATTGCAACCAGTGTTTTTCGATTGAAGTGAATTATTTACTGTTTCACATTTACCAGTAATAGACAAAAAATGTTTAACAGGGTAATATTTTTATTTGTTTTTTCATCTTTAATCAAAAATTAACTTTGTTTATTTCATTTCTTTGTGAGTGTTTATTAAATGGTTGTTTACTTCTAAAGTAAATTGAAAAAATGAAGAGTGTATTAATATTTAATCCTGTGTTTACAATATAAATGTACAATTTATAAATCATATTACATCACGAGGACTGAAGTTCTACAGCGTTTTATGTTTCATTCCCTGTCTTTTTCGATATAAGTTTGCCGAAAAAATTACTTACTCATAATCATTTTATTTTTTGTGTGTACATGAATGTTTGGTAACAAAATAAAAATTATGTTTTTCATGTTAATTTTTACATACCTGGTATAAAGTGTGGGTCTATAACCTCTAAAACTGGTAGTTTTTCAAGGTCCTTTTTCAAAAAACTTCTCGGGGGGAGGGGGTTACTCCCAATAGAGGACCGCCCCCACCCACGAAATTCTATTAATCCGTCACTGTATATAGGTCATTCCAGACGGTACATCTCCTTACGATTGAGATAAAATTCCGTTCTCGAGCCGAAAAGCTTTCCAAACGAAAGGATGGGTTTGTTGGCCGACAATTTTAGAACACATTAAATTGGTCAAAATTCAAAAAATGTGCTGAAAAAAAACACAAAAAATGAATAAAAACGTCTAAGAATAGTTAAATTTATACTTTCATCGGACTTTTAGACGAAGAAAATTTATCGGCGATGATCTAAAACATTAATAAATCTATGCACAAAATTATGGTGAAAAATGAATTTGAATTCATTAACATTTGCTGAAAAATATATTAAAAACTCAAAAATTGCTAAACATCCATAATCTATTTTGAATCGTAGAATATGATTCAGAACGATTTTATTTGCCATAATATTGGTGGTTTTTATGTTGTTTTTGTACTTTGTTTTGGTGGTAAAATTTCAAAACAAAGTAACATAATTTTATAATCTACAAAAATTCGCTCATACGATCATGTTGCATGACTGGAACTTATTTCAGCATGTTGTACATAAATTGTTTAATGTTTAAGATTTTTTTCGTGTTTTCTACATTATGACATTAAAACGGCTACAACTCTCTCAATTTCCTCTCAAATTCAAATCTGATTACACTGTTGGAAAAAAACGTAAATTTTCCTGTCTCCCTGTTTGTTCAATCGGCAAAATGGGTGCAAAATGAACTTGTGGTTGGGTTGTTGCCATATCTTTGTCTTGGAGTAGTGGATGCGAGGAGAAAAGGGGCATTCCTCTGTTTTTTAGGGCTTTATTTCGTTAATTCTTCAGTCGTCTAACGCTTTCGCCATATGTGCTCTTCACGACTCTTGGTTGTAAGTCTGACATGCTTGGTGTAAGGTGGAGGGCACAGAGATCGATTTTTTTGTAGGTAATGCAATATACATGTTCTCATGTCTTCCAAAGGTAAGTCCAAAAAAGTCATAGAGTTGGAATAATTTCTAAAACTTGCACATATTTTCCTGAGAGCTGCACATTCTCAAAGACTTGTAAATCTTTCTCTACAACCTATTACTAGGTATGGCTGGTAATTACATGTCACAAATTTATCCAGTTTTCTAGATAATCTTACAAGCTTGAAAATAACAGATTTCAATTGGCTAATAATGAATATATAAAACCAGAGATCAGATTGATCATTACTTTCACCGACATGTTAACAAAACATAGAATGGGATTCATTAGTATACTATTCAAATTAATTTAGTATTAAAATATTTGTATATTAAAAATCAGGAGAATGCCTATACTAGAGTAGATCCAAAAACTGGAGGACTGCTTTACACTGCATTGATCTATAGTTTACTATTAGTTTACTATTAGTAAGTATTACTATTAGTACTAATAGTGCTAGTAAGTACCTACTATTAGTAAGTAGTAAAGTACTATTAATTTACTGTTCAAAATAATTTAGTATTAAAATATTTATATATTAAAAATCAGGAGAATGCCTATACTAGAGTAGATCCAAAAACTGGAGGACTGCTTTAAACTGCATTGATCTTTAGTTTACTATTAGTAAGTATTACTATTAGTATTAATAGTACTAGTAAGGACTATTAGAAAGTAGTAAAGTACTATTAGTTAACAATTCAAATCAATTTAGTATTAAAATATTTCTATATTAAAAATCAGGAGAATGCCTATACTAGAGTAAATCCAAAAACTGGAGGACTGCTTTAAATTGCATTGTTCTTGGAACTATTAATTTGGACAATCGATGGATTGATTGGTAGTTGATTTGAAATTCAACTGCAGTTTTGCCGAGGAAAAGATGAAGATCGAACATCATAACTCCACCCCAGATTTTCTTGATTGCGGCCCGCCGGCTCTGCGACCTCTGAATGAGATAGTTATGAACTCCCGGCGCGGCTAGAGGCTTCCATCTCCGCTAAACTAATCCTATTTAAACGAGAGGCAAACTTAACCGATTAAAATGGACTGGCAACTAACCGAGAAACTTAACCTATTTGTAAGCGGTGGTTTCGATCTGCTGGTCCTGACTGTGCGTGATACCATTTACCGTTGGGGATACAGCGCACTATATCCCTGCTCTATATTCCACTAACTATTATTATCCGGATCAGTTATTCAATTCAGTAATAACGGTGTTATGAATCGATATTGCATTGTGTTGCAGGTGCCAACTGCAAACCTAGGATACAAGAGATGGAGTCGTACTCATGATTACAAAGCAGTGAACGGTACTCATTATGTAGATATACGTATTTAACCCAACATTACGTAGAATACGTATTACAGCCGTTTGCACGGTGGCACTTGTGAGTGGGTATGCAGTTTTTTTTTGCGTTTCCGAGGATGTAGAACTCGTTTGCAGCAGTCGTTCATTTTCGGATTTCTTTATATTATAGGTACGTATTTATTTATATATTTATGGACTAAATTTTGTGCTCACTACTCTTCTGAAACCGCTGGTCCGATTTGGACCAAATTTTGATATGTTGTATTACCATGTCGGAACTTGTGCCTCACTGACTTTGGTGAGGACAAGCTGACCACGCGCCGTAAAATCGATCATATTGGTGGCACATCATGCCGAAATTTAATAGGGACAACAAGAGACGAATGACCTTACAGGCTCCATCCTGACCAGCTGAGTGTGCTAAAAGTTATGTCGTCCGTCCGATCTCTTTGAAATTTGATAGAGAGCCTCTCTGGGACAACAAGAGACGAATGACCTTATAGGCTCCTGATCAGCTGAGAGTGCTAAAAGTTATGTCGTCCGTCTGATCACTTCGAAATTTGATAGAGAGCCTCTCTGGGACAATGAGAGACGAATGACCTTATAGGCTCCATCCTGATCAACAGAGTGTGCTAAAAGTTATGTCGTCCGTCTGATCACTTCGAAATTCGATAGAGAGCCTCTCTGGGATAACAAGAGACGAATGACTTTAGAGGCTCCATCCTAATCAGCTGAGTATGCTAAACGTTATGTCGTCCTTCTGATCACTTCGAAATTTGATAGAGAGCCTCTCTGGGACAACAAGAGACGAATGACCTTACAGGCTCCATCCTGATCAGCTGAGTGTGCTAAAAGTTATGTCGTCCGTCTGATCACTTCGAAATTTGATAGAGAGCCTCTCTGGGACAACAAGAGACGAATGACCTTACAGGCTCCATCCTGATCAGCTGAGTGTGCTAAAAGTTATGTCGTCCGTCTGATCACTTCGAAATTTGATAGAGAGCCTCTCTGGGACAACAAGAGACGAATGACCTTACAGGCTCCATCCTGATCAGCTGAGTGTGCTAAAAGTTATGTCGTCCGTCTGATCACTTTGAAATTTGATAGGGAGCCTCTCTGGGACAACAAGAGACGAATGACCTTACAGGCTCCATCCTGATCAGCTGAGTGTGCTAAAAGTTATGTCGTCCGTCTGATCACTTCGAAATTTGATAGAGAGCCTCTCTGGGACAACAAGAGACGAATGACCTTACAGGCTCCATCCTGATCAGCTGAGTGTGCTAAAAGTTATGTCGTCCGTCTGATCACTTCGAAAATTGATAGAGAGCCTCTCTGGGACAACAAGAGACGAATGACCTTACAGGCTCCATCCTGATCAGCTGAGTCTGCTAAAAGTTATGTCGTCCGTCTGATCACTTCGAAATTTGACAGAGAGCCTCTCTGGGACAACAAGAGACAAAATGCCTTATAGGCTCCATCCTGATCAGCTGAGTGTGCTAAAAGTTATGTCGTCTGCCTGATCACTTCAAAATATGATAGGGAGCCACTCTGGGACAACAAGAGACGAATGACCTTACAGGCTCCATCCTGATCAGCTGAGTGTGCTAAAAGTTATGTTGTCCGTCTGATTACTACGAAATTTGATATGAAGTCTCTCTAGGACATCAAGGAACGAATGAAATGACGGGATCCACTCTGAGCTCCAGCTGACCGATTCGCGTGGCGTTTTTCGCAACAAGCTCTGCGAACTAGCGAATATGAAAGCATTTTCTAAACAAATTTTCCAATGGTTAAGACGACATTACTATTAACCACGGTTCACCTAGCGACAAATAATAATCGAAATTTGTTCAGTGAAACTTGACTTCCGCGTATGTCAATTGTTAACTTTCCTTAAACAGACAATTATACGCAATTATATACAACCATATGCACACACCCAGGCCCGCACACACAGACAATTTGTTATTCTGCACAGGCTTTTTTATACACATATATATTTCGTAAATGTATACACATATTTTATCTCATGCGGAATTGCCTGTCACAAAATAATCTAATCCGGATCTACAAGGCCATAGTTCAGAGCGTATTAAGCTTCGGAATTCTGGTCTGGGGCTCTGCTCGTCCCACACTGGTCTACTCCATTACTATAATATAGAAATCTATTCTGAAAATGATAGCCTCGTCGTTTCGCTTCCCAAGAACTGTTCAAATCGCTCCCGGCAATTACCAATTATACCTAAAATCTGCACTCTGCTTCTTTCATAAGCACCCTGATTTTTTCAACTACCCTCGTACTTCGGCATATACCACTCGCCCAACTACTCAAGCCACCATACCGGTCCCTCCCACCCGCTTATGGTCCACATCCCGTCATGTTTATTAGTTTCCCCTACATTCTTAGAGTTTCACCCAATTATCTCCAGACACCGGGAGAGCACTCTCGCTTAAACTATAAGAAGAAAATTTTCTCTTGGCTCATTTCATTGGGGCCAGACACTTGTTAAAACATTATGTGCAGTATCGATACATAGAGGAGTAATTTAGGTTTTGTAGGTACTATGATCTGTATTTGTATGCATATGTATTGTTAGTGAATTTATTGAATTGGTGAAGTTATTTATTTGTGTGTTCACGTGTTGGATTGTGTATTTAATACTTAAACTGTCTACTCCCCCACACCGCACAGAGCCTGTCTCTTGGTGTTGGGGTAATTCCGTACATCCTCCACTTAGATTATTGATGCATTTATTTTGTGTACGCCATAATGTTCATTCTTGTTTATTTTGTCCTACGCTGGAATAAATCTTTCATTCATTCATTGTGGTCTCAAGGCCACGCCACTCACGTGAAGGAAATCCTCAACGATACAGTCCAAACCTTAAGGATCGTCCTAGATTTATGTGGACACCTTTAGTGACAGGATGTAAATAAGTAAAAATAAGTTTTAATTCTAGTTCAACAGAATCATTGGATGAATAGTTCCATATTGATCTGAATCTATAAATTTCATTTTATTTACCTCCTCCCATTCGCCGCTCGTTGTTTTCCAATCTGTTCTCATTGTCTGAAGCGTCTATTTTCACCGGATCCGAGGTTTCTATTATCAGGGGCTCGCCGGAGCGATTTATGAGCCGAAAAAAGGCGAATTGTCGGCCGTGACGTTGACACACGTCCTCCCTCGAATGACGCGTTCTGTCTCACCCCTGACCTTTCTCGGTCGTTTTTATTCGTTCTATATACGGGACACTCTATATATACGTTTATATACGGGAGCGTCCTTAATATGGGATGTCCTCCATCATGTCCTCCATCCGTTCTTTTTCCTAGGTGTAAGAGTTTGTAAACATGTTGTCGCGCCTTGTCCTCCACCCTTCGGCCGTCTATATTCCCCCACTGGCAGAACCGGGCGATAACAAATTCTCAGTCCCTTGTTTGGTATCTTCCGATTTTTCAAGAAGCCAAAGCTACACAAATCACGACTGTTTGGGTTTCCACTGAAAATAACTTTGTATCCAAAAGATTTTTGAAATCTATTATCCAAATAAATATTACATAATTATCAAACCTATGAGGATATACGTACTCAATCTTGATGAATTGTTAATCACACATAGCACCTAGGGTTTCACCAAGAAGTTTTAATAATAAGGCATTTAAAAGTGTTTTACGGGCTTGATCCATTTGAATTTTGAGGCAAAATACCTTCTCATAAAGTATAAAAGCGGGAAAAGGTTTCAGGCGAGTTTTTGTGAAATCTGGAGAAGGTTACCAAACAGAACCTCATGTTGTCATTTCTTTGGTGCTGTTCTCACCACCCTAAATATGTTTATGCTGAAGGGTTCTGTGCTCTCAACGCACGCCTGTATTGTGCTGTGCTTGGAGCATACAACAAAATTTCATAGACCATTCATGACTGTGGTCCAAATTGTTATATTAATTGTTTATAACCAACTGGCCAAAAGACTCATCCTTTAATTTGGAAAGTTCGAGGATTTGGCGCAAGAACGGCATTTTATCTGGATAATAAGGAGAGTCATCGTCTGGAATAACACATAAACATATACAGGTATGTATGAAAAAGTGTTGAACTTTCGGATTTGTATCATGATGCCCGAAAAGAATTTAAATGAGGAAAAATTTCGAAAATATTCGATAATTATCAGAAACGCTTGCATACGAGTCTACACAGAGCCGGCCCGAGCCATTTTTGTTACCCATGCGGAATGGCTCCCCCTCCCACCCCCCACCAATATTGGATTGGAAGCCAAAAGAGGGCAAATTTAAAAATAAAAGCTAATTATTACATAAGGAAATTCCCAGTATTTCAATTGTTGAATGACCTTGAGATCACAAGTTTCCCATGAGTTGAGCAGATAGTGAATAACACGATGTGATCGAAGAGTGGTCAAGTGAAATGAGCTTGCTGTTTTTTTTTTTTTTTTTTTCAAAGTATAGGTACTGAAAAATACCAGAAAACATATAGATATGTAAATAAATTCAATCCATTCAATAATTAACACGAAAAACGGACGGTAGACCTACGGTTCTACAGTCAGATCATTTATTTAATAATGATTAATTTTACACATTATTAGTTCATTATGGTTACTCAGCAATTTTATTTTATAACTGAGCGTAATAAATCAGCTTTCCTTGACACTACAGAGGCTTAGGGATTATGAGATGCTGTGATAAAATGAGAGCATTCCAAAAAGTGGCTAACGATTTTCCTGCTATGAAAACTAAGGGAGTTACACTTCCCTAGTAACGCATTGGTTGTACGTGAAAATCAATAGAAAACCCCACCGTGACGTGACGCTCGTGACGTGAAGAAAACAAATGGAAACGTCCTGTTAATCGTTATTAAATGATAAAAATAAACCAATTTATTCTTCTGTCCAGCGCCCTAAGCGGCCGCATGGTTCGCATGCGCCTTGGACCGGCTCTGAGTCTGCAACACATTGGGACATTTTATGTCTTCAGTTGCAGACTCGTATGTGTTGCAGACTCGTACGCAAGCTTTAAGAGCCACTCAGCTGACCCGGACCCTGGGCATCGTCAAGTAAATGTCCTAAAGAGGCTACATACGAAATTACAGCTTCCTAGAGTGTAAAGCATAGAAATTACCTATTAAAATGATTTAACCACCGCTTCACAAATCAAACCGTTCTCGAAATATTCGGATCACCGGCATGAATCAAATCATTGAAACACCAGCTCAATGAAATCATCAGAAATTAACTAGCGATTGCAATCATGTTCACAGTATTAATTTTTGAGAATGATCACCTGTGTGTAAACAATTATTCATATAACCATGTCAATAAGTCAGCTTGTTGGCCACGCACTTCGCAGTAGTTAACATAATATGATTGGATAAATCGAGAGCTTTCGAACGAATGGTCAACGAATTTTGTGGGATGAAAAACGACGAAGTACCATTTCCCTAGCAACGACTCGGTTATAAGCGGAAATCATCAGAAATTTTTCATAACGCTTTCTTCATCACACTTTTCGAGTTATGTGCCATAGTAAAGGCATAAAATGTCAACGATTTTATTGATTTTGGAGCCGTTTTATTACTTTCATTTTTTACGAAAATTTCCTAAAATGACAAGGTACGAAATCACAAGGTGCTATGTAATTTGGTAGTTTCATGTTTATTTTTTATTTGCTCCATACGACGATCTTAGCCGGAGTTTTTCCAAAGAGGTGCTACATGAAGGGTATCTGAATTGTAAAACGGCTTTTGAAATTCATTTGTATGATGACGTCACGGCCCCCACCCACCTGGGAGAACTTGTGGCTCCCTTGCACTTCTTCGCCACGCGTTGTCTTCCATCAGTTTACCAAACATCATCAGGGATTATAATTTAGCGGAGCAGTGAAAGAATTACCATGGCATGCATAATTGATATAATAAAGGTCTGGGAAAGGCGGAGTGAATGGGAAATTGATTTAGTGGCTACAACTTTCTACGGGTTTTGCCATTTGAGGTATCTAACTGTATTTGGCCATCTATACAACGGGAGGGGGGGGGGGGGGTCTGTTGAAAATTTAAAGACTCCAGAAGTTTATGAAACAGGGCGTTCGATGATTTTCCAGTTGGATTCGGCAAGTGATCAAAACATATTTTTACACCTGATCAACTTGAAATACACTCCTTTCAAGAGTTTTAGATGAATCGAAAGTCCTAAAAGTCTATTTAGGTCTTTTAGGCTGAAAATTGGTACTAGGACGTTTTCGAGTGCGCTGAATCTGAGATCAAAAGTGTGAAATTCTAACACATGAATGTTCCCCATTAACACATTGCCCGTAGCAAAGCACGGGTTTATAGATAGTGTAATTGAATTAATTAAACGCTCCAGTTCAACAAGGTCGAACCTTGTAAGAGGATCCCGAATCTGCATCGGAATTCTCCTGGGACGGTTGGCTTTTTCCCATCAGCCTACTCTAGACCTCTCTCTATCACAAAAGACACTAAGGGCAGAATTCATAGACGGGAATTGAGTCTGAGTGGGCCCCTAACTGTATCGATAAGGGAATTTATGCACTCTGCTCAATTCATATACTTGATTTGAGGGCGACCCTGAGTGTGCAACCCAAATGCACACTCAACGGGATTCATAAACGAAAATGGCGTTGAAGTGAGTGTCACCCTCAGCTCAATGGTGCAATATCCTAAGTGACGGAGGTCACTTAAGTGGGTCAACTGATAACTTTTATTATTATTTTCACGTAGGTATAGGAAGTGGCAATATAGTAGAACATACATCGTTTATTTAGTTCGGAGTTTATTCAAAAACTACATAAGAGTTCATACACATGAGAGTGGGTAGGCTGTTCCTAAATGGTCGTTAAGTACATGTTTGATGTGACCAACAGATACCATTTGAATGTTATACAATCAACTACGAAATATTTCGCAAACTATTCCTATTCGGGAAAGAGACAGTCATGGACAACTACGAACTTAAAATAAATGGAAAGGATTCATAACAACCACAGCTGAAAGTGCTGGTCACTCTTCTATTTTATGCGATACCTACATACCAAGTTTGAAGAACATGGTTTTCCGATTCGTCTTGGTTTGTGTAATGAGTTGGTGGAAGGTAACTTCAAGGAGGTAACTCTCCTTCCATTCATCAGGATGTACTCGTACAATCAATGAGAATTCCAAGAAAATGTTATTGCTTGATGCTCTCCCAAAACCTCACGCACTCTTTTTGTCCAAAATTCTCATTATACTTATTACTCTTATTATTTTCAACTACATCTTTGTTATTCAAAACTAACTGGCGAATCATTGTTTTCTCATTTTCTCACTTCTTTCCCGTCACAACTCTATACATAATTATTCAATTCAATACTACAAATCAATAGATAATAAACAAATAATTAGCACTTCAACAAACAAGCAACAAGGATTCAATTCAGCTTGTGGCTACCCTGATCCAGGTGGGAGGACCCATAACTTTAGTTTTTGTCTGATAAGGCCTATGTCCTGTCTCCCCAAGGAACAAGGATAATGGCATAAAAAGCAAAAACACAAAGAAAAGAGTTACCTTTGAGAACTGTTATTGATCAGTGCGGAATGTGAGAGGGAATTTTCCCGTCCCTTTTCCCTCAAACCAGGGAAAATTCCCCTACATCGTACTGCCAGGGCTGCCAACTTATGTTGAAAAAGCGTTGAGTGTCCCCTGAGTGCACTGTTAAGCTCCTGTAATCTGAGTGTGCCCCTAACTGTTGAGTGAACCACCCCACTCAACTATGAATTTGAACTGGAGAGTTGAGGGTGACCCTCCATTTAGGTGAGTGCGAGTGAACACACACACTTAGGCTTTGTCTATGAATTCCACCCTTAATAAATTTGAGAGCGATGACGGTTAAAACTTGTTCCATTTGGGAAATCATCAGAATAGCGAAGACTCTCCCAGTTGGAAACACCTACACTATCTTTCCCCTGTGTAATCAAATTGTTGAGACCAGCACTATCACGAAATCCAAAATTGACTCAAGCAGGATTAGTGTCAGGGTGTTCCCGAGAAATCTATTATGCTCCCTGGAAGTGTATTTTTCTTCCCCCCTTCCCCACCAATGAACTCCCACACGGATTTGGTTTGGGGACTGTTAGGCAACCTATGGAAATCTGAGGGCCCCACTAAGCTCCGACACAGCTTGGAAGAGCTTCTCCTAGATTTATCCCCCTCAAGGGAAATCTCCTACTAAATACTAAAATCCCTCTTCGAACCCTCAATATCCGCATTAGACATCCAACGGTGTATTACATGGGAGGACGGCTATTAAGTGAATATAACATTTCACATTTACAGTATGGAACACGCTTTTAACGGGACCTAAAAGTGTAAAATAATACAAAATACTGTCACAAAAAAAAGAGAGAAAAAACTAGCATTGAATTGGTACGTCAAGAAAATGATCATGAGGTCTAGGGGCCCGCAGATCAGCTGAGTGAGATCCAAAACTAAGCTTTGCTATTTGAGACTAAAGTACCTAGCGGCGGATTTAATTTCTTTGCAATTCAACCTACGAAGCTGAAATTTAAATGGAGATAGAGGTATAGAATAAAATAAAGATAGTTGGATACAAAAATCGAATAAAAAAAAAAATCCCTTTTCTACAAAAAGTTGAGTAAAAAATGGCCCTAAGTTCACGTACGTCCAATGCCGTCCAAAGCTTTTCTTTAGAACTAGGTACTGAACCGACCTTTATGAAATTCGGCTAAAAAAATATTATTAATTAGCTGAAATGCGCCAAAACATCGCCATCAATTTTGGTCAAACGTAAATAAAGGGCGAAATTGACGGGTTACATATTTAAAAAAGCTCCCGTCATGGGGCATGATTGTAGGAGCGAATTTTCGTAAATTATCGTACTAGATTGTTTTCCATTGTTTTGAATATTGAGGACTGGGTGAACATAAAAGGTTGATTACCGATTTTATGGCAAATAAACACATCCTAAATATTGATCTGCTATTCAAAAAAGTCTCAGCTAGAATATGCCTGATATATACTTTGGAGAGTATTTAATCTTGAGTAGAATAAACTTTGGCAGACCGAAATCAAACCAATATTAACGCCACTAGGTGATTTTGAAGGGTAAAAGTCCACACGGGGGGAGGAGTGGACTGGGCCAAAATCAGCCCGACTTTCAATTGTTTGTAATTCATTTGTTTATAGAGATAATTCAGAGTTTTGGGATCAAATCGTTTTGTTTTTTATGCACTACAACTTTGCTACGTATAAAAATGTCTGTAGGATGTACGGTTTAGAAATTACTAGAGAAAATTTTTTAAAATGGGCAAATTAAGCCATCTTCATGAGGCCACCATTTTGTATTCCACCAATTTTGAGATGGTATACAAAGATTTTTTCACTCAGAACGGACTAAATTTTTAAATCTAATCTCAAACCTTCTCCGAAAATTACTACCTATTTTCGGTCCTGGATATATATTCATGGACTATATTCAGTGTAATTAATTTCTCCTCGGTAGGCGTTTATTCCTTTGCAGATATTTTTAGATATTGTATAATAGACTCGTTTTTTAATAAAGACAAGTTTTCTGCATATAAGGGCCATCCCATACAGAATTAATAAATCCGTAAGTAATAATTTGGAGAGTTACCTGAGTATAGGTGTCTTGACCGGTGCGTAGGTATAGTGATTTCTGAAAATATGTTTTATTCCAATTACGGAACCCTACGGGGTGTTGTAATGGTAAAATTGAAGTGAATGATTAGATTATTAAAAGATGATTAGAAGATTCAAACAAATTTATAAGAAGATTTGGCGTGGAGAAGAGGCCACGAAGATGTTATTTTTGAGGACACCAAGTTATATGCAAGAATGGATTCTAGTTATTCATCCACATGAGAGGAATCTAGTTATCTAGAATGATCTAGTTGAAGGAATCCAGTTATCTGAAGGGGATTAGTTATCCCCTTCAGCGCACAAATTGGAACTAACCATAGCCTCCGTGGCTTAAGCAGGTAATTTAAAATTCACTGTCGGATCCCCAAGCTGCTTGACAAACTTCTGAACTTGAATAAGGGCGACCTTGGGAGGGTCGCGGAAGTCCCCACCCCGCCCCCCTGCCGTCTTTGCGTTTCTCATCAAGCCCTCTGCCTCTTCAACCACCTTGATTCAACCACCCTTCCGGATTCAACCACCCCTTGGCACCCCCTAACCTGCCTCCTTTTCAACCCTTAAGCCAGACAGGGGCCGTTGGATTGCCTGCTGGGTCAGTGAGATTAAACTCGATCGGAGGTTGAATGTGGGTTGAGATAGGTGGATGTGAGAGGAAGAGGGGGTTGGGAATTGGGCGGAAAAGTCGAGGGGTGTAGTGTGTTCCTCACTATGGGACGAATCGATAATTCCGTAGGCCGTTCTTCGTCCTGACCCTTTCCGCCCCTCTCAGACCCCCTTTCACCGTGTCACTTTCAACTTTCACCGTGAACCCCTTCAAAATATAATTCACCCCCTCATAATCCACCCCTTTCACTTCCCTCAATTTCTTTCCATCTTTCCCTCCCACTCTTCAACCCCTTTCACCGCAAGTTTATTTTATATTCAACCCCTAAAACCCACTTCCTAGCCCTCATCGAGGCGAGGGCACTTATTGAAGGCAACAACCTACTCGACCCGTCGACTTTATCCTCGTGGGACGGCATAAACGACTATTATACTCCTCTACGACTTCAGGAAATAGGCGGCCAATGGACCCGGATTTATCAACTGTTGTTCCCTTGGAACGACAAAATTACGTTCATAGTAAGCTGTTGTCGTTTACTTTAAGTTGGAAATTATCCCGAGGAATATAAATTAATGTCATTATCATGCTCCCACAATGTCCGTCCCTCGTAGCTGTATATTTCCTGCCATGAGAATATCATTATTAATCTATACAGTCATATTCATTCTGGTGATGCAGCATGATCGAATGAGCGAATTTTCCTTCATTATCGTATTATATTACTCAGGTAACCGTTATCTAGATATTACTATGTTTTGAAATTCGAGCACTTTGAGTGCAAAGAAATTGTTAAACACCAATAGTATGGCAAATAAATTCGTTCCAAATCACATTCTACGATTCAAAACTGATTTTGGATGTTTAGCAATTTTTCAACTATTACTAATGAAATTTAAGTACACTTTTAACCATGATTTTGTAAATAATTTTTTTATATTCTAGTTCATTGTTGATAACTTCGTTTGACTAGAATTCTGCTAAAAATATAAATTTAATGATTTTCAGCAGTTTTTACTATTTCGTTTTTGTGATTGTTTGGCACATTTTTTGAATTCAAAAAGTGCTGGTCAACGAACACAACCTTGCATTTGGAAAGCTAGATTTTTGGCGCAAGAACGGAATTTTTATTTCAATCTTAAGAGGAGTTATCGTCTGGAATGACATATATTTTCTTAAATACATATGAAAAATCGAAAACTTCAGGAACTGTTCCAGAATGCCTCAAACAGATTTCCTTGTATTTCAATAATTTTGGAGCCATCACAATAGCTTTATTTTCTAAAAAAGTCGTGAAAATAAAAAGCTGTTAGTTCAGACCAAATTCTTCCATCACGTAAATTCTCAAGAACCAAGCCACGGAGCAATATTTAATTAGAGAACAGTTTTCAGAACGAATTATCTCCATGTATGTTTCCCAGTTCAAATATTAGGGAGTTATCTTAAATCCGAGTTGTTCAGGTGAGTCGTCGTGCAAAAAGGTCTTTCTAGCACAAGCAAACCAAAGGCTAATCAGTGAGTACGAATAGGGAATCTTTGCACGATTGAATGAAAAGATTCAAAATTCACACTAACATGCAAACATTTTCAATCTTCAATTAAGCTTCAAGATATAAACGCTCTGCGCCATAAGTGGTACCCATCCATCAGTTACAAATCAGCAGTAAATGGAAAATTAGATTGAACGTTGAGTTTCTCCTACTTCACCAGCCATTATATCTTATATTGAACTAACCGTGAACTGCGGGCAATTTACGGTAATTACATGACACCCTGTCATTTTTACCCAACACCCCTAAATGGGCCCCAATTTAAATTTCAGCAATCAAATTTCAACGGGTATGGTAGAACTGGTACGATGGTAAGCTTGCAGGTAGTGGCTGGGAATCCCGATGGGGTTTCTAACCTCTCACCCCCTCACTCTGTGTATAGTTTGGTGGCCTGGATGCTCGCAAGCTCGCATATCAAAAATTCATAACATCAAGTAGTAAAATTTCAAATTAGTTGGACATGTAGGTTAGAATTATGGGTAACTATGTGTAGAAGTTTAGTGGTCTGGATGCTTCGCATGCTTGGATATGAAAAATGCGTAACATCAAGTAGTCAGTCCCTTAGTAAAATCCCAGATTAGTTGGACAAATAGGCCAGTTTTTAGGGCAAAAACTGTAGAAATTTCGAACTCTTTTTGGTAAAACGGATTGAAAATTTGGATTCTGCATTTGATGGTGTTATGAATGCTTCTAGTTTCGAGACTTGATAAATCGGTACTAATTTTTTTTATTTTTACATTAATGACTTCATACCACTGGTTTTCAATATCCAAACACAATTGTCGTAGTAGACATTTTCAGAATATAACATGAATGAAGAAACAACGACCACTTAACTCTACATCGTACAAAAAAGATTCAGCCGTGAAGAACACGAATCTTTAAAACGTGTAAAATGAACCTTGAAACGAAATCTTGAGAAAGAAAAAGCTGAAATCTTCGATAAAACGTCGAAAGCGAGAACGAAATGCCGCTAATGAACCTTCTCGTTGAGGTGCGGGGAAAAAACACGAAAGAAAGAGAATTACAAAGGTTAAACCAACAACAAAAGACGGCCCGGGGAAAATTCAGGCGATTTCGTCTGGTGTATGTGTGTGTCCATGCCAACTGCATAACAGTTGCTAAGTTATCCTAAAGTGTTATTCTAGAGAAAGGACAATTTGTCGGCTCGTAATTACGATTCCAAAAAAGCTGAGCACGAGTAGGTAAAGCTGACTCTTCCCGTTTCAAAAAGCGTTCCACGTTGCGAAAACCTCTTCTCGTTTCGGAAAGGCCATTTTCGTATGCGAGAAAATGAATACGAGAAGTACAAAAACTCCCTAATCATATCAATCCAAACCAAGATGATCACAAGAAGGGGAAAAATTAAATATTAGAATATAAATGAATAATGTCCTTAGGGGTTCCGCATAGTAGTTTTCTATTTGGTGCGCTCAAGTGTGGGCTCAGAGTTGCCCAGAGAGGGTTTTCCTACGAGTAAATATCATCGATTTGAGACCTTCACCTACCACCCTGGATGCTGAAGACGTTTTTTTCGAAATCTTTTATTTTGACTTTATTCTACCTGTAGCACATTAGTCGAAACACAGAGCGTCATGAGGGAAAGCCGAGTTCTCAATGCAAAAGTATGCCTATAAGATTGTAATATAGCCTAAACCCATCCCTGGAACTTGCGGATATTTTCGGGAAAAACCGCATTCAAGTCCGTGAAGCCGTTTGGCCTGCAATATGGGAGAAACAATACAACATTCTTATTCTATACTAGAGGCCTGTTAGGGCATGGAAAGCCCTAATCTAGAACACGATCAAGGTAAGCACAGAGACGACCGGTGACACTTGGGGCCGTCTGAAATCGGTCCGCGAAGTTCTTCACAATTTCAAAGATCGTTCAGAAATAACTCTTCTAGATGTTAGTAACTACACTACGTTTCTTACTTACCGTGGCAACTGTTGTTACAGCCACAGCCTAATAAACAGAGAGTCTCCCTATCAAAGTTCAACTTCCTACAGTGAACAGGAAAGGGTTTAGCTCACTCAGCTGATCAGAAAAGACCCCATCACTTCACTCGTCTCTTAATGTCCCAGAGAGTCTCCCTATCAAATTTCAACTTTCTACAGTGAACAGGAAAGAATTTAGCTCACTCAGCTGATCAGAAAAGACCCCATCACTACGTTTCTTACTTACCGACACCTGGGGCCGTGCTGATTCGGAATTATATATAAAGACCGTTCGGAATTATATATAAAGTCCGCAAAGTTCTTCAGTTTCAATTTCTTCGTTCAGAAATAACTCTCCTAGATGTTAGTAACTACACTACGTTTCTTACTTACCGTGAATTGATGGCAACTGTTGTTACCGCCACAGCCTAATAAACAACTCTCGTTGATAAGGACCGCCTAGAACACGATCAAGGCGGGTATAGAGACGAACGGCGACACTTTTGCAACAAACTTGGGGCCGTGCTGATTCGAATGAGCCGTCTAACACTGAAATCGGACCGCGAAGTTCTTCACAATTTGAAAGACCGTTCGGAATTATATATAAAGATAATAGATACATGTCTTAGATAAAAGATTCGGTAACCGGCCAATTTTTAGTGAAACTAGTCTTAATCGATTAATTTTTATTCGCACAAATTCCTGAATATCTTTAGATCAATACAGGATCAGCGGATTTGGGTTGGATAAATCGTATCGGGCAAACGCTCGTTTACGATACGTTTTCTCCGTTTCATGTTCCTTGAATAAAAAGGGAGTGAATCCCAACAAGAGACAAGGGCCCCGCTGAGTGCACCTTTAGTGCTTGCCATTTCAATATTCTGGATTCTACTAGCGCAGAAAATGTAGATCGAGGCAAGCAGGTAGGTATTTGGATACTGAGGAAAATCCCCCGTTAGCCCTCGTACAGATAAAGCCGCCTGTCTGTGAGGCTTCGCAATTGAATTTCCGTAATCGCTGGCTCGGAGCGGGCGCCTTTATTAATTCTCCGAAGAATAAAACCCCTAAGAGGGTTAAATGTTTGTTTTTTTATAAAACGTTTTCGCTTTTGAACATGTTAGGAGGTAGGTGGTTAATTTCTGAGGACGTTAAAAGAGTTTGGGAACACTCGTACGTTAGTTGGGAACTTTCATAGCGCTGGGGATTCGCAGTAGTAAAATGTTGGGATCCTTGGAGTATCGCGTTTTGAACTTGTATAGCAAAGTCCAATGCTCAACAGAAGTACCTGTATAACATAATACTGAGCTGTAGAACTACACTACCCAAAAGCTTAATCAACAATAGTAGCAGTACGTGTAACTGCAGTGTCACTAATGATGATGATGATGATGATTATCACTAAATTTGTCATTCCAAATGACTTGGAGGATGTTTGAAAAATTTTTATGGAATCTGAATCAATCTGATAACGAATAATAGAACTATCACGACTCTCTATTACACTGCACAGAAATTTGTTTGCCTGTGATTTGATTGTAGGTGAAGAAGAGCAGCTCGAATAAAACCCCTAAGAGGGCTAGATGTTTGTTTTTTATAGAATGTTTTCGATTTTGAACATTTCAGGAGGTAGGGGGTTAATTTCTGAGGACGTTAAGAGAGCTTTGGCACACTTACCCGCACGTTTAGTTGGAACTTTCATAGCGTTGGAGATTCGCAGTGCCTAGTAAAATGTTGGGAACCCTGGGATATCGAGTTCTCAACTGTGACAATGGATGACCAATTGTGAAGAATTTAGTACCCAGTGTCCAAACAGAGTTCTGCTACCACTGGAGCAGTCTCCAGAAAAACATTACCTAATAACTATAGCAACAAGGAAAATAAGTAGGTAGGAAAATAAAAATAGATAAATAAGGGAAAAATAAACTTTACTTGTTTGAAAAGGCAAGAGTCAAATGCGCAGTGGAAATAAATAAAGAAAAAATCAGATCCTTTGAGAAAAAAGGGAAATTGAACTAAACCGGAAAAGAAAAGGCACAATGCTGAAATGAAAATTAAATTAGCTTAAACCTGGCAGTTGACTCTGATTCAAAACTCAGGTGGCGAAAATAAATGGGAAATTAACACTTTCAGTAAGTTTGTGAAAAAGAAAAGAAAAGTAGCACTAGGCTGCATTAAAATCAAGATGGGAAAAATGGAGGAGTTGGCTTATTAGGCACAAAACTAATTGAGATGGCTTCAGAGAAGAGAGTGGGGAGAGAAATTATTTCTCATACAGAAGGATCCCTTGAAGAGGGAATGGGACAAACAGTATTGCCAACTTTCCAACTAAAAAAATATTGAAGACTACTCATGGTTATTTAGAAGGCTAGGTTTTGGGGAAAGTGCATGGGATCCATGAAACAACATTATAGCAAAGTTGAATACTCAATAGAACCGCTGTTTAGCATAGAGACGATTATCACTAATTTTGTCATCCCGAATGGCTTAGAGCAGTGTTTCTTAAAGTGGTGTACATGGACAGAGTCTAGGGGGTAATTGAGAAGCTCTGTGTATTGGGGGATTTTAAATCTACAAGGCATCGCAAAAATAAATAAATAAAATAAAAATAAATAGGTAAATAGGAAATAAAACCCGTCAGTCAAGATTATTATCCGGGGCGAGGATGTAGATGTTGAGGTTTTTAACCCACGAACAATGAACCAGTAACCACTCATTCTGTGAATACATTTCAATCTATGTTTCAAGATGAACGCGATTATCAAAGAAAACTTTCGGGAAGAAGTCACTTCATTTCTATCTATCTATCTATTAATGAAATAATGGATTTGTTGATTTCCCAACAAGACTGGTTAATCAAGAATTATCCCAATCTCTCGCTCAAGTACCATCTTTACAAGATCTTTACTGTCTAAAATATAAAATCACAAATATACATTGTTTTCCCAAATTAAATCAACAGTGTGAGGTTTCCATTGGGAAGCGGAATGAATGATAAGTACACTGATGAGACTAATCATACTTGCTTCAGTGTAAGTAGTGTTATGTATATTTTATTGAAGCAGTTGTGGTTGACGTGCTGTATTATAATGTTCTCTGAAAGGAGAGACGTGGAGCACAGATTTGGCGTTAGATGAAAGGCTGATACTGACTCGGATATTGCGACGTCAAGCTTCGAAAAGCAGCAAGGCAGAGTGAGACGAGAAGATCCGAAGATAACGCGATTATCAAAGAAAACTTAACAGTCAAGATACCCTTTTTGGTGGAGACTGTAAAGGAAAATAAATTGTTCAACATATAATTTTGTACCCTCATGTTAAAGAAAATGATCAAAATAAGAAAGGGTTTTTTACACGCTATGAATATATAATTCATTGTCATCACGAGTATGATGTATTGATGTATGATAATGTACACAATGTATTGTAGCTATGTATCTTGTTGAATGCTTTGAACTAAATATATGTTTTAACTCTCACTCTCTATCTCAAAGAAAACTGTCGGGAAGAAGCTCTTTCCGCACCTCTACATCATTTCTATATCTACCAATCTACTCAATAAATAAATTCTTCAAGTTGATGAACATATTTTCATATATGTGACCACTCAGATATCACCTGTTTTCTTGACAAAAAAACTGGTTGTTCAAGAATTCTCCTAATCTCTGACTTAAGTACCATCTTAACCAAATCTTTAAATGTATACAACAGAAAATCAAAAATATACATTGTTTTCCAAAATTACATCAAGAGTGTGAGGTTTCCATTGGCAAAGGAATGACTGATAAGTATACTGATAAGACTAATTTTGTTAATATTGTTATTAAAGGTGGCACAGATTTGAGCGAAAAGGGGACAGGACGGTACTGACTCGGATATTGCGACGTCGAGCTTTGAAAAGCAGCAAGGCAGAGTGAGACGAGAAGATCTAAAGATGAACGGGATTATCGAAAAAACAAACTGAACGGCCTATCTAAGAGTAAACGTTGGAAGGTATTTGACGATTCTCACAGGTATAAAACTTCAGGCTCATGAAGAGGCCACGCTCTGTAGAAATGGAAGCAACAAAATGTTGGATAAGCACCAGCTTAAAATGGAAAACAACCCAGTAGAGCTATGTTACGGCCATCACCTCTTGTTCCCTTGGCGGTAATAAAAGACTGGAAGGGGATGTTGTGAAGATATTGCGGACCGCCCGCTCTCCGGGGCCCTCCGACAATCCCGGCCTGCGGTTAGGAAGTCGGTATTGGTCCCGACAGCCACCGAGCAACTGTATCGCGGTTTTCTAATCAGGGATACGAATGTAATTTTCGTTCCTAACATCACGTCGACTTCTTTATCCAGCCTTCCCGGCAAATGAGACGACCGCTGTCGGATAATCAATGAACGCTTTTATTTTCCCAACATCCTGAGTGTCAATTGGAAATAGGGCCAAGTTAGTTGACCTAGTTGAAAAATGTGTTAGCGAATTTTCAATAGAAAGAGCCATTTAGATGACTTCAAATTTTTTAATGAGAGTTTGGAGGGAGGTTTGGACTCCCTACAAATCCGTTCCATACATCAAAGATCACGATCCTAGATCCTTACGTCGTATGTACGAGTATACAAGGTGCCCCAAAAGCAAGCAATAATAATCTTTTTCAGAAAAATGTTAGGACTTCAAGGTTTTTCTTCGGTTTATATTGATTTATTAGCATGTGCTATTGAAATCTCACACTAATTTTATTTTTAAATTATCAGTTTGGTTGGTTCAAAACATTAATATCGAATGTAGAGTTAGTACTTATGAAAAATAAACATGCAACATTATTACAACAAAAAATTAACTTTCAACAACAACAAAAATATTTCAAAAAGTTAAAATTACAACAAAAAACAAAATAATATAAATACGAAAAAAGAGATGGACTTATTAGTTACATGTAACTATATCATCAACTTTCGTGACCTTATACTCGTAGTAAATCTAAACCTATAATGTATCATACCGTGGCGTATTATAAAGCTAAAGGAACTGATGCGTAGGTATCAAGCGAATAATATAGAACTGACTATTATGTGGTATAGCAACTATTGAACTATGACCCTAATTCTGTAGTATTAGCAAACCATCAATATAAGAGGTTGTGTTTCAGAGATAAGAAGTTAAAGACAAGCGGACGTCGAAAACCACTGAATCACCAAGGTGGAAGAAATATTATTGTTATGGGAGACCAGCCAGCTTTTTCATGTCCAGCTACACAAGTTAAGTCTTGAGTCAATAAACTGGCTCCAATAAAGGTGTATAATATGCAAGTTGTTGGTTTTAAGATTCCACAGTTTAACGAGCAAGATTCAATGAGGTTTAAAGAACGAATTTGTGCGATTCACTAGAATTAGAATTTTTCACGCTAGAATTTTTGTGGGCTGTCTTTATGAAGTTGTTGAAGAAGGAGGTGTTAATAGATTTAGGTTTCTTCAACTAAAACGAATCGTTTTTTTGAACCGAGATCTAACACAGAGAAATGAATTTACCATCATAACCGGATTTTACCTATAGCATTTTTCAGTCAAGTTAAACCTTCTTTCTACCCAACGGAACTTCGTACCGACCAAATGAAAACTTGTTCCTATCAAATTAAACCTCGTACCTACCAAATGAAACCATGTACCCATCAAATCCAAATACCAAATGAAACCTCTTTTCAACCAAATGAAACTTTTTCTCAAACAAATGAAACCTCATTTCATTCAAGTGAAACTTTTCGATCCACCATATTGCTGATCACCGTGACAGACTGCTCCAACTTCGTGATAACCATGATGAGATGGTTATTGTGGGATTGCATTTTACAGCATTCAGTAGAGGAGTTTGCCTTAGAGTTCAATCAGCTGATTAGGGTGGTTTGGCATGGAGTAATTATACCCTGTCTGACTCTTTGAGGCTCCATTTTAAATTTCAGCATTTTACAGCAATCAGTAGAGGAGTTTGCCTTAGAGTTCAGTCAGCTGATCAGGATGGTTTTGCATGTAGTAATTCTTTTTGACATCACCTAGAGGGGCTCCGTTTTAAACTTCAGCATCGTCGGTAAAAATATTACTAAGTGGGTAAGAAATTAGTAGGTATAACAGATAACTCAGCTGATCTGGGTGGTTTATCCCGTTGTGATTCTATTCTACCTGCCTCAGTGAAGCTCCGTTTGAAATTTCAGGATTGATTAGAAAAATAATTATCTTGATATCTCACTAATCAAAAAACGTTGCCCCTTTAGTAAGAGAAATTTTTACTGACCCAACCACAAGGCATTTTAGTCAATAAAATTGTACCTATGCCTTCCAGGAGAATCTTAAAGAATTAGAAGCGCCTGGAAACTCGACCACATGGACATCTTAACACCAGACCAAATGTAGTAGTGCCGAGGACTCACTATGTTGGTTGCTTACATAGTATAAAATTATGCGAGTTTTCCTAATAATTATATTATAGTTAGATGTATTCCTACTGCAATCAATTTCACGAATAGTTCAAATGGATTTTGAGTTCAGCGCAAATCAAATCAAATCGTTTTCATTTGTAGCGGCCAAAACTGGCATTACAAAAGTCTAAAGAATAATGGAATCATAGAAAAAAGTACAATTATTTACGAAGGTAGGTACATACGAGTTTTGGATTAATAAGCAATGTTGGTGTGACGAATGTGGGAAGTCACCCCAACTGCCGGCCAGGAGCCACCTTCGGGAATATGTCTTGCATAACTTTGTATATTGTGGAGTGGTTGATCTAGGTGGGTGTAGGCGGCTACCATTCATGGAGATTGGACACCACATAGGGGAGAGGCATTCAGAAGTGTTCTCACAAATGGAGGCCGAGTGATAATTGACGAGGGAGTGAACTCCTCCCGTAAAGGTCATTTCATCGAACTTGTCCCTGAAAGCACGCCTCTATCAACCAACGTCATGTCGGAGTTCGACAAAACTAATTTAGTGTTTGTCTATTTGGCTTACCTACCAACTTTGGCGGTTAAATTTGTGAATGCATTGCAAACAAATCTGATTTATCTTAATCGCTATCAGAAGCGAAAAGTATCAAACTGAACGTTGAGTACGTGCAAGGCTCAGCTACTCTTTCTGTTTCAGGCTGTATTCCCCCACTTTTGGGTTATTATTTCAAATAGTAAGGCTATGTGATCGTATAGCAAAAAATTTTTTATAACCCCCCCTCAAACTTTGTCACTTTACGTTTCAAGGTGCGTAGAATCCAAATTTGAAATGTCCGTCCGCCGTCCGCCGTTCGCCGTCCGCCGTCCGCCGTCCGGGCCATAAAAGGCCTAAGAGTTGACTTAAAAAACCCGTTCTTTCGCACATAGACTCCATTTGGGGTCTAGTTGGTCCTAACGTTTAACCATCCCGATCGCTTTACTCGCATAGATGCTATGGGCCAAAAAAGGGCGAATAGGTGTCTTTTTCGAGGCTTTGAGTGTTAGACTGACGTGTTAAAACTCCAACCTGCTCAACCACAAAAACTGCCCAAGCTAATATTCCACAGTTAGGATAACAATGGGCAGTAGGACTTCGCAACAGAACATAGGACCAGATCATGCACGACCACAACTGCACGACCTAATTTCTCATGTTAGGAAAAAATTCACTAATCTCAAAATGCACAACTTTCAAATGAATGTTGATGGAAAAATATGAGTGATATGATAGTGTAAGCGTAATAGGGCGGTGAACCTCCGGTTGTGAGGTAACGAGACCTAGGGAGTAGGTACCTCCAGGGTGGCGTGGAAAACTTCCTACACTTGTATTGCTTTCGAATTTCATGATCCTTCGAGGCATGAATATACGTTTTTTTCTAGTTCATATTTGTGTGTTAATACCAATGCTTTGCCTACGCATATTTAATAACAAATCCTCTCGACTTTTCGTACGTACTTAGATAATGATATTATTAAGGCAATGATTATTTGAATAGATAGGAGCTCAAATCGAGAAATATAAACATACGTATATAATTATAGAAGTATAGGTTGTGGCAACTCGAAATAGGACACGCCGAGGAGTCTGGACGGGCCTTATGACGTACGTAAGCCAACTAAAAATGCGATCATACTCAATTGAAAAAATAATAAACCTTTGTGAAATAATTTGCAGCGTTTTTTTTACAAATATGACTTTACTGTTCATTTAAAGAGCATTACAGTTTGGCACATTACGTAGGGTACTGCGCAATGCACATGCATATAACGCATTATACGAGGATACGAGGTATGCCTTATTAGACATCCTCAAACAGTTTATTAGGCAAGTCATACTTGAAGGTTCAATTAATTGTTGAGTGATGTAGTGTTTAAGTGTACTCCGTTTAATTATGTATCCATGGAGTTTGATAAATGTTTCAGTTGATCAGTTACTCGAGGGACGAGAAATATATAGTTGAATATCTGAGTGAAAAATTATATTTTTATTAGAGATATATCAAACATTACAACTAGCCATACAGTTTAATAGGAAACTTTCTTTAAATTATACACATATATAGTAAATAAGATATTTAGTTCAGCATCACTGGTTATCTTCGTGTGATGTGGGGAGCAGTCTGGTGGGTGTATGTCGATGATGTAGGTTTCTTAGGGTAAAATTCGTTGAGGTAGTAAGTCTACTGGTCTTTTTCTTTATAGCCTCCACGATGCCGTGTATTGTTGGTTGGTAACTATTTCTAGACTTCATGATTCGTTTCTAGACGTCCCAAGGAGCCTCCATTTCAAATTTAACCATCATAGGTTGAATAGCAAAGAAAGTAGCTCCGGATCTCACTCAGCAGATCTGGGGAGCTTCAGACTTTATGATTTGTTCCTAGATGTCCCAAGGGTTCTCCATGACAATTTTTAGCTCCAAGGATTGAATAACAGATAAATCAGCTACGGACATCATCCAGCTGATCTAGTTAGCTTAAGACCACACGATTCGTTTCTAGATGTCCCAAACGGCCTCCTTTTAAATTTCAGCTTCAAAGGTTAAATAGCACAGAGCTTAGCTCCGGATCCTAGTCAGCTGATCTGAGTGTCTCTAGACTTCATGATTAGTTTTGAAACGGCCTTAGGGGCCTCCATTTCAAATTTTAGCTTCATAGGTTGAATAGCAAAGAAATTAACTCCGGAACTACTTTAGTCTCGTTTCTTCGTGACCATATTTTGTAACATTTTTCACTTCTATAGAAAACGGTAAAAGTGTTTTCCACGCTTAAAAAAAATATAAATAAATAAATAAATAAATAAATAATAACAATAATCACGGCGGGATTGCATAAAATATCCTATAATCACACTAAGGTGAAGACACCAATTCAATAATGAAGTGGATTTCAAATATACCTACATATCGTCCATAAGAACGAGCCTTACCAACGCAAGCTACACAAAACCTGGAGTCAACGAAACTTGGTTTCATGACTGTCGCCAAGGACCATCCAAACATGGCGTAGATAACACGATATCTGGTGTCAAGCGACCGAGGCCCTGAATGAAGTTCCTGGTCTCGTGACGCATCGTAGTCCGTCAACCATCCTATCGAACATTATCTTTTACTATGTATTACATTTATCAAACACCACTCAATAAGAAGGTACTATCGCCGCAGAGCTCCAACTGTTTGACCACGACCTTGAAATTTGACAATTTCGTTCCTTTTAGGGTATAATCACCCGCTAGGCACAATCTTACTTCAGAGTCTACCTATTATATAGGTAGGGGAAGCATTTTTTTCATATCCAGGAGAAAAAACTTTTTGTTTCCAAATTAAAATTTCCATTCCCATAGCTACTTTCTTTGCTTTTCAACCTATGATGGTTAAATTTGACATGGAGGCCCCTTGGGACGTCTAGAAACGAATCATGAAGTCTAGAGCCCCCCCAGGTCAGCTGAGTAAGACTCGGAGCTTAGTTCTTTGCTAGTCAACGAATGAAGCTGAAATTTGCTATGGAGGCTCCTTGGATCATCTAGAAATTAATTATAGAAACTCTTGGATTAGAGAACCTTTGGGACGTCTAAAAACGAGTCATGAAGTATAGAACCCCCCCCCCCCCCCTCAGGACAGCTAATCAGCTAAATGAGATGCGGAGCCAAGTTCTTTTCTAGTCATTGTATGCAGCAGAAATTTTAAATAGAGCGTTACGTTCCTCCAATGTTTAGCCGAGGCTCAAGGTGAAAGCAAAAGGAAGTCTGGGGTCTCCCCAGCGGGGTCTAGGGGCGGAGCGCCGTTTTTTCTTCGTTTTTAACATGGATATGTTTTTGGGCTGGGGGTCACTTTGAACTTTGCTACATCAACACTGACTTTTTTTTTAATTATAATTTTGTAATGATTTTTGCTTACAACGGAGCCGTTCCTAGGGAAATATAACTCCGTTAGTTTTCTTCCGAGCGAATGTGTTCACCTTACGTTGAAAAATCCTCAATTTATGCTGAAATATTAAGTTGCCTAAACCGTTCCAAAAATGAAAGCAGCAGAGCTACACGTAGTGTCTCTAATGAAGTATATAAACAATCCTAGACGAACAATAACGTGACTTGGTATTTATCCTCTTGTTCACATATCAAAGGCGATGAGTAGTTTAAACCGAACGAAACCACGTCAGTAGTGAACACAACGAAATCACGTATTGTCACTTACTTACAGCTTAAAATATGAAAAACCCACTCTCTGCTTCCTTAATGAGACCATACCATCAGCAACATCCTACAGATATCTGGGCGTGATTCTTGACCGCTGTCTGACATTTGAAGAGCACGTAACACAACTCCTAACCAGATTAAAAAGGCGAACGTACCAGTTAAAATCCTTACTGAACAGCAGAAACGTCTCATCACAGAATAAAATGGTGATTTTAAGATCTTAATACGGCTCATATGGATAAGTGCCGGCTCAATCTGGGGAACCCGCTCTCGCTCTCAGTTCAAATGAATCGAGCAAAACCGATACCGTACCGTTCAAATGAATATTCTACATGCGCCTCCATTCGTTCGAAACAGCACTATCTATAACGACTTTGCTATGTAATCACCTTGGATGCTTAATCGGGTGTACTACATCCTTCCTTGAAAGAAACAGGGACCACTCCAACTACCTCGTCAACGACGGATTCACCAACACAAACCGATGACGCCCTAGACGCGTTCTAGATTTGATCCATCGAACTTGAAAACAGTGCTACAGCAATTACATGACTAATGAACTGATATTAACCTAATCACCGAAAAAACAAACTAACTTTAAACCAAACTTTCTCGCATTACTACAGCTGCGTTCTATAGAATAATAACAATAATACCTATAAAAATCAACCGTACTTACTGAAACTCGTAAACGAGTTCCACTATCTGCTTTACAAGCAGATACCATGTTACATGGATATGTCTTCGATTGGGGATTTCATAACGGTCGTCCTCGAGAGTTGTAAACAAATCCTTTAACTTTGGACTGTAGGCGACGAAATGTAGGATAAAGAATTGGAGAAATAACTTCTGTATTGGAGAAATAACGTCTGTATTGGAGAAATAACTTTAATTTATAGTATGCTTTTTGTGCCTCCAAGAATGATAAAATAAAATACAGACGGAATGAGTTGTCAACTGTTGTCAAGAGGATGAAAATGTTTCCTATGGAGTGGAGTAAATGATGCTATTTCTTTACGTTAAGAATATTGTAACCGGCTTATTAAAATTATTTATAGTCCAATCAACTTAGTTTAGGAATGTAGCCAGGTACGTAAGGAGGGGGAAATTGGTAGGTTGAGATGTGAACATTTATCACATAAATCAAGCGCTTTCCAACGAGTGGCGAACGATTTCTGTGCGATGAAAACTTCGGAAGTTCCATTCCCCTAGCATCGGCTGGGTTGTACGTGAAAAACACTGAAATTGTGACACAAATTTTGCGTCACGGAAATTTTTGGTTGACCCCCCAGAGCAAAGACATATCCATGTCAATAACAGTGCTACGTACAATTTCGCCATTGAGGTATATTTATTATTGTAATGGTCTCTAACAATAAATACACACACACACACACAAAGTTTAAACCGAGTTTCAAAAGATTACGACGTTCAGCTATGTTTATGTTTAAACCTCAACCTGTACCCCTGGCCCCGAAAGAGCTGGGTTTCCGACCCGCTGGAATACCCCATTGCCACTTTTTCATGACGCCAACTCGCCTACTTCATCAAAGCCAGACCCAAGAAATATATATTTATATTCATTTTTTAACGAGCTCAGCCGTAGCTGAATGGCTATTGTTCCGCTATTAACCCATAGCATCCGCGACATGCCTCATAATTTATGAAGCATGAAAATCCGTCATTAAGGAGCCATCAGATGAAGTAGAGTATTAAGTAGATAGAGGTCTATTACCCCGCAGGGGGAGTCTAGAAGGATTATTTGGGAGGGACGGGACGGCATAATATCTTTCTCCGCTATCTGCCAGCACGCTATTGCCTAGTTCCCATCGGACCCGGCTCTGCTAGGTGCCAGGGTTCGTCACTATGGTTACTGGATGCCTTGAACTTACGATGAAAAATCCAAATCAGAATCAAAATTCCGGTACAGAGGGGATGAACCGAATTCGCAATTACCCTTCCGACGGGAGCAATTAATCTGTGAGATGAAGTGACATGTTTTTTTAGGCATTAGTGGTAGATCTAAGGCTAGGTGGTTGGCAGTGTTGGGCATAATCTTATCGTCAAATACGAATACGATTGTAATCGCGATACTTATTCGTTGATTCTGAGTCAACTGCGATAATATTCGTATTCGTGTAATCGCATTAGTTTGTCAGCAATTACACGAATCCAACCCATAAAAATGCGTCAAGATCATCAATTTCAATAGGGCGTCCCTCCTATAATATGCGAAGCCTTACTAATATTACCTAGCTTCAGAGGGACGTCCTATTGAAATAGATTTGAGACAAATAGGCTGGGCTCAAATCGTTGAATTCGCTTTAAGGACGTCCCTCATCATTTTCTAGCTTTCTTAACCGTGGAATGTACCGGCTAAATTTCCAACACTTAACTCCCCGGTGGGGTGTGTCAAACCCCAACTTTGAAAAATGTTAGAAAATTCAAAAGTAAGTTACACTTGAATCAAATTTTATTTTTATTCTGTTATCAAGAGTGTAAAGAAACATGAAGTAGGTACCTAAGCTCATGAAGAAAAAAGTAATAGTAAGGCAAACCTCACGCTCTGAAGTAAAAAATAATAGCAGAAAGGTACCTCATTGTAACAAAATTTCAATATAAAATTAGCACATTTTCAATTAAAACGAAAATAAATAAATAAATAAAATCTACAAAACAATTTTCTGAGATTAGTTTGATACCACTTACAAAACCCAAGAACTAGAATGAAAAGGTAAAATAAAATTGGCACCAAGCAATAGGATCAACATCCTCAACACTTTAAAGATCTATGATGTTCACAGAAGGAACATCGAACTAGTTTCTCCAAAACTGTCGCTTTTGACGCTTCTTCATCGGAGGCAACTTCTTGTAACTCGACATTATTGCGGGATTCAACATGATAAACTGATTTTAAATCGCGATTGGGGTTTGACAAACCCCAATGGGCATTTCAGGGTTAAAGGCTCAACACCACGTACGCAAGTAACAGATCTCTCCTTGCATTGCCAAATCTTCGACATCTTCCTCCTCTTCCCACAAGCCTTCCACTTTGCAGACTCTCTCAAATCTTCCGATGTGAAGCCAATCATCTTCTTTTTCGTATGCAGGGTGAGTAAATTTTTCTCTCATATCCTGAATTCTCCTCTTGCGATCGTGACCTCCCTCATCCTCATTCACTTCTCTAAACTTCTTCAGCCGTCTTATAGGCATCCTCGTCGCCAGAATAACAATTACGAATTATAATAACGTCCTCAAGCTTACATTGGCAAAGAATGAATTTTATTGTCACAGTCGTAGTAACTACCAAACAACTAATTAATAATAACAATACACTGTACTACACTACATTTACCTACATATTTTTCTTTAGGTATCTGTCATACAATATTAATATAACTCACTTTATCTCTAATATAATATTAAAATACCTAATTTCCAGCCCTTATTTCAATGGTATTAACCCTTATCGCAGTAAATAATCTGTGAGATGAATCGCATCTGATCGTGTACCTGAGCTAATAACCTGTCAGAATTTTTTGAAAAATTTGATGTAATTTCCATATTTTATTGTTGAAATATACAGTGGATGAGTTCTCTAAAACCACAAATGCATACACATGGGTGTAAAAAGTTGGATTTTACGCATTTTTCAATATGCTCAAACAAAATTTACAATATTAGTTTGTCAGATGAATTGCGCCTGTTCGTGTTAGGATTTGTATTGCGCCCGCCAAAAGGTTAAAGGTGTTCACTCCATTCGATTATCGAGTTTGTGAGCGCTGTAAGCCCGGAAAACATACTCTGCTCCATTTCAGTTCTCCGTGATTGAACTATAAGACGATGGGGAACTTTAATTTGTTGGAATTTGACTTTTGACTTCATATTCGGATACAGTGCCTTAACTAAGCCCCACGTACCAATTAACAGCTCAAAATACCATTTAGTTAGGAGAATAAATTGGTAGGAATATCAGGTGGGACGTAGTAGTGAGGGTCGTGACGTCATCGTGCGAACGTGTAGCAGGAGCCGTATTACCCGTGGAACGACCTGAGGCCGGGACCATGGCTGAAATTTGTTTTTAGGTCTCCGGTAGACGAAAATAACAGCTATTGAGTCAATAATTTTGGAGTTATGACAGAGTTCCCGTCATAAGGTCCCGTCAGGGTCTCAGAGAATGCGCTGTCGTCGCCCCGTTGGTGAACAACGGGCGTTGCCGCCTTTTCTCGTGTTCTTGAAAAGCTGAGTTTGGCGTTGGATTGGTGATCCAGGTCCCTGGAAACCAATCTACTCCGAACATGGCTCATTAAAAACTATTAGTAGGAGTCGTATCTCTCTGATGGGATACTGTCAACCTCCTCTACCTTTTTATCGAGTATTTAGGCCCCCATTGCACCTCTGGGGGGGTACCTAGATCCCTGATATGGTAGCAGAGCGTGGTTTGGATTATGGACGGCTAACGCCTAGTAATCCAATCCACTATTTTTGGGGCGTTAATATTTCAGAAGAAACATGGCCCGGGGTTCCAAAAGGAATTCCCATTATTACCCTTTGGTATATAAATAATTTCATTGGTCTTTGACTTATAATTTCTCTTTTATTTCCCTTACAATTTCAATTTCATACCTATGGAATACCTGACCTTTGCCATTTTTATTATAATTCTTTATACCCGGGCTTGGTTCCAAATTATTCAAGGGCATTGTTCCCAATTATTCAAGGGCATTGTTCCCAATTATTCACCCACCTCTGGGGGGGTACCTAGATCCCTGATAGAGTTTATTTGTACCTATATATATGTCTGTAAGCACCGCAGCGACCGCAAAAATGTTCTGAATTTGATCGAATTCGGTACACACCTTTCACACGGGGATATCTCTGACCAGTTCAAAATCCAGCCAAATTGGGTTAACCGTGTTAAGATGGCAGCTATATTAAAATATGTTTTTGCTGTTAATACTGAACTGTTGAAGGTTTTGAGCTAAAGTAAACATCATATTGCTATGCATTTTTATCTTTTGAATATCAACCTTCAGTGACTGATCAACCTTCGCCAAGTCAAAAAATGAAAAAGTCGGTGAGCTACTTCGTTCTCCCGCTTTAAATGACATATGTACTATGTTTAGAGTAAGTTTGTGTATTTAATTTATTTAGATTAAAGATTTAGGTTTAGTACCAGAGGTTTATTTTATTTGAGTTTCTCAGCCACTGAACTATTGATTTATTGTATTATCATTTAATAATGATTAACAGGACGTTTCCATTCATTTTCTTCACGCCACGGGCTTACGTCACGGTGGGGTTTTCTATTGATATTCATGTACAACCAATGCGTTACTAGGGAAGTGTAACTCCCTTAGTTTTCATAGCAGAAAAATCGTTAGCCACTTTTTGGAATGCTCTCATTTTATCACAGCATCTCATAATCCCTAAGCCTCTGTATTGTCGAGGGAAGCTGATTTATTACGCTCAGTTATAAACTAATATTGCTAAGTAGCCATAATGAACTAATGATCTGACTGTAGAACCGTAGGTCTACCGTCCGTTTTTTTAACAATGTTGAGGGGGGCACGGGCCCTCCGTGCCCCTGTGCCTTCCCCTCCCCCGGCGCGACGAATATGATGGCTGTAATAGTGAGAGAATTTGCTCAGTGCAGGTATTTTACGATCCGGACACCACGAATCGGAAACTATGTTTCATCGTCAGTAACCCCTTAATTTTCCACTGCAGTGTAGTTCTTGCAAGTATGTACCTTCCTACCAGTACGTAGGTTGTTATGTTGACATACTAACTTCCATATTAACTTTTCTCACTCCTTCTGGAATATCTACATAATAGTAACACTCGTAGTAGTTGTACTTCGGGCAGAGATTGCCCTACTAAACTCTGACTACGTTACCATAAATCATTCCTACCTCAGAATGGCGTGACGCTTCAAAAAAAGAAAAAAAGAAGTAGCATGAAATAGAATAAATTATTCATTCATAATCGCGGTGTGCGAGCTTATTTCCTCTCGTCTAGCCTCGATAACGACACAATATCCCGCCACGGTTCTTCTTCTGATGTACCGGCGAGAATATAAAGAAAACAACAACAACGGACGGCTAGGAAGAGGTGGGGAGTGTGTGGGAGAAACAAAGTCTGAGAGCCAAGTAATAAATTCCAGGAGGCTTTCAGAGGCACCGAAAACCCCTTCCCTGAGGTTTACTCGCTGAGCCGCTACTTTTCGAGTAATCCGGACGTTTTCCGGAGAATTTTACGACCCTCGCCTGTTTTCTTATGAGACGACAACGTTCCGAGAAGAAATTCCTTATAGGTGTGAAGACTCTTAAAAAGCCGTGTTATTTCTTCTTACTAACGCGTTATTTTTATGGGTGAGCCCGTAAGGTTATGAAGTGTTCCTTGTGAACACATCAGTTGACATGCAGGACACGAACACTGAATAACATGCCTTATTTGTGGATGATGTCATAACGTTAGTATAAAATAGCTTTAATAATGTTATATTATCATGTTTAATTTATAGCAATTTTAAGTAATATTCCCACTGATTCCATGGAGGAATCCAGGTTCATCAAAGAAGGTACGTACCAATATATTAATACCTACAAAGTCTAACATCTCACGTTTTAGTCTTGTGACCCAGTATCATTAGACTCTAAAACATATGTTGTTATCCGCGCAATTATCAAAGCAACGATTACCGGAAGTGACAAAACTATAATTTGAACACAATTTGCTTGCATATATAGTAAAGCAAGGAATAGAAAAACGATCTCTTTTTAGTACTGTTGCTTTTTGGTCATGTGCTAGCGAGCTCTGAAATGAGCAGTTGATGAGTAGGTATGTATCTTCAACAAGAATTTCCTAGTTCAAGACAGTAAAACGAGAGCGAAGCCAATTTTTTCCTCGATAATTAACCAAATTCAAGTTTTATCGAAGTGAGTATGTATAAAAAATGGGTACGTAGCCCAAAATGGAGGAGGACTGTAGCAAAGGTTCTTTGGAGCTAATTTCTGAAATATCATTTTATTCGTCTCTTAATGTCCTAGAGAGGCTCCATCTCAAATTTCAAATTCCCAGGGTGAATAGGAGAGAATTTAGCAAAGTCAGCTGATCAAGAAAGAGCCCATCGTCACCCATTCAAATTTCAATTCCCTTGGGTGGAAAGGATTTTTTTTGAGCAATAGGTACTGGTAAAAGCGTTCTCGTTTCACTAATATGAAGTTAGCTACGTTAAAACTCTTCCTGACAAAGATTGATACAGTTAATAAGGCGTTTTTAATATGAAAATTGTTGATGATCAATCTTTACGAATAGAAAATGCTCTTTTCAAACCACGAAAATCGTTTTGGTATCGTTGAATTTGTTATTGATAGTCCTTTACGTCTGAAACCCACCGTGGTGATATCTTATCAGAGTTGTAAGGTAATGATTACTTTGAGTAATGATTACTTTTTCAATTTCTTCTCTTAGATGCAATAAAATTAGTTCATTGATTATGATTAGGTATGCCTACAAGCAAAGACTGGGGTTTTAGGCTGGCAATTACCTCCAAAGTAATTGCAACTACCATTACCATTCCCGTAATGGTAATGGTTTGAAGCAATTACTTATTCCAATTACTAGTAATGATAATGGTTTCTTCCAATTACCGTTACTTGTTATTGGGAAATTGATGGGTCTTTCCAATTATCCATCACAGAAAAGGTAATGAGTACGTTTGCCCTCATGCACCGCGTGAGGTTAAATGAGTGTGCGTGTCTGTGTGCGCGCACGTGTGTGCGGGTGTGTGTGCGCGCACATGTATGTAATGCGTACACACGATATATATAATATGATATTATATTATTTATAGATTTAAATTTATGTATACAATTTCACTAACAATTATATATATATATATATATATATATATATATATGTGTGTGTGTGTGTGTGTGTGTGTGTGTGTGTGTGTGTGTGTGTGTGTGTGTGTGTGTGTGTGTGTGTGTGTGTGTGTGTGTGTGTGTGTGTGTGTGTGTGTGTGTGTGTGTGTGTGTGTGTGTGTGTGTGTGTGTGTGTGTGTGTGTGTGTGTGTGTGTGTGTGTGTGTGTGTGTGTGTGTGTGTGTGTGTGTGTGTGTGTGTGTGTGTGTGTGTGTGTGTGTGTGTGTGTGTGTGTGTGTGTGTGTGTGTGTGTGTGTGTGTGTGTGTGTGTGTGTGTGTGTGTGTGTGTGTGTGTGTGTGTGTGTGTGTGTGTGTGTGTGTGTGTGTGTGTGTGTGTGTGTGTGTGTGTGTGTGTGTGTGTGTGTGTGTGT